>OY757267.1:7130067-7494638 GCA_963584085.1 Pyrausta aurata | reverse complement strand
TATCTGTTTATTAGTTCCTTTCATAAAGCTCGTCTAAATTTGCGTGTGTGTATAATTACTTGTTAGTGATGTCTAGGTATATTCTTGTTGATTGTCAAGAATATAGATCAGCACCTCTTTAGGTACCGAACTTCCAAAAACTAAGATCTCTACATCAAGCACCAAGAAACTAAGCCACAACGTGTCCCAACGCGTCAAAGTTATAACAAGCTGCAATAATTCTCGTACCGTCTTGTCCAACTTTTTAGCTCTAATCTAAAACACGGTAATAAGAGGCTAACAAGGTAGCAGCAACTTGCCGCTTGTTTACTACTACTAGACTACAAGTTACTGCTTGAAGTTACAACTTGTCGGCTTCGGGTTAGATCTTGTGATTTGGTTTTGAGGGCTACCACGAGTTTTAGAAGTTGGAGTTCCGAAGTTGGTTATATCGCGTAAAGTAGCTTAACTTGGTGGTGTGGTGAAAAGTTTTTATGAGCTGATAAGTAAGAAAAATCTTAAGTTGTAACTTTGTTCAAAGTCAACTTGTAGAAACTGAAGCTTAATATAAACTAGAAACTGAATGTTGATAACAACTCGTCGCATTTAGAATTGGACAAACGAACACAAGGAATTTATGTTACAAAAGAGAGTGATCTCTTTTGTAGATCTATATTCGGAGATATTTGTGCAGTGCTGAGTGATGCCGATTTCACGATATGACACATTTACAGCAAACTGTGATCCTTTTTTGACAACACCAGCGCTTTTCTCATCAAAACTAGAAAATAAACTTGTTTCGAGTAACCATAGTACCTCATCGTCACAAAGCTGAAACTCGCCGCGTCCGGTATCCTGGCAACCGCGTCTGCGCAGTAGGTACTCGCCGCGCACCGGCTAGCTCGAGCTTTTGGTAAACAATGGGAAGTTATGTTGTGGAGACGTCTTCATTATAAGTGACTAGCGCATCCAGTCACCTTCGTTTCGCTCCAGGCCCCGTCCCGCCCCAGCCCCGTTCTTAAATTCTCAAATTTCACACGCTATATTCTTATTTTTTTCTTCCAAAACTTTGGCAATTATATTTTTTCTTTAATACGCACAATCGTAAATATTCAACCGCTGGTAACGACATTTAGCTATAAGTTGAGTTAACTATTGATCACGCAACCGGACCTAAGTCGACGACTTGCTGACCCGTCCGTCCAGCCGACAGAACTTCACAGTTTTGTTTACAATCCTAACTACCTAGTGACGGGCGAAATGTAGTTAGTAGGTAGGTTAATTTTCCTCACTAATAATATTAGTTAGTACCTATTTGAAAAATAGGCCATCATCATTAAGAGCATGATTAATATTATTCAAACTATAATTTTTTTTATTATTTTCACTACGTATATTGGTTCAATAAATATTGATAAATGTAGGTACCTCAAATATAGACGCAGCGTAGGACGTCCACCGTCAAGATGGACAGACGACCTTGTACAGATCGCACTCGGTCAATGTGGAAAAACGTGGTGGAGGCCTATGTTCAGCAGTGGACGTCCTATGCCTGATAATGATGTACCTAAAATGGTCAAAGTACTAGTAATGAGATGAAATCAACTTTTTTATAGACATCTTGCAAGGAAATTGAGCTATTGATACCGCATTAATATACCAAAGGCATTGCCAAAGGTATGGGATGTTATTACGTTAAACTATTGTGATAAAACAAAAGCTTTCCTCGATAAAGCTTAAAATACCCAAGCATCAGTAGTTATTTCCAATTGAATAGTTGTAACTACGAATCCTATTTACGAGTTAGGTTAGCACGTCTCAAAAGGCTTCAAGCTAGAAAGTGTCTCTATTACAACAATATTTGAAGTTATTCAGTCCCGCAAATCACTGAAACAAACTCAAACGGGCCAGCTACTAAACAATCGTCGAGAAATATTAAATTCTTCAAACGCGTCTCACAGAGACCCCTTCATTTGACAAAACGGTTCAATTTAAAGCGTCTAACCATTCAGTCGGCAAACTGCAACAGAAAAGCGTATACATGTATAATTATGTTCAGTCGTGCCAACTTAACTGGGCATGCGGCAACTGTGTCATATTAGACGCCAGATAAAGACAAATAGACCGGAAAAACAGCTGTGAGAGAGGGATAAACATGGTTCCCATTGTCGCCTCGTTGGAGGAATTTTAATGATTTACGCTCCGCTCGCGTCTTGATTTTTGCCGCCATATTAACGTATGGGGCTTTTCCTTTAGAACGGTAGAACAAAGCTATGTACGCAAATACAAAGATCAGTGCTTTATCATGTTGAAATAGTTAAATAAGATTATTTACTTTACATAATTAAGAAATTGCAACAATATGTGGTAAAATTTTAACAAAATATGTATTTTAGTCAAGTCTAGTACAGACAATTGGCAAAGTTAACGGTAAAACTTATAAAAAAGAACCTTATTTAGTTTAGGAGTAAAGGATAATGGTAAACTTTGTCAAATAATCTTTGCTGCTTAAAAGCTTAAAAAGCTCTTGAATCAATACTTAAAAATATCTGGACAATATCATTCGTTGTTTGTAAGCTGTTGCTTGAAGGATAATCATGTTTTGTGTTTTCAAGATTAAGTAGGCACCTTGATTCGTTTGTATTCAAATCTGTTATATCTTGGAGTTGGACTTTCTTTTTAACAGTATTATGAATACTTATTTTATTTACCCTAAAGCAATTTTTATGGTCAGTAATCTCTACCGCTTCACCGTGTGTATACCATTTCATATTCTGTGATTTTATATTGATAATTTTAATGATGTGTTATTTTTTTCAAATCGCCCATGAAAAGGCTTACACTGATTCAACCATACTAATATTTCAAAATCTGTTAAGCTCTCTTATATTTTATGACCAAATATTAACAATTTAACGTTTATACTTTAAAACATTAATAGCAACAACACTATCACTCATCTACCCACGCGCTCACAGGCTTTTGTTCGTGAATGAGCATTTTTTCTGGCGCAAAGGGGCGTGGCAGTAGACATTTGCCATAAATTATGGCACGGCGAAAAAAATGACCCGATCGAATGAGTGAATGGAACTGGCGACTGTGAAATATGGCATGAAAAACGTTCATTCACGAGTTTAACTTTTCAAAAGTGCTATTTTTATGCGCTGTAGATGTGATGTGTTTATTGCTGGCTTTTTACGACTTATATTTTGTTAAATTGTATCATCAATTAGTAGCAGCCTTTTTATTTTAAAAGTTTGTCCTTTATAAGAACCAAATTTTACCTACAAATGAAACAATTTGTAACACAAGGAAGAAAATTTCTTAATTCGAAAATGCCACAGTTGGTGTGTTATTTGCAGTAAGTTGTTTCTACTACGTATATAGAAAAGCTATGCTAAGCAAAAAACGCGTCGCAAGTACGACACCAAGATTGTGACGTTTTCTTAAAAAAATTGAATTTCGAATTATGATAGTACTACGAGTTGATGACCGTGTCATCAAATGCAGTACAATATTTGTTCGTGATGTCAGTTCCATAGCTAGTAATAGAAGTTCAATGGTTATTTATTTTATAATGGCGTTTATTTATTTACAAAGAATGTATCTAGAAGTATTTATTTTTGTTGGTGTTTTAACCGACGTCAAAACAAGAGGTTATTTCTTTCATTATTTCACCAGTTTTAATTTTAATAGAGCTCATTGACAATAAGTAATTTCTATCTATTGCGATTTATAAACAGATTTCAAACTCATCTCACAATAATCACAAATCGAGTCCCCAAACCAGATTGGTCGTTCCAAAATGGCGTTTACTGTCACAATTAAAATCTCCCCTTTAGGTTTAAGCAATTCAAAAACAGATACAAAATAATAATACGAGGGGCACCGGGGTGTCTGCCATCACCACCAGGTGTGTGGATCGACCCTTATGTGATGCATTTTATGTATTTAGATGTTTGATTAATGTCTAATGTGCTTGTCTGTGGGAGCTGGCGAGGTTATTTAGTTATGTGTGAAAAATGAGTTGTAAATATTTTGTTTGCTGTCGGTATCATCAAGCAAATGATGATTGGCGATTTTATTTTTGTTTCTGATCGCCGTTTTATTTTTAACTTTTGTTTTATTTGATGCAATATCCTTGGTCTATCAAGAGGTCAAGAAACTGACGGAAAAGCGTAAAAGAATAGAAGAAAATCCACCGACAAGAGCCTCTTAAATTTAATGGTAATGATGTTTTATTTCTAACTGTAATTAGTATGTACTTTCGCGGTAATCACCGCCTGACCCCCACCGCCGTCGCCTGACCACTATACGAGCCGAAATCTCTGCAGCTCGCGTCGTTTTTTGTATGAAGTAACACCCTTTTTCTTGTCGTGTGTGCAAGCGAATTTAATTAAAAAGTGTTGAGGCGCGAGAGACTTCGCTGGACATAAGATCTTAGTTAAAAAAGTCACTGATTTGTGTTTATCAGGACTGAAATTACTGAAATCAGCTTTTACAAAAAAATAAACTAGAAAAATTCGCAAGGCGAATGCTGTAACCCTAACCATACCAACATCAACCAAACAAAGTGACGTCGACAAAACTATAAATACGAACATGCAAGTACAACTACAAATGGAATTTATAGCGTCGCACCCATAAAAACGGGGATTAAAAATAAATCGCTCGAATAAATTGCACCTCTGAAATTAAAACACTCCCTCATGCGAAACGCGGCGCTCGCAGCGACAGTGGCTTTGCGGCTGGCGCGAGCGATAAGCGATAGCGGGGGAACGACGAGGCTGACAGCGCGACTTAGCTGTGGTAGTCAGAAGCGAATACGAATAAGCGATGCTAACTGTCTGTTTGTTATATGGGACAAACTGATACAATGCGTTGCTTAATATTCTCAATTTTATTTGTAAGCACTAGCCAGCCTCTAGGCTTTTTTCTGCCAAACACAGTCATGGTCTTGAAAGAAGATATTGGTGGTTTGCGGTAGGCGTAATGAGTTGATTGTGCATACGCTTGGCTTGTTTTAATTTGGGTTTATTACATTGATAGCTCATAGCGCAGTAGTAGCAGCGCTTGGGTAGTAATTACCGAAGTTAACACGTTCCGGGACACTACTCCAGACACAATAGATGTTTTATTGTTTTCACGCCTGTAGGCGGGCACTGTCCCGGAACATGTTAAACAACCTACGGCGCCGTTTGTTTGGATGGGTGACCATTCCGACCATATCAGCGACGTATATAACGAGAATCTCCGTGCTTCAGAAGGCACGTTAAGCCTTGTCACAGGCCTTATAGGCGGCTTGAAAAAATCTGACTGCAAGGTTAGTCGCTTTTCTTGCAAACACCCCTCCACTAATCTGCACTGAGCCCGCGTGGTGGAGTATGACTCAAACTACCTCATAGTTGAGGTAAGGTCTTTGCCCAGCAGTGGGACGTTACAGGCTAACTTTCCTTTTTTTACATTGATAAAGAAGTAAGCAGCCTGTAATTGGCCAAAGAGACTCATGTAAGCATTTAATATTGCCAATAACGGTAAGTGTCTATAACAACTTCCAGTTGAATATCTTTCTGTGCTGTGCCAAGGCCAACACGTTTTGACTAAGCAATATCCTTTATTTATTTCGACACTTATGATAACCTAAGTTTAAATTACTTAAGCGATTCAATAGGTTTTCCATACACTTGTCCGTAATTTCGTCCGCTACCCGCCTATCCCATATACCACAAAACTAGGGCGTCGGCGTGGGTGTGCCGAGCATTGTCCATTGTTCTTTTAACAGCTGCTTGTTACGGCAGCGCAAGAGGTGTGATTAACAACGGACGGCGCGAAAAACCGCCTCTCGGCGAGACGTCAAATAAATGACGGCACGTTAATTAATTGGCGGTAATCGCGTGGCTGTTTATTTTTGGTTATGACGTAAAAAAACTAGGCTTAACTCGTCAAGTATGTGTAAACGAGACACAATAAAAATTCCATTGTTATGCGACTCTCGGCATTCGTTTGATACCTGACTGATTAATAATAAGCATGTCCCCAATTTAGCGGCTTATGGCATCTGAAATGGCGATCGGCCATTAAAATTGTATGAGAAAAGTTGCAAATAAAAAAAGGCACAAAAAAAGTATTCTTATTAAGAACAAAGTTTTTGAATCGTTATGAGAGATACATTTTCGGACTCATTTTTTTAAACATACTGGAAATAAAGCTGAAACGAGAGATCTGTTATGTTAACAAAACAATGATTATGGATGTCAACCTAGTTAATAATCTTTTACTTTCTTCTGCTTTCCTCTGACTCTCGGTATTAAGCTGGTTCACAAGTTTTAGCTTATCTTCGTCACGACATCAAACATTCACGATTCAAGTCTAGCATTTCACGATACAGTCAAAAACAATAATCCGATCGCGATCAAGCGGGCAGATAAGTAAAAACAAAAGAATTCCGTTTCAGATTCAACGCACGCTCGGCGAAAATTATACGCGGACAACCACAAAAAAGGGCCAAAACAATGAACTCTCCTTCCCCCACCCTTTAAGGCCTTAATCAAGACCCTGCCCCAAATTCGCCCACAAATTGCATCCAATTGTTCACTTTTTACCGCGAGGCGTGTTTGCCAGGGGTGTGGAAAAAAGGAATTATCTAGCGGACCAACGGTTGAGCGCATCTGATCTAATGTGAACCTATTGAGACCTATTGGCGTGAACACGAACGGTTATAATTGGGCACAACTGCCAGTTAAAACCATCTGTAATTTTGCGTACGATTAAAGGCTACATCCTAAATAAGTGGGAGAAGCAATTTCCAAGCTTCAATTTTGGCAAAGGCTTTTCATTAATGCCGCAAACGAAATGTTGAGTTTATAAAAGCATATTGTCTTAGTTAAAGACTCTGGCACGTGTACGTTAAGAACGGAATAAATGAGAACTTGACTGTAACACAAAAATAACTTAATATAATTTCAATCTAATTAAACTCAAAAAAGTTTAGCGCACCTGCCTTAAGAGACTGAAAATTCAGAACCGCGTTTTCAAATAATAATCTCTGCTATAAGACCACATCTTAAAGTTTTTTGTCTGTAAAAAATATTCGTATCTGTGCAGATTAGTAGAATGCTTGTGGTTCTTTAGAATCCACCGCAAAACCCTTTTTTAGTGAACCCGCTTTTTTATTTTAGCAAAGCGGATTATTTTTTTAAACGGGTTAAAGCTTATACCTCTTTCGGAAGATGCGTCGTCTATTATAGTTATGGTGTGCAGATTATTATCTTTAAAGTATTTTTAGAGATATCCATCAATAGAATTGAAGGAGTCGTCCACTTAAGCAGTTTTTATTATTTTTAAAAAGCTTGAGGTAAAAAATTGCAGACGGAACGGTCTGCAATTTTTTTCCTTTAAGTCTGGATCCATTGTGAAATGCACTTCTGATTTTTAGCAATTTAAATTAAAGAATATCCAAACCGTCCTAAAAACGTAAAATCCCTTTCCGTAGGCCGTAAAAAGTAGCAGCTACTGAGTATATTTTGTTAAAAAAATACTGTTTTAAGAACGCTTCGTTCGATGTCTTAAATAAAGGTTTAATGCATATTTGATACTTAGAACCTTTTGTGATTCTCATGTGCTTGTTTCCTATACGATTATTTCCTTTCAGACGAGCTGATGCACAGTGCGGCGATGGGCGGAGGAGCTCTCTTCGGCTGCTCCTCAGCAGGGCACAGCGGCATCAACCAGCTCGGAGGCGTCTACGTCAACGGGCGACCTCTACCTGACTCCACGAGACAGAAGATCGTCGAGCTGGCTCACTCGGGCGCGCGGCCCTGCGACATCAGCCGCATCCTGCAGGTCTCCAACGGATGCGTCTCCAAGATACTGGGCAGGTCAGTCACTCACCCACGATGAACCCCTGCTTGCGACTCACGCTCACCCAAGTGGCTATACCACCAGCTGCGTACTACCAGGTAATTAAAGGATGCGTCTCAAAGATCCTGGGCAGGTCAGTCTGAACACCTGCATGCGACTCACACGCATCCAAGTGGCTATAGCTCTAGTTGCATCCTGCAGGTCTCCAACAGAAGCGTCTCAAAGATCCTGGGCAGGTCAGTCTGAACACCTGCATGCGACTCACACGCATCCAAGTGGCTATAGCACTAGTTGCATCCTGCAGGTCTCCAACAGAAGCGTCTCAAAGATCCTGGGCAGGTCAGTCTTAACACCTGCATGCGACTCACACGCATCCAAGTGGCTATAGCACTAGTTGCATCCTGCAGGTCTCCAACGGAAGCGTCTCAAAGATCCTGGGCAGGTCAGTCTGAACACCTGCATGCGACTCACACGCATCCAAGTGGCTATAGCACTAGTTGCATCCTGCAGGTCTCCAACGGAAGCGTCTCAAAGATCCTGGGCAGGTCAGTCTGAACACTCACGTTCACCCTAGTGGCTATAGCACCAGCTGCATACTATAAGGTTGTCAACGGATGCGTCTCTAAGATACTCTGGGCCGGTCAGTCATACCTACCAAGAACTGCGTTCAATCACCATAGTAACCATAACACCAGCCGCATCCTGTAGGACCAACGGCGTCTCCAAGATACTGGGCAGGTCAGTCTGAACCCTGCATGCGACTTGCGCTCACCCAAGTAGCAAGTATTCAAAGGATGCGTCACCAAGATACTGGGCAGGTCAGTCAACCACGATTCATTATGTTTACGCTAGGTTAGGCTATATTTGATATCTTTTAAACTGGTATACAAAAGATTTGATTGAATTTTTGAAGAGACAATGCTCGTTTCTGCCTGGTCAAGCAGACTCACAAATAGTGTAAAATCGAGTACCAAATACCATTGCAAAAATTTAAAAAAAATATACTAAACATAATATGCGATCGTATAGCACACAAACAGACAGCGATGTGTGTTTTGTATAATAAATGAAATGAAAAAGGGCATTACAGAAATTACTTACAAGCAAAAGTAACAATATTTAAAACTTCAGTAAGCGGAGACTACTCTATTTCCTGCGTCTTAAAACTTAACAACCACGACGCCCCAGGCTGCACCCATAACAATTAAATCGAGTACCAATGTTAAACGAATTATTTGACACAAAACCATTGTGAAAATCGAAGACGGGGTCAAAGAAGCCACGCGTTCGCAAATTGATGGAGTTCCCATACAACCGCCCGAGGCGCACAATGGGACCAACAATACCGCACCTTGGACAAAATTAAGGAATATTTCTATGACTTAATCAATACAATGAGTTTGCATTCCCATAGTGGATTGTTTTTGTTGGTGACGTGTGCTCCGCGGGTGACGCGCTGGGAATCGACAGCGGGGCTTTAGTTAGGGGCATAATTTCGTCGCTTGATTGCGATTTTATCGGGAGATCAAGGAGGATTTCGGCCCTCGCCCTCGCTTATTGAAATGCAATTCGATTGTTTACGGTAATCGTGACTTGACAACCGCTTGAAATGTATAGCGAACAAATAGTCCCATTAAAAATTGCGCTCAAGATGTTGTTTTTCCCAAGAGACAATAGAAATCTTAAAAGAAAATACATCTTTTTCTATCTATTATCAGTGATTCAGTATTTTCTAACTTTGCAATCTTTAAATAATTTCAACGCTTTCAGATGCTATGTTGAGAAATTCTAATAATTACGTCAATCAATTTGTTTCCCATTACAAAATGCTAATTGCACGAAACAGCACTTTACATTACAATCCCATAGTGCTCCGACAATAGAAATCAATGGGAACAAAAAGTCAAAAGTCAATTCTGAACAATAAAAAAATGCAAAAGACGTCGATCAAAGGAGCTAGGTCTTAATACAGGGTGTGCCTTTCAGGGCAGTCCCACGACCGCCCCTAAATAAAAATGTGAATAAAACAATTTATTTGGTAGTAATTGGCGCCCCCACTGGGCGAAACTGCTTGACGCCGTTTCAAGAGATCTTATAGGAAAGTAAATTTTGCCCCGGAACCCTTCGCATCGCCCTCTGGGCACATGTTATTATTCCGTAATGTTTTGCTTGTTAAGACATCGGCAAACATTTTGAGTGGCTTTCGAGAGGATGAAGTTATGAGCTTATTGTGGACGGTGATATTGAAAATGAGCAATTTTTCCATAGTCTTGCTTGGTATGCTTTAATGCCCTGTAATATTAATATCGTATTATGTTTTTAAATCATTGCTTGAACATCATGATATATTTTATTGGATTTCAAGACACATTTACGTTAAAATATTTTCCAAAATAACTGCTTTGCGCAAATTGATCCCAATGACTTGGATTAACCTCATTATGTTGAATAAGTAGATTGGATGCTACTCGTACTTCATCATTGTCATTATCAGCCAAAGGACGTCCACTGCTGAGCATAGGCCTCTCCCACGGTTAATTTAACACTGATTAAATAAATTTTAATACTGAGAATATTAAAATAAACTACAAAAACTATACAAATATCTGAGAAACATAAAAAAATATCAGTTCGTACTTTAACTCAGAGGGCTTATTCCAAAGTCTAGCAGTGGCCAAAAAATCTGTCACATAATACCCTGTATTTGTGTTATTTTTCCTACCAGAAAATTGGCCATTCCAACCGTCCTATTGCAAGTGTTGCCAGTTTTCCCATACACCCTTACATTCTTATCGCACCAATTTACTTGAAGGGTTAGGGAGAAAGGGCAAGCGTGGCAGGACTCCTAATTAGGAATGACTCCTGCTGTTAAAGAACCAAAGTTCTCGGTTTCAACCGTTTTTGAGATGGAGATATGGATAAAGTGGAATACTATTGAATTTTTAGTTGTGTATTGTTTTGTTTGAGTTACGAGTATGAGAAAAAGTTGGTTTGCTAATTGGTTGGGCGCTATATTTTTTTAAATTAAATAAAAAAATGTGTTATCATGAATTAAATGAAATGAAATTGAGCTATTTTTTAATAATACTTATTATTACTTTATTGTAAAAAGTTTAAATTACTTTTATTAATATCTTACGCACTGGCAAGATAGTTGAATATTTAGGTATCTAAAATTGAAACAAAATTGAGAAAAAAATATTTTAAGTTTTTATTATTCAATCCACTAGTGGCCCACTCATGCGTGAAATAACAACATCAACACCAAATCGAAGCTATAACTCTGTTACATAAACAACCACTTCAAAAACAATCTCGATAAGTAGTCATTTGATTTTTCCCCCGTATCTTTGGCCCGGCCCGTTGAGATTACATGGTCTAGTGGGCAGCGTCTGTGCCTTAGCAGTGCGAACGATATCAATCGATGTGAAACATCGTGTTTGTTAGTGCTGGTGGTAACTCGAGAGGTTAAATAGAAGGAATCGTAAACATTCGGTCAAATTGAAAAGCAGCTTTAACCTTTTTTAGTGATAGCGATCAACCGAGAATTTTGTGAATTTCCTTTACTTTGTGTTTTCGTTTATTGTTTTAATTTTTTTAACTACCAAAAATTTCTTGAATATATAAGTAATAAAAGAGGAGAAAAAATAAATTATTGCCTCGAGGTAAAGTTAAGATAAATTATAATATAACTTTTCATTGCACATCGTCAGATTTAATACACATAGGTCGGTTACAAATTCATTAAAAGGAAATGTTTTGCGGTCTTGTCATGAGCGATCTCTTCCAGGCAACCTTTGTGTAAATAAATTATAAAATAAAGGTAATCGGACACACTAACGAGTACATTAGTCATTCAGTATTTACTTGCTTCTACTTCAATGTTTTACCTGACTGTAACGAAAAACAGACTGAATGACAGGAACAAATACTTTCATACTCTCAAAATCGAATCGCAATCGGTTAGTCACTAATGAGGTATTTAGCAAAAATTTGCAAGACCCCCTAGGGATTGAACAGAACCAAGCGATAACATCTAATCGAAGGTCCAATCTTCCCCGGCCTCCCTTGGCGGTGGAATAGTTAATAAAACAACCTCATCCGAATTGCGTTGCTGTGGTCGATCCGGACAATTTGTTTGCGATATCGTTCAAAGATTTTGATAGTATATTGTTTAGTTTTGTTTAATATTGGTACTTTATTAGGTCGTATAATTGTCAGTACAGAGTTTACAGTGGTGGTCAGCTAATTAAAGACACTTTGAAAATTGTATCTGCATCAAGTTTTGGGCTCCAATAATTTTGTATTATGAATACATAGAAACCAGTGACTGTTGTAAAATAATCGTATGGGTTTTTACGTATAATTTTAAGTTACTATTTGCCATAAACTTGATCTATTTTTCGTTACTTTTGACTTCAAATCTGTTATGAGCAGAATAAGTGTACCAGTGATGTGGACAACTAATTAAAGACACCTAATGTAAGTTACTGAAAACCAAAAAAATACTGAAACTACAAAAGAGTCAGTTAATATGGAATTAAAAATAGTCATTTCTCAGATGTTTTACAAAGTTTTTGATGTTTTGTCGTATGTTATTTAGCTGCATTTTGACTTTTACTTAGTCCTGGCACGGTCCTGGCATTAGTGCTATTAGTTCCTTGCAAGCATGTATTAGAATTTATTCTAATGCTTTCATAAACGTGTCATTTAGGTAATTTTAGCGTTGGTAACTACCTACTTACTATTATTTGTCTGATATTACAAAGTTTCTAATGCGATAGATGTCAGGACCTAAGAATCGGATCCCGCTTAAAAACCTAGAATGGGATTTCTAGATAAAAAATATTAAGGATTCAAGCATATTTTCATGAAAGTATTTGCTGCAGGAAGATCGTAAATATGTTAGCAAGAATGATAAGGCCTAGATTATGCGAGGAAAACTTGCACTGAAGAAAATTTTATAAGTTACCAAACGTATATTATGCTAAATATTTCACGGATGTGGTTTGCCTAAATACATTCTCAACGTGGACCGAACCAAAGTGGATAATTGAGATGTTTTCGAATGTAAAAAATAATGGAAGTAATTACGACGAAAAACGGTATATGAGACGACAATTTAACAAGACTATGTATCATATAACTGTATATCACATCAAAGTGCACCGTTGATTTTCTAGACGTATTGCTGGACCTATGAAAAAATACCAGTTCATGCATGGAATACCTTAAACAATTATATTCAACAACAGCCTATCTTACCCTTAGCTGACTAATCATCTCGTCTAGAAAATCTTGTAGTTTAGACTTACTATTACGACTTACTAAACCGACTGCAACGGACGTTTCAGTTTTCCTAAGGGAAAACTATCTTCTATCTAACTTTTAGATATGCTACCATAATTGTCCTAACATCAATACAATTAAAAATTGAGATTCTTGTATTAGGTAATACACTAGCGAGACATGTTGCTAATGTTTATTAACTATACGGCGTTTTATGAAAGCATTAGAACAAATTCTAATACACGATAACAAGAAACGCATAGCACCAATGCTAGGACTAAGTCAAGGTCAAAATACAGCTAAACGACATACGACAAAACATCAAAAACTTTGTAAAACATTTAAGAAATGACTAATTTTAAATTTCATATAAACTGACTTTTTTGTAGTTTCAGTATTTTTTTATTTTTATTAACTTACTTCAGGTGTCTTTAATTAGTTGTCCACATCACTGGTTCACTTATTCTGCTTATAATAGATTTGAAGTCAAAAGTAACGAAAAATAGATCAAGTTTACGGCAAATAGTAACTTCAAATTATACATAAAACCCATACGATTATTTTACAACAGTTACTGGTTTCTATGTATTCATAATACAAAATTATTGGAACACAAAACTTGATGTTCATACAGTTTTCAAAGTGTCTTTAATTAGCTGACCACCACTGTAGATAACGATTTTTGATAGATTTATATCATTCACGTCTTAAGGTAGCTGACTATTCTGTATGAAACTACAGGCTAGCTAGACTAATGTTTAATAATATTTTAATTTCATTAGTACTCTGTGTTTGAACTTAATGTTGTTTAAACTGTCAAAATAATTGCACATACTACCAGAGCGATCATCGACAGTTTAATATAGCCACGATTAATTCTTGGTTTAGTAATTACAATAAACGTGACGCGACTTCGTACCACGGAGCTTTACAAAGTTGTAAATCTTTAGATATTCTTTCATCAAACAGTATACAGTTTATGTTTAGCTAAAAAAAGAAACTAAAATACATAACTGGACCATAGCAAATGAATAGTATGTACACAAAATTAGTATTTAGCAGTCGCCACAGTATTTTAGGACCTGTCAATCCTCAGTTCTACCCTTAAACATCTTTACAAAGTTCACTGACCTCCAAACTTAAATAAACTCTCAATTAATCCGCCCGCCCCAGTTGCGTCAACCTGCCCAAGCCAGCCGCGGGCAGCCTTAGGCGCCTTCGCACTCATCCGTATTCGATTCGTATCCGAATTTCTGCCCCTCTGGTAGTTTTGTAGTCAGTTTCGTACTCATCTAATCGTATATTTTGTTATTATTTTGAAGAAAAAAACTCGAATATATTTTCGTATCTTCTATCTTTCGCATTTGAATGTGTTGGAAACACAATGGGCTTGATGATTGACAAAACTCTTATAGACTAAATTCTAAGTTAATTGTTATTTCCTTTTTTGCTGAAGTACTTGTAATGAAGAAAATACATAATTGACAAATAAGCATCTGTAAGTACCTCTAAGTAAATAAAGATATCTATAGAACAAATTAGAGGATAAACTAGTATCTTACAATGAAGGAGCAGGCAATTAATGGAGTCAGTAAGTCATAATTGATGTTTCATTACATTATAAATAAACCCTTGAACCAGTGAAAGTAAATACTTCAGCTATTTCCAATGATTTATATCAATAAGTGTTGTCATATACACAGCTCAAAGTCAGATCTGTCTGATTCCAATGTTAACCCTATTCAGCCTTCAGTCGCAACATTCTGTCTCGACAATGGCCGATCAAACACTATCGGCAGATGACAACGCTCGATACGTACGTTTGAGGGTTAACATTCGATTAACGATACCATTTGTAACGGTTTTTAAATATCGATTAAGGGGAAAAGGACAAAGGCAATGTGGGTTAACATCTCTCCTTTTCTTTCTATCTTCTCTAGTCTTGCCGCTGTCGAAGAATGAATAATAAAAACAATAACGTAGAAGAGTTAAGAATTTTCTTTATTAATAACAAATAAGAACAAATTAAAACTAAGAAAACATAAAAAATAAGACCTACCTATTCAAAAATGAAACCATTTCCTTGTGGCAAGGAGGCTATACTTAATTCTGGCTGCGTTGCGGCGTTGGATAGCTAATATTGTATTTACTATTTTAAAAATTATATGATTGGATTCTAATTGAGAAATTATAAATAAAATTATGGTCGTTAATCTGAAAAAGAAAGTTATTTTTCGGATACACCGTAAGTACCTACTTATGGCAGTACTAGCCCAAGTAGTAAGTTAATTGTCTTACATGGATGCGCCAAAAGGTTTACTGAAGTAAATGCTAGATGCATTCGTTATCTACTTTTTTTCTCTAAACACTCGATATGAAAATCGATCATCGTTATCTACTTTTTTTTCTCTAAACACTCGATATGAAAGACATTTAAAAGCCCTTCTCACTCAGCCCCGCATTTGCGCTAAATATCGACACATGTCGAAATCACAATAGATTCGCGGGTACATCCTGTATCAGGACCATCTTGTGTCCCACAAAAAGCGCTTTCAACTTTATCTCTTACTGCGAAAGTACAAATTCCTTTCCAGTCGATTCGTCTATCAGAATTTGTTTATCTCAGATCTCACTGACTCTTGTTGCTACGATAATAAAAACCATTTTCGCTCGCATTTCGTGAAGGTAGCGATTCCTATAGGACTGTAGGGATACGTACTTGAAGTTAAGGGGATGAATTTGAGGATTATGTTTGTAATTGTACTCTAATGCCAGGAGTGGAACGGAAGCCCGAGTGGTTACAATACAAAACTTTGATAGTATTACGCGGCCTTATAGATTTATAATGTGGACTTGATGGGAATTACCAAACTAACCTTGATGGAGGTTTTAATATTTGGACAACTAAAACTAGTTTGTTTACTGTAGGAATTAACTATTTGCGCTCATCATCTGTTTATTCTAGGTATTTTTTTTAAATGTTGGTAGGATTTTGGCATTGGAGTTTACATGCTTTGAGTAAATTGGTTGAAGACCTTTTTATGAGTACAAATTTACTTATTTTGCAAAATCTGTCAAAATTAAAATTTTCAGAATCTAAAAACCTAGCAGTTACCTTCGTGAAATTAAATACATAGCATGATTTGCACAAAATACTTATGATTTGAGATTTTGGACTATATCGATTCGATATGTCATCAGCGGGTTCCTAATTCGTATTTTATTTATATTAAACCGTATTATTTACCATTATTTTTACAAGTAATCATAATCATTCATCTGCTCAACCCAACTCTACTGTGTTAATTTTTGTCGGTGGAAGAAGTAGTGGTGACTCTACAGTTAGACCTAAAAACTTTCTGTATTTATAATTGTTTACCATATGCCTGGTTCTTGGCCTTTTATTATTTCCAGTAGTGTCAACACCACTCCCTAACCCAGTACCAACCTCTAACTTCTTTGTATCTTCGACCCTTGATTGCCTGCGCTCTCGCCACTTTCCGCAATCCAAACTAAGTTTAGCTTTGCACACAGATATTACGAGACTGGGTCTATCAAGCCTCGAGCCATTGGCGGGTCCAAGCCACGGGTGGCCACGACTCCAGTGGTGCAGAAGATAGCCGACTACAAGAGGGAATGCCCTTCGATCTTCGCATGGGAGATACGGGACCGCCTGCTCAGTGAAAACGTGTGCAATAACGACAATATTCCTAGTGTGAGTATTTTAGGGTTAAGTTTTTTTTTCATTTTTTAAAATAATTATTTTAACAGTTTTAGTAGCTGCTTAAGAAAAGTATTATAATTTAACCTCAGAAGATGCTTTTTTGAACTTTTCAATTTCGACGCAAAATAAATGGAAAGAATGTCAAACTTCCAAACTAAGTTAATTTTCCGAAATTAAAAAGATCAAAAAAGCATTCTCTGACCGGCTCAACTATAGATCCATTTGGATACTTATGCTAAGGTTCTAGCTAGATCCATTCGGTATATTAATTTTTTTGCTCCTATTACAGGCCACATGCTGTATACTTTTGATTTGTGGCATCACCCACATTGACATGTCAATCAAATACCAATACAAGGAACACTACTCAAAATTGCAAACGTCAAAACACTTTCAAACACTCTCGGAATTTAATTAAATCTGGCAAACATATGGTTCTGCCCATTGTGCCGCCCTCAAAATAAGCTGGACAAAATTTTGGCGACAATCGGTCTCTTTTAATCCAATTTTGCAATATTTTGTCGTAACGACCATATGCTTCGGCCAATAGACCCGAACCTTTGTGTTGGGCCTATACAAGATGGACCCAGCTCATCATAATGCAACGGAGTCTATTCTGCCAACGTTATTGATGACGGCTTATAAAATTTCAGTTCGGGATGTTTGATCATTCCGTTTTATTGAGTTTTTGTCGTCCTCTATACAAATAGTTCTATTATCAAGATCGGAGAGTTCATAAATTTGCTAATTCAGTTTTATTGACGTTTTCTATTGCTATGAGTATCGGCGCTGTATCGTACTTTCGTTTCTTTGGCTTTATGATGATATTTAACGTTATGGTATAAGTTTGCATTACTTTCGAACTTTTACATGCAAAAGGTGGAGCTTTTTATTTTTAATAAACCGGTCCGATCTGAAAAGCACAAATAAAACCACAGAACAAGGTGTTTCTTTTTCAACCACCAAGATCTAAACCACTTGACACCACAATTGCATAAAACAAGCAACGACAACGCATCCTGCAATTAACAACGACTAAAAAAATAAACCGCGATCCTATGAAATATCATGCACGATATTAAATAAAGCTTTACGCGGTGACACGACCGGTAATCGAACCAGACGTTTTGAGAGACATCTGCCCGGCCAATGAAGGCAAAAAATGACAAAGAACTTTTTTCGCCCACGTATAATTCATCGGAGCAATTTTTCTGTTAATAATGTCACAACTCGAATGCGTTTTGTGATCCCGGCCGTGCACCGAAATGTAAACACTTGGCTCAACAATGGATGTAGTGAAAAAACCTTTTTGTTAGTTTTGAGTGTTGGATTGTTGGCTGGCTGCGGTTGAAAGCATTTAGGGAGATGCCGAGCGACATGATATTTATTTTGATTGGCTTTAACTTGCAGTTATTATCAATATTGATTTAAGCACTGACCGGACCAAACATGCTGCTGCGTCCTGCGATTCCGACGACTCAGTTGTATGTTTCTCGCCTGCATCACACCACGAAGGCTGAGGAGGTCATGGAATACGTGCAGAAGAAGACCAACTATACTCTGCGGGTCGTCAAGTTGGAGTCTAGTCGCAATGTAAATTTTAATTCCTTTGTGATTAGAATTCCGACTGCAACGTTGACGACCTTCATGAAGGAAGATTTTTGGCCGAAGGGTGTCGTATTTCGGCGTTTTCGCGGAAGTCTACGTGACACCAAGAACAACACACATAGTAGCGTGTAAATTCAGTTTGTTTTTTTATTTTGATCATATTGTATGTATGTTAGTCTGTAAGGTATTTATTTTATGGGCCTGTATTTCAATATCTGTTGCCTGAAATAAACGTTTATTATTATTATTATTAAGTAATTTCAAATCATTGTGTTGGGCCCATTACTAGGGTTTTATGCTATCCGTGTTACCACTTGATAAATGAAGCTTCGCAATGTGAGATTGTTGAGGTATTTTTTTTTAGAAAGTCATTATTAAGTCTTTATTTCTTTAACAAAACATCCAATCTCGCCTTTCAGTAGCAACATCAAAACCTTTAACTACAAAACGACAACCTTCCAACAATGAGCAAAGCAATATCACTCCGTAGAAACAATACACAAAACGAGGGGAAATTTCAGCTCCGTCATACGCCAATGACAGACGCCAGACACCTATGCTATAACCAATTATATCTACTGCACCCCCGTAACACAGGGACAAAATCGAAACACCGAACGGCCCTAGAAGATTCGGCGCCAAAGGGGCTATTTTTATGACTGTCGTACCTACGCATTCGGCCCACTGGGCAAATAGGCGAAAGGGACGGCGAGCCCGTAAACACATATGTACGAGGGAGATGGTTGTTTGTCGTGCGTTGCTTCGCGTAGTCATAACGGTCGAATGGGCGTGATGTTTCTTACCAACTGAAAGCGGACAAAAATGCTTGGAACAATCGATTGGTCTCGCGCGAAGAACGGCGTAAGTGAGCTGTTGACGGGAGGCTTATGTGGTCGATTTGTTGAACACACTTTTATAATGCGTAAAAAATATGATTTTCACACACGTAACATTATGTGACTTTTAGCTTTACACTCATTGTGACATTGTTCTGATTTAAAAACTTGCATTTACAGTAAGCAGGGCATTTCAAGATATTTTTCTGTATTTGGCTTCTCATCTAAGAAACCTAGTTTTGTTGAACTTGTATAAATGAACAATTATTGTTTTGAAGAATAAATAAAAAAGACTTCCATACTTTTCGAAGAAGATGACATTTCCACAATACCTATCTAAAAGGAATGCCATTATCTAAAGAATGTGCAAATCAATAAATAATAATACTTAAAATGCACTTTCGCAGCACACGACTTGTTATAAAAATGAAAACTTATTTTAAAACAATTTATTCAGAAATAGATAATTAGACTATCCGGAATTCAAAATACGCCGCTTACGACATTTTCCCCCTCAACCGTAACAAAATCCTTTTACGCGTGAGTGCACAGAATATTTGTTGTCTCTCTCACACACGGTGCGCCGCCGCAAGGATCTGCATTAAGTCATAATGCTGGACTCTTCTATCGGATTAACGTCAACTACTTAATAGGAATTGACTTTTGATATATTTAAAAATGTTAATGGCAATGAATTTTAATAACATAATATGTTCTTTAAAAAATATAAAAATAGACATTAAAAATATAAGAAGGTGAATCCAAAAGATACAGTGGGTTCTATTGTACCTACTGCTAAAGAATATTACAATGTAACACCATCAAGCGGCGACGTAAAGAGCTATTTTTCTGTCTGACCTTTAAAACCATAAAAAAGTCGATGATACGCAGATAACGTACTTAAACACCCCTGTCATAACACTTATTAAATCTTAACCTAATCACTATTTTCTAGTACACAACTGTTGAAAATACATTTTCATATACAAACCCACAAGTCGAAACAAAAATCTCCAATCAACAGTTGGAGACTCAAGCACCGTTAAATACGATTTGGAGACACCTAATTTAAATTTGGAATTCATGGGTTCGATCGAGCGAGGCGCACAGTGGGCCGGAACACGACACCGTCGACTACCGAATTGGTAGGGATGTGCCAAACAGCCGAGTGTAAGCTTATTTTCAGCAGTGTGCTGCGAAAAGTGATAAAACGCATTTACAGATAGGAAAAGAAAATTGAGCTTGATGTTGCCGCTTAAAGTTGGAACGAGTCGAACGAGAAGAAGGAGGTTGATAGCGACAGTTATATTAAAAAAAGTTTCTCCGAGGAAATACATAAATTTAAAGACCTTCTTCACATTAGGAAGTAGGCTATACCTAAAGACGGTCTTCTTCTTCCTTATGTTCTGGCATACTACAATTTTATTTTGTATACCTTTACTCCGTTTAACTCAAATCCAAATTCAGAAGCGATGAGATTTTCTTACCAAAATTATGGCGCTAGTTAGACCAAACTCAATCTTCATAAAATAATACAAATCCAGACAGAAGAGCAACTGATAACCTGTTTGTTACTCTTATATCGTCCCAAAGAAAATTCGCACCAAAATTCGCTTCACACTTGTCAATTAGCGGGCGCAAGACTGGCACAGACAACAAAAATCGAGGAACGAGGCTAATAAAAAACATACATCCCTAGCTGTAGCTGAAACTCGACACCGCCGAACGCTACCGAATCGCATTTTCGGGGCTTCGTGAACACTGTATTATGTGTCCGTATGTCGCTGTGTTGGTTTCGTTTTCGTTACAAGCAAAACGGTGTAACTTTAGAACCGCACAGTGGGCCGGCTTGGAGTAAGTAAGAAGGAAGTTTAGGCGTGGGACGTGTTACCGTAAATATTGAGCCGTAATATGCTTAAGCTGAGCACTTGGTGATGATGACTTTGTAAGTTACATACAAAAGCCATGTCACTATAGTTTTAATCTTTTTCTTAAACGACGCTTTTATTTGAGTGTGATTCCAAGACTTCAAAACTACATATACAGGGTGACTTTGAAAACATTGGCAATATTGAAAACTAAGAAACTACTCATAATTCATAGTTCCTTCCACATATTGAAATGAAAATCAATTGATATAAACTATCATTTTTTGAAACCGAGAAACATCACATTATCATATCGGTTTGATCAAATCAATTGATTTTGATTTTAATATGTGGAAGGGACTATACATCATGAGTAGGTTCTTAGTTTAAAATATTGCCAATGTTTTCAAAGTCACCCTGTTTATTTCAAATACATAGATATCCTTCAATTATTACATCAAAACTCTGAAAAAAAAAACATACACAGTGGTCCACCACTCGTTTATGTACAGTCAAAACTTTTTTGACAAATTGCACCGATGAAATTAGAATGCCATATTCTGCGTCGGCATGCGATGGAATACCCCTCGCAGTGTTACTCAGTCACTCATTCGAGACTTCAGTGACGGTATTTGTACGAGAGGGAGAGGGCTGTTGATAATAGCATTAATACAGAACCCTGTTTTAAGTACAGGTTTAATGCTTTGTTGCTGTTTGCGAGAAATGTGCTCGCAATATTAGGAGAGGGGTTTTTCTTTGAGTATTGCTTAATACGGGACTTTGATGTTAACTGCAATTGTATGACTATAAATAAATATGCGCCAGACAACACACCAATTGTTTGGTTTCATGGTAAGGAATTGTCTTCGTTGTGTTACGAAGTACCAGACAACGATTTTCGATGATTTGATTCGTGCTCATCACACAAACATTTGCCCCTTGCGGGATTTGAACCCGCGACGACCGGCGTAATAGTCAGGAGCGCTAACCAATACACCAAACGCGTCGTCAAATGTACTACACTATGTAAGACATCGCATTTTATTTCAATAATCACGACTTTTGTGGCCTATATTTATGTATTCCCATTAACACACAGTTTTAGATTGATCCACTAAGTATCACAAATTCAATTCTTAAGATTGGTTCAGCGAGATCGCTTACTGACCAATCACAACCATTACGTCTGTTACTTGGAAATCATAATGTTTTTACTCAGCGACTTCCTCCATGTCCGTTATTTAGTGAAATTTTAAAATCTCTAATAATAATTAAATCGCCTTGCTCATTCATAATTCTCAAATAAAATGACGAAACACCTCACAAAACTACCATACGCAATCAAAACATCACCCAAACAGCATTATATCTTAACCTCTACAGCTCACTGCGGCCAAAGCGCCGACAACGATTTAACCATCATAATGAACTTGAGCACCAACTACAATCTACAATCCGTGCCCCTTGGAGGATTGCAAAAAACTGTCTCCCCATCCGAAACAGCCCCAACCGCTTTGCACCGGGGCCCGTGGGTTAAGCGAACGCTAAAATGTTTATAGATAATGCTAGGTAATAGTAATTCTAATTCGGGGGATCGGGGATCGGCCCCTGTTATGGAATCTGGTAGTGTGGGAGAATAGATTGGGTGTATCGATATCGGTTTTCAAGAAATTGGGACTAGGATGTCTAGTCTGCCCAGAAACCATTTCTGGAAAGTTGAAATACGAATAATTAACAGTCGATGATTTTTTTACATGTAAAATTTAAATTGTCACTACAATTCTTCTACTTAATTTAACTGCTAATAGATTACTTTAGGTCAATGGATCACGTTTAATCTGAAACAGTTCGGTCGTCCTCAAAGAATTGTGTTAACTAGAATCCAAATACAGGGTGTTTTTGCAATGGGGTGCCAAATTTTGGAGGTGAAAGGGACCATCAATATGAACAACTTTTACTATGGGACCATCGTTCAATTATTAATTTTATTTTCTGCCTCTCCATACATTATTGTCAATGTAGGTGACCGATTTTGTATGGGGAACCTGAAACTTTATTTAAGATTTTGACCATGACCCCATAGTAAAAGTTGTTCATATTGACGGTCTCATTTACCTCCAAAAATTTGCACCCCCTTGCAATATCACCCTGTATACGCACAATGGCCCAATCATTAACTAACTAGCATCCAAATATGCCCTAAATTAAAATATTTCATCCATTTAGTATCCAATCTATATCAATAAAATGCTTTGTCCTGAACGACTGACTTATTGATTGACTGACTGACTGACTGACTGACTGACTGACTGATGGATCAACGCACAGCCTAAACCGCTGATCGTAGAAACCTGAAACTGGGAGGGTGTGTTCTTTGTATGACGTAGGGATCCGATAAGAAAGGATTTTTCGAAATTCCACCCCTAAGGGGGTCAAAAAGGGGTGCAAAGTTTGTATGGAACAACGTGATCCCTTGGTCCAATCTACTTCAAATTTTGCATACACATTCTTTTACAGAATTGACGGAAGATTTATTTTATATTTTATTGCAATTAATCTCCTAAGGGGGTGAAAAAGGGTGACAAAGTTATTCTGGGGGTGATTTTCTTCGAAGTTGATATCAAAACTCTTTAGTGCTAATGATAAAAATATTTTGTATATCTTTTTTGACAATCATTTGACATGTCTGAGACACAATGTTTTGACACATGTTTGTTATTGATGTTGCACTTGAGAAAATGCTCGAGAAGAGATTTTATTCCTTAAAACAGTAAATAATATTTTTTTGTGTTTCAACAGGATAGGTATCAAGCGGTCTGTGTACAGTGTAGATTGCAGGTCGTCTGTTCATATTGTCGGTGGACATTCAACGCTGTTTCTGTGGTCGAAGGGTGTCCAATCTTTTTTTTTGCAAACTTTTCGTGGGGGCCTATGTTTAGCAGTGGACGGCTTTTGGGTATTGATGATGATGATGATGGGGTAGATCCCTACATAGAATTAACCCTTTGAATTCACGATTTGAATTCAAGAAAGTAGAGTATTCGCTATGACTATAAACAAAGCTCAAGTTCAAACTCTTAAGGTAGCGGGAGAAGACTTGAAGGAATTTGCTTCTCCCAAAGCCTGTATGTGGCGTGATGCTGTGTAAGCGCACGGAGTATAGCCTGGTTTTTTCATTAGCTCTCGAAAGAAATATACGATTGACGATAGGCGTAGTAAGTATTTCCATTTCCTTGTAAAATAAAAAGATATTATCCCCGTGTAAGTTTGTCCAGATTAAAAACCGGGCTGCGTGTTGTGTGTTTATAAAATATAACATTTATCTTTACGCATTTTTACGTATATATTTAAAAACTGGATGTTTTTGTTGGTTTGTTTGAACGCGCTAATAACAGGAACTATTGGTCCGGTTATAAAATATGTTAGCTACATTGTTAGATAGCTAATTTATGAGGGAAGGCTATAGAAGTAGTTTAATGCGTATAGGCTTATAAATATTTTCGCTACGATCTATCTATGGGAACCAAACGGAGTAAAACTATTACGCGCGTACGAAGTCGCTGGCGGGCCGCTAGTTTAGTATAAAATAGAATGTCATTGTAAATGTGACGATGAGGTGTACGTAGTTTGGTCAGAGGTCGAATATTATAAACTGTCCTCTTGACTTTTTGGGTATAAAAAACGTTATTGACTTGATACATAGACGGAGAAACAAAATATCGATATGTATAAAGTTATACTCACACTACTGCACAACACTAATTCACAAACAGCTTTGTCCGGAAATCTTGTAGGTATCGGTTTGACGGTGAATAGAAAAGCACAGCCTACATAGGGGCCGCTGAATGGGCCCATTCAAACATATCTGTAGTGATCTTTTTTGGCCAGATAATTTGGGTAATTGCTATTGCCCAAATGATGAGCAGAGGATGGCATTTGGTACATAATACATTATCTAAATAGTCGTAGAGCACATTTTAACGAAATACGAAATATTCTATTTTTTATTAATTGCAGATAGCAGATCGGTCATGCAGAAAAAGCCTCTCATCTTTGAAAACATTGAGAATGAATCTAACGATAATCGGTTCTGGATATAACTGTAATTAGGGATCCTAATGGTTATAATAGTAAAGATTTGAAAATTCCTTGTCAAATACTTGATGAAATTGTTATTGATGTGCATTTTGCAACTTACATAACTAGCATCTTGAACGTGCTATTGAGGGCATATTCATCAACTCGTCCCACATGCCTACGGCCCACTAAGGACGAAACGGGAAAATTAAAATTAATTGAAATTGTATTCGTCAACTCGTCCCACTTTAAATACAGGTACAATCAGAAACAAAAGTGTTAGTGTAGAAATAATAAAATAACTGTATGTTTGATATCAAAATGTTTATTTCTAATTGAACACTTAAGACAATGTCCATCCATCCTGTCCATTTCATTATCATTTTCATTTCTGTGTATATTTGGTAAAAAAATATGGCATTCTTCTCTTTTAATACGCAGCGCCACACTGTTGATTGATCTTTTTCCGCCACAACCATTGTTAACTAATCTTGAAACCACAAGCCATATCTATTGTATTCACTTCCAATAACAGTTGAACTATCTTTTGCTTGTAATAGAAACACGTCAGTAAGGGCTTCAACACTATTTATTTCTCTTACACATTCTTCCCTCCATTTTACACTGTTTTACATAGATCAGAACTGTCAAACATGTGTCAATACTTATCTGTCATTTTTACTCTTTTTCCAGTTTTGGCTATGGCCTTCGCCCATACAGCCAAGTTGTCAGTCAATTCGTCACAAATAACCGAATGAGGCGATTAAATCGAACACTCATAATAAACTCAATGGTTTTATTTCAACGATTGCTAACATTCGGCCATTCTGACAAATGTCTGACCCCAGACAATTAGTAACAAAATTGCGAATAAGTTACCACTAAATACAGACAATATTATAATCAATTACAATAATTTATGTGTAGGTACATCAACAGTAACTAGGAGTTCACAACATTCATAAGAACGAAAACACACAAACCCACACAACAAACATTTACATTCAACTCCACCTGGGTTTCAAATCTTTTATTAAAATAATATTATAAATTGCCACAATAAATGAAATCTTAAAAAAATCATAGTATACATTACTTAAAATTCTAATAAATTAATACGTAATAATTTAATCATTCATAGTTCACAAATAAAAATACTAAAATCATAATTCAGGATCAATCAATTAAACATTATTTGATCTAAAATGGCGTTGACCTCATATTACACCGTATAAGCCCAATCACATAATAAAGCATAAATTAATCGCTATGGACGAACAGAAGAAATAGACTGATTGCTATATCTAAGGAAATCACATGTTCACACATATCACAATATTAAAAGAAAAGTGGTAATAATACTTATTCAGAAACTGAAAGACACAAAGAAATCAGTTTACAAAGGTCTGTCATAGCTACAATTTTTCAGAATAAACGTCATATCAGGATTAATAAATATTTCACAGTCATTAAACTCCATACATCAACATTTTTGTGCAATACAGTTAGAATTTTACACATACACACAAGAAAAATATGAATGACTGAATGTGATGATAACTACTAAATTCACTCAACATCAACGTGAGATTTAATCAGTAATTATTAAATATCGAATAAAATCAATTATTAACAAAGTGTCAGTATAATTAGGAAGTTATTATAAATGTGAAACACAAAGTTATGAATTAACTAACTGGCAGCCAAGTATCAGGTGACTAATGGTTACAAATTAATGTTATTTAGATCAGGAATACATCTGCTTTTTCAGAGGACTACTAAACCATTAACCAACTAAAAGTACTTTCAATAGTATTCTTTATAAACAAACTAGTAAAATGGGTTTGTTGCAAGCTGCAAGTTGCAAGTAATTGTAAAGCTAGTGACATTTAAAAACCAGTGTTAAATTTATTTCAGCATTAACTGAAACTGGCACACCCATTGCCAAATGTTCTTAACTTTATTGATTCTTAATAACCTCTTATTTTGTAGTACATTTTTAAGACTAGATTTAACATCGTAACACGGTCTTTTTCTCTTGGCAATAAATTATTTCAATCTACGAGGATATTGTTCTTTAAATTGTACAAATTACATTTTGGTTGATGTGTTCTTTGTTTTCCGAATAATCATAGTTGTACGTCACATTAAAGGCACACTCTGCATATGATTACGTTCACAGCAAACAACTGCATTTCCTTTTTTTTTTAAGTTCTAGTAAACTAGGAAAATTTATAAAGAAAAGATGATAATAAAATACAAGTTAATTTAAACTAAAAAGGATACTTAAACCTTCTCTTACATGCAACAAATCTTTTATGAGAACCGCATCATAATCGGTTCAGTCAACGCAAGATAATCGCGGTCAAACGTATCCACATACATACAAATATACTAGTCAAACTTCGAACCTCTTTCTCTCTCCTTTTTGAAGTCAGTTAATAAGGGCTAAGAGCTTGAACGCTTCGGCCATCCTTATTGCAGTGAATGCCCTCATTCACCCGGTTACTTGTGCACGTCAGCAAGTCATGCATCCGTCCAATTACCAGTCTTTAGTATCACTTTAACTCCGGCGTTTGAATATCCAAATTAAGCTGTTTGGCAGCACTTTTGCTAGGCAACCAACTTCTTACCTTGATTGCAATCTACGATTGTCATCATTCTTGCTCGAACATCGGATTGTTTGGATCAATAATCGGTTTACTTCCTCTACTATTATCTCGCTCACGCTGGCACTATCATAAATCTGATTAGTAGCACGTTCGTTCCATCTATTTATCTAAACCTTTACCTGGTGCAAGCTCTATCCGTTTACTTGTCCGAATCATAAATCTGATTGGCAGCATCCTCCCTGCGACATGCTCACTTAATTTTAGTATCATGCTCATAAATGTGATTCTCAGCGTTCCCTCGTCGAAAATCAGGTCGGCAGCAATCTCGCGCCATCACAATATCAGAATTGTAAATCTGATAGTCAGTCGGCTAGTTGCATCTCTATCAGAAAATTAGGATCATAAATCTAAATGGTAACTATCTCGTTCCGTCTCGTCTGGGTCGCTACTTGCTAATAAAAATAATGGCAGCACACTTACCGTCTTACCCCATCATCTGCTTGCTTAATCAGTGTTGGCAGTATGCCAACCACATATATCACTCCAACATCTGATTTTATGGATACTTATTCGGTGATGGCATCACGCCCATATCATATCATATTCTTGCTTATCAGTGTTGGCAGCACGCTCACTCCAACATCTGATTTTGTGGGTTCATATTTAGTGATGGTGTGCGCTCACTCCATCAACTGCTCGCTTATCAGTGTTGGCAGCACGCTCACTCCAACATCTGATTTTGTGGGTTCATATTTAGTGATGGTGTACGTTCACTCCATCAACTGCTCGCTTATCAGTGTTGGCAGCACGCTCACTCCAACATCTGATTTTGTGGGTTCATATTTAGTGATGGTGTACGTTCACTCCATCAACTGCTCGCTTATCAGTGTTGGCAGCACGCTCACTCCAACATCTAATTTTGTGGGTTCTTAATCAGTAATGGCAGCACGCTCGCCCCATTATCAGATTATCTTGATCATGGACCGGTGATTGGCAGCACTCTCGCTCCATCATCCAACTGAACATAATTCAGCCAACGGCAGCTCTCTCACTCCGAAGGTCTGTATCGGTTTCTACCTTAAACAAAACTACTGCAATATTTTATACTGCACGAAAGCTTAGTCTACTTTTAGGTTGCCTTCGTGGCACTTTGATTAGTTAACCTATTTTAGCCAATAGTTTGTTCTATTGAATCTTTCAGCCTTAAATGTCTAAACTTTTAGTTACTCTATGCCCATGGCACTTGCAACTGCGCCGAACTATCGGAGACTAATAATCGCAGTATACTATAACAGTCCTCTATCAAACGATCATAATAAATGTTTTGCGTTACTCGTAACGATCGTTAGCTTCACTTCAATTCAAATTAAATGCTTCATATCACCATTGAACATGTTGTCAACATGATTCACTCATCAATCTGAAGGGTTAAAATGATCCAAATCCTAAGGTTTCAGTGATTGACAATTTCAGATATCACAATATAGGTAATTAAATGACAGTATTCTAGCTGATTTCAACCTCTCAGTCATAGCTTTTCAGTAATGAGGATAATTAAATAGTTAACAATAGCTATCATAACTAGCTACAAACAAAGTTTGTTGTATGTTACAACACCATTATTTGTTAATCCCTTAGTATAAATCAGATGATTTAAGTTATTCGCTTGAATCAAAATTGAGGTGTAGCTAATTATTGTAAGTCCTAACTAAAAGTAGTGTTGAGTTTAAGACTGTAAGTTGTGATTTGATCTATTTTCAACTTTCCGAATATATATTTTTTGTTGAAAACTACTCTACATAGTGCAAGTGCGTCCAACTACTTGTACGGAATGCATTCGTTACAATAAACTGTGTCATCACAACACACAATTATTAGCGTTGCTGGAGTACTATTTTATTAGATATTTTTTTGACAAAACTAGATGCCTGATTTCTCACGGCTCCTAATGGCTCATTTTATATTCGTGTATATTTATATAATTTACTATTTAATGCATAGCACAATGTTGGACAAAAGGGGAGCTTAACGCCATGTGGCGTTTTCGGTCAGCAATACCCTTGCTTACAAATTTGTATACAATGGAACAACTAACTTCAGTAAGTTTTCTACTTTTCAAATATACAGTTTTTTATCACTGAGCGTATGCAAGAAACTCATTTATTATCTACTGAATTAAATTGAGTCTTTTAAGAATCAACCGAAATATGAGACATGCACGCATGCATCTATTACATTTCTTATAATTCGGCCTACTCGCTCACAACTTGCTATATTCATACTATCAATAATTACAATGTAATCATTGCTGTAATAACAGAATTATGTTGTGCTTCTTTAAATTTATGTATTCCAGTAATTAATTGTAAATTAATCAATGAGTTGGCATTTTTGTCAGACCATCAATTATTAGTTTTCAAGAAATGTGATTTCTTATTTTTTTTCTATAAATCTGAATTATCCAAGAAGAGTAGAAGAGTAGCTAGTTTAATAACGCAAGCTACTAAAATATCCATTATATTATTACTTTCCTTTCTGAGCTGGTACTCATTAGTTTTATTGGAATGTAATGTTGGCACTCATACCATCGGTGTTACTACAATATAATTCAATGAGCGGACACCCTTATGGTCAAGGACCCTTTCGTGCGTTGCAAAACATGTGGAAAGAAGGAAGCTTTATTTTCTTTAATTCTTTTTTTCGTTTTAGAGTAGGTTAAAATACTCAAGTTTACTTATAGCACTCAATATCAAGTGTTTTTTATTTACTTTTACTCAATACTATAATATCACTTAGTAAGTATCAATAAGTAAATATTAGATATTTGGAACTTACAATTATTGTATAAGCTCTATCTATATTCTAGAGCTATTTTGTCGTCAGTACGAGGAATTTGCTCAACATTGATTGATTTAGATATTTTCAACTCTAATTTAGCTCGATTTCGGATTCTCATCAAGGATATCCTTAAGGATATCTCCTAGAAATAATTAATAAATAGTTTTATAGTATAATTGTGAATTTGCCTAAACTTCTGTGCTTGAAGTATGGATTCATTATTGCCTGCTCAGTGTGCTATGTTCAATACAAATACACCATGTCGTGTTTGAATTACTAACTGTTGTGTATTGTTTATAATCAGACAAACTACTATGTAATGGGCCGTGAAAACATATTTAGGATTACTATCTAGTTTATCACCATCATGTAAGTTTCTAATGTCATTCAATGATTGTGCTCTGTTTTGTTTTCCGTGAATAAATAATAAAATAATAATAATATGGTTGGGTAATATAATGTCATACTGTTATGACTGGATGATACTAACAAATCCGCAAGAATTTATATACCAACTATTAATATATATTTTTTTGTTGTAGTTGGAGTACAGCTATTGTACAGTCTTCAGAATATAAATTGACTAGAATTTATTTAATTGAAGTTACTTCTTATTATGGCTCATACTACCTCATATTTGAGATAAGGCCTTTGCCCAGCAGTGGGATGCTTACAGGCTAACTTTACTTTACTTTACTTACTTCTTATGAATAGTTTCTGTAAGTTTCTTGGTTAGTAAGTGTAAGTGCCATAATAACATAGGTGAGTATAAATTACAAAACGCAGGTATTAATCAACTATTGTATTAAATGCATATAGGATTATATCTACTACCCCTAACAAAACCGCTATAAACCACTATATGCTGCTAGTTTTCTCTTTGAATAACTAAGTCCCAAGTGTCATGCCATTTCTTTGGTTGTTTTGGGCAAATTTTCTGAAGTAAGTATAGATTTTGAACCATGAGTTATTTAAGCCTTTTGAACTGATCTTGAGACACTTGAAATTTATTTAAAAATCTACTAACGAAACATAACACCTCGGTCACACCTACAATTGTGTCCCAGATTAGCCTTTTGTTCTTTTTAAGAAACACATTTAGTTTTATCAAAGCGCTGACTACTTTCCAGTTCAACAGATATTTCCAGTAGTTAGATGTAAGTAAATATACTTTCCTATGTACAGACAACAGCTCATCAAGGTAAACACCTTGGTATCCTATGTAGTTGTAATGTAATAAGGGCTATTTTGGAAGAAAAATGGGTTACCTAATGTCCCGGCGACTGTTCTTGATAAATTATCAACCCATTCCAATCAAAATGTTCTTTTTAAGTAATCTTCAACTAAGTTGTGATTACATTTAGAAAGAAGTTTTGTTCCTGTTGGCACATAGTACCTTATTTTCTAAACATGTTATGTTTTTTTTTAATAACATTAATATGTTCCAAAATTATACCAATTCTTTATTAAATTGCACTAATCTGTTAGTATCTGCATCACCATATTCTACTTCATGAAACTAGTAAGTAGGTATGTGGATAAAAGTTAAAATGAGTTATTTCGGTGAAGAACTTTTTGTTTGTTTTTATCATAATCATGTTTACTTCTTTCTATCATAGTAATGAGTATATGAGTATGGTAACACTTTCATGGTTACATTTTAAAAATAATAATTTGATGTGTCTATCAAAAACATACTTTTAATCCTGGTTTCAATATTATTCATCTATTTATAAATTCAAACTAATTCATCTAATTAAGATATTAGCACATAAATCAATTGTATTTCTTTAAAGCAGTATCTCTCAATACCTGTTATCAATTGTTAATCCTCAAGTTTTGTTTCTTGAAACAAATCAGAGACATCATGATCACCTTTAAAGAAGAGAATTCTATAGCTTAGCCTTTCATGTTAAACATTATTTCTCATAGATAGAAACTATGAATAGATTTGCTTAGAAATATAATTTTCCAATAGGACTATCTAATTTCTTTACTATTTGTGAACATAATTCATTATTAAATTTCTTTTAGAGATACATTTATGGTCAATTATAAGACTTTCTTTTTTCATCAGACCTTAATCATGCAATGATGTATCTTCACTTTGTGTCGTCAAAGTAATGTAAAATAAACAAAACTTTTGATGAATAGGTGCCAAAATGTTCTGTAATTAACTTATTTTCCTGCTCCTATTACAGGTCTAATAATTAACAGAAATTATGAACTAACATTCTTTTGTCATTGATATTTATTGACAAGAAAAACGTGGTCATTAACTAGACACAGGAAAGGTATTTCACATACCCTTAAAAATCATTCACATCATAAGATCAAATCATCACAAGATCTAAAGATTCAAGACTAAAGGATAATGCAGTAATTTGTGAGTCCGATACTCAAATCCATTCATCAATATTGAAAATAATGCTTTAATTTTCTAGCAGTGTTGTACTATTATTCATTGTAATTTGACCTTAAAACATGCTCTGGACTAAACATCATTATTGTATTTTGTGATGTAAACATTTTATATTCTTGACATGTTTGCTAGCAGACCATTCTCTACTCATCTTTACTATACTTCACCTATAGGAATAGAAATATTAATGCTAATTAATTAAAGAACTTTCATGGCTTTACTCTCCCAAATCAGTTCCTGAGTTGTTTTTCATATAAATTCTGTTTTTTTTTTTTATATGGACTTATCGCAGGTCACCATCCTTTTCAAAGCAATTTAAGCATTACTTGGCCAGATTTATTAAGGTATTCTGCATTCTTTTCCCTAAATAAGCTACATCAATGTCTTGATCTAGTAATCTTGTAGATTAGTAATGAATAATCATTAAATTGAAGCATCATTGAGAATATTTTGAATGTACGAAAATGATTACAGTCAAATCAAAATAAAAGATACCATGACTTTAACATAACAATCTATCAACACAATACCATTTAATGATACTCAATCGTTAGCTTTCATGTTTTAAATAAACAATTTTGTCTTGAAGAACTCAGTTCCTCAGTAAAACTAAAACTCGCTTGTTATAATCACAATCGGTCTCATGTCTCATACCAATCTTGGTAATCATTAATGCATATCAATGCATCAATCAATAACAAATAAAACCAAACTGTAAGCTTTTCTTCGAGGAAAATAAAGTAAAAGTAGGTAACTCACCAAAATCTGGACTGACGCTCAACTTTCAAATTAGCTGCTTTCGATTTGGATTATCCATCCACTCAATCACTTTGGTGGGCTTCGTAGGTACGCTTCGCGCTTCTGAAATAATAGAAACACGTCAGTAAGGGCTTCAACACTATTTATTTCTCTTACACATTCTTCCCTCCATTTTACACTGTTTTACATAGATCAGAACTGTCAAACATGTGTCAATACTTATCTGTCATTTTTACTCTTTTTCCAGTTTTGGCTATGGCCTTCGCCCATACAGCCAAGTTGTCAGTCAATTCGTCACAAATAACCGAATGAGGCGATTAAATCGAACACTCATAATAAACTCAATGGTTTTATTTCAACGATTGCTAACACTTGTATAACAAAATAATTCACTATTGTCCTTGAATTTTATTTTAGAAACTTATGACTTTTTTAGTATAGAAAACATGTTTTTCTAACATTAATATGAACGAAACAAAAGCAATTATGATAAATTTTAAAAAGTAAGAGAATCAATAAATAAATGTAATATTTCTTAAAAATACACTTTTCTCTGCAACTGTACCAGACGTTAATAAGGTTTAAATTCCAACTAAAAAAGAAAATGGGACGAGTTGACGAATACAATATTAATTAATTTTGATTTTCCCGTTTCGTCCTAAGTGGGCCGTAGGCATGTGGGACGAGTTGATGAATACCCCCTATTGAGATCAATGACGTCACAAAAATTACATAAAAGATAGGCACATGAAATATGTGGGTACCTATGACTAATTAAACCAACCAAGGCGTTAATAAGCATTTATTATTTAAAATGCAAATATAACTTGTCTGTTTATACAATCTGCTTGATCTACTTTCACGGACCACTGTGCAACAGATCAATAGCCTTTAATTATATTACTTAATAATTTTTTAGGTGACACACCCTAGTTTGTTCTTTATTGTGACGTGGTAATAACAAAAGCACTAAGTATACAAAAGTTGAAAAAATCTTAAAACTCAAATAAATTATTTTTTTAGTAATGCAAGTAATTAGATTATTGATTGGTAACTCTATGTATGTAACAATAACTTTGTAAGAAAATATTTTCCAATCATTGGTTGCAACGAAACCAATGTAGCACCTATTAATTAAACACATAAGGCTTACATTTTCTACTAATAACTCAAATACAAACAATTTGTAAGCCCTTTCGCCCGCGATGAGACAAAAGGGCGTAAGATTAGTTTTCCGTTTTTTGCGGACCACCATAGTCGGCCGCTATCGATCGCTAGATGATCTATCGGTGTGTCGCAGGTAATGAGCGACGCGCGCGCAGCCCATGACACCTGTCAATTGGTACAGGGCTGGCAGGAGGGAAAATTTCAAAGTTAAGTTATTAAATTTTAGTAAATTACTTGTCTAATAATATTTTGAAAGGCTAATTTCAGATGAATAAAAAGTTACTTGCATTCTTACAAAGTGTAAAACCGAAAGTATGTCATATGGTGCAAAGATAATAGAAAATTTTCGTATCAAAGTATAATATAAGCATCACTAAATACCTAAATGTTCTTCTCTCTGTCAATGTACTTAGGTATTTACCACCGAAATCTATTATTAAATATTTGTGCTATGTAATTCAAGTAACGTTTCTTTGTCAACCTCAAACTCCAAGTATGATTTTATATTTTTTCCAAAACCCATGCACATTTCCACATAAAACTTTGGTGACCAAGTTTATAATGTAGCAATTTAACCGTCAGTTTTGCATTTGTGTAACTCGTAAAGCTGCCTTTTGATTGTGGGATATAATATATTAATATTTGACGACGCGTTTGGTGTATTGGTTAGCGCTTCTGACTATTACGCCGGCCGTCGCGGGTTCGAATCCCGCGAGGGGCAAATGTTTATGTGATGAGCACAAACATTTGTACCCAAGTCATGGATGTTACTATATGTATTTAAGTGTTTATGGGAGACGCCCCCGTCATAAACGTTGTCTGGTACTTCGTAACACAAGGAGAAAATTCCTTACCACGAAACCAGACAATTGGTGTGTTGTCTGGCGCATATTTATTTATTTATATATATTATGATATATTTCATATCTCGAGATATATTTTTCACCCGTTTACACTATGGGCTATATATTTTCTTAGTTTTGTATGGGATTTTCCACCACCACGGGGGGCGGACGGGCGTGCGGGGGGCGGAAAATATATCTTTCTCGAATCGCTCCAAAACATATTATAGCTCGGGATATAAAATATAATATTTCTCAGTGAGAAGGGTTCCATTGTAAAATATTGGTGAGCGATATCGAGTATATCTCAGTATATTAATATATATTTCCAAGTGAATAGGCAGCTTAGCTAACTGCTCTTAACCGTCAGTGTTGTGTTTATAACTGTTAACTTATTTGTCAACCCTAGCATTGACATAAGAACGCCCGCGTGCCTCTTCGATGATCTATTGGTGCTATCTCGTCGCGAAACTAGATCTCCTCGGGCTTAATTACACGCACAAAGATGTTGTGATGTTATCTCCACGCTTGAATATCAGACGCAATTGTCTGGCAAAACGCGAGTCAACAGCCTCTCCGACTGTTGGCGTGAGAAATAACGGTTTTAGTTTTTGGCAGATTCAACCGCTGTTTTAACTTCATTCGAAAATTACGTAGATGTTATGATATTGTGTTCTAATCGAGATTTGTAGTCATTGACACAGATTGAAATGTAATTTTATGAGTATTAAAATGTAATGCATGTTGCTTTGAAAGCAGGTAAATAAAGCTCTATGTAGCGACTTCATGTTACGTTTTACCTTCTACGTAAGCTTTCTTTTTATTTCAGGTAAGTGCCGATACGATAACTCATTTCCTTATTTTTTTTGGGAAATTGCAAAAAACACGCTCATGATATAAAACAATTTTCCATCAAGGAATGCGAGTCTGCAAATTACAAAATCACTTTGCATGCCAGTCTCAATTCTCTCGGACAAATCTCTCGCGCTGGTATCGGGTTACTTTCCTGGTCCGCGTGCGGCGGGCCTTAAAAGCGGCTGTCAGGGCTGTCACGAGTCGTAAACGTATCTCGTTACATACGGTAGTGAGTGACGCTATGCCGCCTTAAGAGCCTTTGCACACTAGTAACTTTTCCCGCGATATGTTATCTTATCAGCAATGTGTCTACTTAACTGAAGAGCAGCTTGGGCAAACGCAAAATAAGTTATCATTAGTGTGCAAAGAACCGATTTGAATTAACACATTGTCTATTTTCTTATAGTTTTAAACTATTTTCGCAATTTTAAAAGTTGTAACAATTTGCATTGGGAGTTGCTAAGGCTGTTAAAGCTGTTAGGTTATTTATCATCGCTAGATGCATTGAACAGTTTCACAGTTATATTTTTTTTAAGTTCAAAATGCCTACTTACTTATTCAGTCCCCTTGTTTAACGCTAAGCGTTCAATTTTTACCCGACCGCTCAGGGGTTAATGTTTTAAAAATCTCGTTTAACCGTCGCGAGGGCACGCACCTACCGTGGATCTAAAACTGTCGAAAGTTTTGGACCCTTCACACACATCACTGATCACTAATTCGGGTCGCTCGCGTCGAAAAGGGTGTAACTCGTAAATAAAAATAAAGTTGGTCTTAATTTGTGGATACCACGAAAACAAAAATAAGATATAAAATTAAGTCAAAAAAATTGCTTCCTTCCTTCTTAGCATTAATTAAGGTGTATTTTAAACCAAAAGAGTTAAACATGTCGAGAAAAAAAATTAAAAACATTGGTAACGGATTTTCCAAACAGTCACCTTAAACGTTTCGTTTTTAAAATCGATCGTCAACAACCATTGTGTTTAGTTAACAAAAAAGTGATCTGATAAAAATACAAAGCCAATTAGCAAAACAAATGCTACAACGTTATTGAATGAAAAAACAACAACAGCTGCGATCACCGCCGCGTGTAATGTGAAAGAACACACGATTAATCCAGCGATTCCTCAAACAGTGACATCTGAGCAAATATAAAGATTGAAAAAACTCACTTTTAGCTTTACGTCGCTTTTTTAGTGGCACGCGCTACGACTTTTTCTTAAATGTGTGTTTTATTGCAGAAGTTTTATCCAGTTTTTTGTAAAATGCCGTATCTTGGATCTCGATTACACTACAATACGATCTCTTTATTTTGTATTTCAATTGCTTATCGATGTCACTTGAAAGACGCAGGTATCGGAATAGTATTTGTGTCTTAGTTTGACCCTAAAATACCTAAACAAAGGGCTACAAAATGTGTAGAAATAAATTTTCTTACATAAAAATACATTCTAACCCTTTCATTATAATAACGAAAAATCATCTTCAATTGTAGATTGTGCTACCCTACCTACTCTTTAATCTTTTTAGAGCACCTATCTGATTGGCCAGCGTGCTGTCAAAAACAGACTCGCGTTTTAAATGCACCAACACTGGCTGGTTTGCTTTTGAAATTCGAATTCGATTTTAAAAACGAAACGGATCTTTTTCGTGTCGTATCAGATTAAGATAGGATTTTATAATTGGTTTTTGTCAATCACTTATTAGTACTGTTGACAGCAAAATTAAATGACCTTTACATTAGCGTAGAACGGGTTTGTTTTTTATGAGAAATCTACTGGTTAGTCTTTCTCACGACTTATCCTGGATTAAGAAGGTCTCAATCTTATATGTGCAATTGATAAACTATTTGCAATGAACTACTACTTATTACTAGCGTATGGAACTGACGTAACGAACAAATTCTGTGCTCCGTGTATTGACTTGTCATCAACTCATACGGTTTCAAATTCGAAATTCAAAATTCAACGAATACGTCACAATATTGCCGTTGTGTTTTCGACACATTTTGTGCTTGGCATAGCTTCTCTATTCGTAGTGATAACAACTCACTGACTCTATGATATATTTTGCGATTTCACCAAAGTTTTACGCATGGGTTAATTATTGAAGGTAAATCCGATATTTTCACAGATAGACAAAGACGAACTATATTGCTGGTTTATACATTTTTCCTATTTTATATTGAACTGAAATAATATAATTTTGGTTCAGTCGTATTTGCCAGGTATATTTTTCCCAGCACCCACCGGGCTGTGTTTTCGTCGGGCCGTTACATTATCTTCCATTAGCTGAACAACGGATTAAATGGAAACATACGTACAGCTATAGTGCGCTGGAATAGTAGCACTATTCGCCCGCGTTTTAGGTATTACGGATTGATATTCTGTTTGGTTATTTGAGATTCTTACAAATGTATGTTTTATTAGTTTTATTAGACTTTGTTACGAAACCATATCGTACATGTTTCTTTTTGAATCAGAATGTACTTTGTTTTTTTAATAATTCAGACTTTATTTAAAGCATAGTTATAAATCATTACATTATATTTATTGTTGTTAGTTTCAATTTTAGCTCAAAATTATGTTAGAATAAATATATTTTCAGTATAGGTATAAATATTTAGCTAAGAAAAGATTAGTTCATTTAAGTCATAACTAGGTTGTTTTGAATGGCTGCAATTTTCGTAAAAATAAATAAATCCAAAAAAAACAAATAGAGAATTATTTTAATCCTTAAAAGATGAAATATGAAACCAAAAATTGCGCACGGGCGGGATTCGAACCAGCATCAAGCAGAAAGATGCTGGTTCGAATCCCGCCCGTGCGCAATTTTTGGTTTCATATTTCATCTTTTAAGAATAAAAATATGACACTGTGCGTGTTAAATATTGTAAAACCATTGAATTATTTTAAATTAAACTTACATCCCCATACCAAAGTCACCTGATTACAAAGTCAGTCAGTTCATTCCCTGATGTCCGAGTGATCATATACATAGTAAGACCCAGACAGACATCCCGATTTCCCAGCGTCCCCCATTGAAGCGATTCCCGCCCCGCATAGGGAAAAATACAATTTCCCGGTTGCCAATGGCAACGAGAAAACAGATAGATATTATATCTAGAAGCACCCGAACATATAACTATAACAGTGGTATTAGGGCTGTCAAAAAAGGATAAAAATTTGGGAAAGAGATAAAAGGCTACCTGAATTAAATTATTCAATAAAAACAAATGAGATGCAAAAGCCATCAAAAATCCGGAAAATATTAATAGGACCAAAGTTTTAAATTTAAATATGATACTTTGATCATCGGAAAGTTGATTAACAACAAAAGTTTTAAGTTAGCCTGTTAGCAAGCCCACTGTACAGTACAATGGCCCAATCGTGAGGCTAAGTGCGGAAAACACCCCAGCCAAACTCTAAACCCACTGCTGGGCAAAGGTCTTATGGAGTATGGCTCATGGCGCGGAATTATAATAACAACAACATATTAATGAAATATTGTTGGTTCCATGAATTTAGGATGCTAAATCAAGATTCTTACCGTGTCATATTTCCAAGTTATCTAGAAAAATTACTGTGAGGGTTCGTAATGCCATTCCAGTCTAATAAGAATTTCACAAGATATTTTTTTATTAATTAATGTGTTACAAAATGTAATTTTTTAATATAATTATTATTAAGCCTACCGGCAGCCCTGACTACAACGTGTTAAAATAGGCATACATAGAGTTTTATGTCTGTGTGAGTCAGGTTTTTACGCATGCGTGCTTTTTCGGCGAAAGTAGATAGATATTGGGGTTTTTAGGACCGGGGGGTGGGGCCTGGGGTCTGCCCTAATCTGGCCCTTTGAACCCCCGATTGGAATTTAGTAATCATATTAGATTTTAAATTACACGTGCTCCAACTAAAGGGTGGGCTTGTTGGCAATTTGTTTCCTATTAGATAGTTGTTTACATGCTGATGGGTTTGGAGTTACATCCCTTTAAGTGTGTAATTTTATGTAATGGTATTTGCATGTAAAACTTTCAAAGCATTCCGTACCTATGTACTTGTACCTATTAACAGGCAATACTAAATTGGAGTACCCAAGCCGAACCCAAAATAGATTATTTTAATGTTTTCTTATTGGAAGTCATAAAAATGTTTTTATGGCGTTTGTTTCACTTTTTATCTGATTACATGTCAAAATTTATGAAAATTCACTAGTTTTAACACATTCTAGTTAAATTTGAAAATTCGAATACCTCCTCCATTCGCAGGTATCATCAATAAACCGGGTACTACGGAACCTAGCATCGCAAAAAGAACAAGCTGCGTCCGCGCAGAACGACAGCGTTTACGAGAAGCTAAGGATGTTCAACGGACAAGCAGCGACGGGGTGGTGGTATCCTGGTCTTCCTACAGCACCTGCCGCGCCGGCGATACCAGCGCCACTACCCCCGCAACTGAATAGGCCAGGTTCGGAAGAACATAAAAGAGGTTAGTGGTCATATTAGAACATAAAAGAGGTTTGTGGTCATATTAGAACATAAAAGAGGTTAGTGGTCATATTAGAAAGTATTTTTTAAAATAATGGGTGGTCATTGTCTGAAGAGTTTTCTTAGGCGACCATAAAAGAAGTTACATCGTCCATGTTTTTTTTTATCATAATATCTAACAGAACATACTAGAGGAAGTTCTATTACTTGCAAAAAAATGTTGTCATATATCTTTAACTTTACTCGTGGGAGTCAGAAAAAAACTTATCAAAACCACTAAAACCATGGTATTTTGTTTCTAATTAGCCCTGATAGAAGCCTGAAGAATATTGATTCATACCAGAGTACTTACTACAAAAGTATCACTACGCTCATTTATATGATGTTACGAAAAGTTGCACAGGCGTAAAATTGTTTTTTCATCTCTTCAAATTCTAAAATGAAGCATTCAATTATTCTAACCAGCTTTACATGCAAGCTATAGCCGAGATATACAAAGAGATATTCCATAATCTCCCGACAACAGACGCTTCTCACCTACATGTGCGGCTTAGTGACAGTGGCGCCATCTTTATTCTCTTTGAGGACGCGCCTTTACCTCGGCCAACTTTTAGCCAAAGCTGAAATGTGACGCTACACGGAAACTTTGAGGGCTTTTGCGAAAAATTCAGTCGCGTTAAGGTATTGTTATATTTAGGAACTTTCGAATACAATTCTGTCAATGATGAGTATTGATACTTCTAATGCACAAATACTTTTAAGGTTATCGCATTTTTATATAAAATTCATAAACCTTTTTTTTCTAATGCTTTTTACGAACCAAACTCTTTAATCACAGATTTACCTTTATCTACTTTTGTCTAGTGAGAGACGATTTGATAAAAACCATTCTATTTATCCTTCTACTACAAATAAATCTATCTACTACAAACACATCTATTCATACATAAGTCCTACCACTAATAGACACTTTCCATTTCTACCAATCCATACACGGCTGGTTGTCCCAAATCGCTACACTCGTTTGCACCCCAATTCCCCCCATTCCCCCTTTCTTGAATGGGGGTGGGGGCCCCCATCCCCTAGCTCCTTGTCACGATTATACATTTGCCTTTGTTTTTGTCCGAGTAATGTTATTAGACTCTTAATTGTATTATGTGGATTATGCCGTCTTTAGAAATAACGGATATCTCTTTCGTTTTGAAATTTCTGATTCAGACTCCTGCTCATGTAACGATAACTCTAAGCAACCCTTGACTGCCTCGATGTCGTTGGTAATGATCATGATGAGGATTGATATTACAAATCATAGACTTTTGAATTTTTTACTATGTTTTGTCTAGTTTTTAATTTGACGCTAGGAATTTATGTGTTTATGTTATGGTTGAACAAACTCAAACACGGATGACATCACTGCTTTTGGAATAAATGAAATGTCACCATCTGTATATATCTACAGTTTCACTAAAAATTTAGAGGCATAGTCTTATTTTACATTGCTGTAATAATATATTATATCATTTTCTCCTTACATCAATGTAATAATCACAAAAAGTTCCATCCATTAGTTGGTTAGATAACTGAGTATATTAAATTCCTGCACACTGTGTGTATGCAAATAGTTTAAGGTTTTCCCGGTAATGCAGCATGATTCTATGATACACCGTTTCATTCACATTGGCATGCAATAAAAGTTTATTTTCTATCTATTTTTATCTTATTTATTTTTATATATTTAAAACATGATTAGTAGGTACAAATTGATTAATATTACTTCGGTAGGCATTGTTAAAATACAGTGGAAACCCGATAGTTCGACCAGCCTTAATATGATTTTCCGCATATATCGATCTATAACGTCACAACTTGGAGAAACCTACGTTTTTATACAGTTGTACCCCGTAAAAACAATTGTACAATTAAAATCCTATTTGATAACCTGAAATAAAGAGTTTTACATTATTGCACAACCAATAACTCAGTCCACATATTGTGTGATTGGAAATACAACCAAGTCTAATTCTAAATATTGTGCGATACTGTAGGCGGCAATAACGCCGAATTATATTATTCATGAGAGGAACTTCTTAAAGAGGCGCCATAGGGTTAGATGCAATTCTAATGAGCAATGTCGTCTATTTATACACATGAATTTTCACAACCACAAGACATGTTCTTTCCGAGACCAATTTTCCACGCATCTTCGCAACATTCAGGTCACGTGCGCAACGCGTTAAGTGCGCAGGATGAGTGCCCAAGTGCGCCCTGAAATGTGCCGGAGCAAAGTGCACACGTCGTATGTGACGGGTGAAAGGCATTTTTAAATGGGCTACTTTGTTACTTGCCTTGGGTTAGGCTGTTTTACGTTTTGAATTTTAAGGTTTGAGGTTACAATCTTTGCATTGCGAATGATATAATATACTTTTTAGGACTCTCTAAGGTACTGGATATCATCATTTTGGGCTTTCCTTTAATTTTGAAAAAAAAATACTGTAAGCAACCAACTCACGCTAGATGGCAAGCGGAAAAGCCTTCAGTCAAAACCCAATTGATGTTTAAAATAATGCAATGTGCCTCTTCACAACTCCGATTCCATTTTTTTTTAAATATTTTGCGCAGTGTTTTGCTCACGGCTCGGCTGGCGCGGCCAATGTTTCGGAAGCATACAAAAATGGACAAAATCCTATATAAAAATTGGCAGACAAGTTTTATACAAAAAGCCAGCACCGTGTGATTGACGCATGTGCCAACTTTTATAGAAAAGAAATCAGTGGATGTGATGTTTTGGGAATTAAATTTTAGGCTTCCAAATGAAAAATACTGGGTATAGTCGCATCATATCATTCTCTTAGGTTTGATTGTGGTGAAAAATTTAATTGAGCCTACCAATATATGTATTAGGGAAAAGCATTTATATTATTTCACCCACAATTTATTTAGTTTTCATCGTTTGTCTTTCGTCAACAATCGAGTAGTGTTTGATTTTGATTAAAATGATTGACTTGTCCAAATAATTACTTTAATTATGTATACACGAATAGACCTAAAGCATTATTTTATTAATTAATATACTAAAATGTGACGTCGAAATGAAATCACGTCTTGCTCCTAAAGATAGGCTTTTTAGGATCTTTCAAAATAAGTACCTATTGGTTTTATGTAACTTGCTTAGTAAGTAATAATTAACTCATGGAAAACCTAAATAAATACCCTAACAAAGATTTGATTGAAATGTCTATTTATGAATAACTCATGACGGATAAACGATTGTTGATTCTACGCAAAACGTTATTGTACACAATCGACTGACTGTTCTGCCTACTCTGTGGTGGCGTGATGAACAGATACTAGTGGGAAACACAAAATTAGACAATATTTGCACAGTGGGACGCGGCACAAATAATTGCGCAAATAGCTTGTACACACTGGGATATAAACAGGACATAGTGGACATATTGGGCAAAATCGGACCGCGTACTGACATAGCGGTTTGGGCTAATCATTCGATAATGTGCTACCAATTAGGTTTTGGAACAGTATTATATCAATTTTGGTATTACGATTTCTGGATCTCAGCCAACTTCATCAAACTTGTTTTAGATCTAGAAAACCTATTTTTTGGTGGTTTTACAATCAATCGCAATTTATTTATAGGACTAGTACTGAGTATGAGATTTGAGAATATGAGATTTTAGCTTTGCTTCGTTATTTATATTATAATGTTTTAATTACACCTGTTTTGACATAAATAATAATTAAATTATTAATTGAGTTACAACTACCAAATATTTTATATGAATAAAAAACGCAGCTCATTTCGCGCAATTCAATAAAAGTATTTAGTATTTTTTCCACACAATCACTACTACCACACACTATGGAAACTTGAATCAATCGGCTCGAACAATTGACTGCAGTTTATCGCGTCTCGGTTACAGGCAGCCTGGTGAAACAATGCGTTTCAAGCACCTCGTTACTGAAGTCGAGTGTACTTTATTGTACTTCATTGTACTTCAGTGTACTTCAACTATTAGACACGTGTTGCGGTGCTTAATTTTTTGCATTGTTGTAATTGGTCGTAATTGATACCGTTTTGCGGTTCTAAAGGCGGTCTTTGATTGAAACCTATTTGAAAATGTGCGCAGATGAAAGCTGAAATGGGGCACACTTTGTTAGGTGGACGCCATTTTTTAAAACAATTAGAAAGGTAGTTTTATAAATTAGAGCGTCATAATTTAGGCTACAATGCAATTTTTTGCTATAAGTACGAAAAAAAATTAGGCTAATCTTACCACTTTAAGAAAACCATTTAACCATGAAACTGGTTTAGAACTTTATTTAACTTCACATATTTTTTTCCAAATTATTTCCAATTTATTCGACTTTAACCGTTATCTACCGCCTCACAGATAGAACCGTATCTCTACCCTGATCCACAAATAAAAGACATGCTTACTTACGTGTCCCCATTAGAGGACAACATCCCCCGACATCCCCAGATGATCATTAGCCGACCAATTGGCCCACTCTCCTCAAATGACAATAATAAAAACTAGTCTTATCTACCCTTGCTAAGTAATTTATATGGCCTGTTGGGAAGTCAGCCACCATACGAACGGGTAGGGGGACCATGAGTCGAGTTGAGAATTTGAATTCCTATTCATCTGTTAGCATTTTTGACACAAGAGGCACTGTGTAAACAAAAAAATACCTGTGGAAAATGTAAATAATATAATTAAAGAATAAGAATTAAAAAATAAAATCTGGTGACGTTTTTGTTGTTAAAATGACGCCCCCAGGGAATGCTATTTCAATTTTCATACACAAAGGTATAAGAAAAAAAATCAAAGTCAAGAAGTTTTATATTCTTTCCATACATTTTGTGTCAGAATTGAATTGAAAACGTCAAAAAGCATTCTCAGATCGGCTAAACTATAAGTGCTTGCTTACCAACATACTACTTTTTAAACATGATTTTAATGGTACTAAAGCTCTACAGTCAAATAAGCTGAACAATATGCTATAATTAGTATTTAATATAAAATGTTACGAAATAATGTGCACTGAAGGAATATTTTAAACTACTATCGTAATTCAAAAGTTTCTTGGTAAAACAAACACTGTCAATTCTAGAAAAGCAATATATTTATATGCACCCTACCCGTAGCCAGGTAGTGTGGGCCTCTCTCTGTCCCTTAGCGGTAATAAACATGTTTGGGAGACGCTCAGTTGAGGGGTCATGGTTTCTGGTCACTAGTTAGGGTGATGTTACGTCTTTATTTAATTTTAATTGATGATAAGCTGCATTTATATGGTTTATTATGGTGTTCTCACGCATTTTGGGTTAGTTAATATTTTTTTTTAATTTACTTTTACGTCGTTTGTGTGAGAAATCGAGATCTTTCTCCTTTTATTTCTGTTATCATACTGGAGGTTTAATCTACGTTATGATTTTAATTCGTGGATATTATGTTAATAAACTGCACCGTGAAATTAACTTCCATTCGCTAAAAATAGTTCCATTTCACAGCTTCGGAATGTTTCTGGGTTGGTTCTGAGAGAAGCAGAGTTCTTGATTCGCGCACGGCGGTGTGTCAGCCAAGTGCATTATCTTAATGAAGTCCAGAAGCTTTATCGTGTGCGATTTGTAGGTACAACTACCTAATTGTATTTAATCTACAAAGCGGATCACACCTTGATTGACTACTTGATATCACGCCTCCATAAAGAAAGACATACTCGAATAAGTTTTTATCCGTCTGTACACAGCGGTCGCAATATTTTCGGTAGCGCGTTGAATCGAGCGTTCAAGCGAACTGTCCAGCCGCCTTGAAATGGCTACACTAGTTGACAAGCGGTAGCGGGTCACAAGATGAACCATTAAGGAGACATATGATTTTATTTTATTTTTATTTGGGCCAAAAAACAATTGTACAATCTTCTTAACTCGTCAAGTATGTGTAAACGAGACACAATAAAAATTCCATTGTTATGCGACTCTCGGCATTCGTTTGATACCTGACTGATTACTAAGATATCTTAATAAAGATCTAAGTAAATTTATAAGATTTGACCAATGAATATTCTGCTCGCAAACAAACCACAACCAAACGGAGATTTAAATTGCTATCCTGCCACTATCACAATGACACTGCAAATCAAATCACCGTTAGTCTACAACCATTAGTCAGTCCACGAGAAGTCATGGCTAGTTTAGATTATTTGCAAGCTGGCTGTTTTTGGGGTTTTTTTCTTTTCTTTTAAAATGAGTTTGGTTTTTCGCTGAACTCTCAGAGCTATCTAGTCTACCTACTCGCTACAAAGTAATCAGTAAATGGTCAGTGCTAGCTGGAAGTTAATTCAGTGAAATAGAGAACAGAGGACAGTACAGACTGTCCGCTAAAAGTGAGGCCGCGGGCAGCGGAGTGACAGTATCGATCTCGCACAATCGCGCGTCGCGGCTTCGCCCCACCTACGCGGACGCCGCACGCCCCGATAACTCCAATCCCGCTTTATCTGTCCAGGGTTACCAACACAAAAAATAAACGTCGTTATGTTTAATTCACACATCAATGAGAATCTACAAGATTGAGTTAATTTTACAACTTGGCTCTGTTGCAACCAATCATTTTTCTAAAGCAAACGTAAAAAATCTGCTAAAACACCAAATTCTAAAGCAAACGTAAACATTCAGCTAATCCACCAAATAGCATATGTGCACAGTTTTTAGAGATGCATGCTGTCAGAAAAAAAAAAGCCAAAATAAATCGCGCTACGCACCTTTCTAGCGCTTATTATACTCACTTGCAGTAATTCTTATTCTTCCAAACTTCACCAAAATAAACTATTTTCTTATTTATCTGTGGTATTCGCAATGTAATCCGATGAAAACATTACCGGCAGCCCTGCGCCTGCCCAGTTTTCTTCGCTCCCTTTGTACCTTATTTCTCCAATTTTTTCCCGGGCCCCCACTTTTATTTCCTTTCTTATTTTCTCACTACTAGGTATTATTTTCTCTTATGTATTTCTCGTGTTTCTTGCGAGGCCTCCGAGTTTTTGCTTCAATCATTCGTAGGTCGTTATTGCTGGATTGTGGGTGAGTGGTTCGATTTTTTTAATGAATTCCCCTTTTATACGACGGCCGATAATAAATGAAACTGGATTGTCGGAATGCTTCGAACAAAAGGCTCGTGAGGTGTTCTTTATACCTTATGTTTGAGGGCGCTGTTTATATTACAGCCAAGTTTTCTTGTTCTTGTATTTCTGTTTTAATCAAAAAAGTTTTCCACCCCAAAACGGGCGTATTCATTATTTATCACTTTTCTTAGCTGAAAATGGTTTCGTAAAACTTAGGTGTATCACTTTCAATTATTGTTATGAAAAATAAGTGGTACAGTACTATGAAAATTTTCATAAATTCAAAATTGGTAACTAAACGAATACCTAAAAATAACAGTTTTAATTCAAATCAAACACGATCGCTTCTAAACGCCTAAAAGCCATCAGCGTTCGGCTGAACCTCGAACAAATCTGCTATTTGTACGAACTCATTAGCCCCAGTCACAGTAAAGGTGTGTCCTCACTTCTAGCGGCAGCTAACAACAACATGTAACTAAAAATAAAACATAAAATTATTTGCTGTTCAAAGTCTCACGGATCGGTAGGACGCCGGCGGTCGCGTAAATAAAAGAATGTTGATAAACACATGTGGTCTACTGAAATATTTACTGTCGCGCTATCGAACGTAGGATATTACAAAAGAACTTATTTGGGCTTAAGACTCCATAATGATAACTAGTAAAGAGGTATTTACTGCTCCGCAAACTTGGCTGATACACGGCCGTGTGTATAGATTTTTAAAAAAAACAGGATTTTCAATACATGGAACTCAAAAAAATATAATTACCAAACAAAACTCACCTGCCGGCTCTTTTAAACAAGTTTTAAACTGCAACAAAGCTCCTAAAATGGCAAAGTATAAAATTACTGGGGCATCGCCTCTTTCTGGCGTAACAGTGATCAATCAAAATTGTCAACCGATTGGAGAGTGCATGTTGTCCGTCTGTCGGTCATTAATCTTGGTTCAATCCAGAGTTTAGGCTCGCTGCAGTTAGACTGGTCTGGTATGCTGAGACAGACTGTCAATGAAACTATTTACACAAATTGCTACCAAAAAAACTATTAAAATCTGTCTCGATTTCGATAAAAACGGCCATTTATTATCATCAAATCGCTAATGAACTAATACAAATTAAAAATGTCTATTAAGTGTCTTCGTATGTTAGAGGTTCTCATAATAAAATGTGTTGTAGTGTGTTCTATACGTAACATGTTATTTTAGTAATATTTAATAGAAAATATGTAATGCTTTTGATACAAAATTATTTGTGGTTTATGCAGATATTTGACTGCGATGAACGCACAACCAACAATTAACATTTTCAGCGGTCACTTTTAAAATGCATACAATAATAAGTATTATTTATTTATAAAAATATAATAATAATTTTTGGTATTGTAAACTTGTTGCCAGATATTTTTTTTTTGATGCCGGTATAAAAATTACGCGACTCCAGGTATTCTTTTGATACTTGACCGGTTAAACAATCTCTTTAGTAACACACGATGGTGGAAATCCCAAGTTGATTTTGTCTATTTTTTTCGACACAAAATACTTCGCCATTCTCGGGCAAAGTATGTAAACAGTTCAAAGGCGAAGGCTCGTTCGCGAACGGAATGACTAATCACCTCTGCCAGTACCTCCATAGTCTCTGCCTAGGCTAAAAGCTATGGCACCGTGCCAGACGCGGGTGTCGAGTGAAACTTTGAGCTGAAAACTATTCAGGTTACTTGGTGCACTAGTGGAAAAATTTAGAACTTGGGTGACTAGATATCTTAACAGTTCCCATGCAGCATAGACGCTATTGACTGATGATTGAGATGCAGAGCGGAAGCATTGAAGTGGAACATTTCATATTTTAAAGGGAATATCCACTGTGTACTTTGAATGCATGTACTTGAATCAATAATAAAAACAATCTAAGTTATAACATGACTAAAATTATCGTGATCTTTCAAAATACGAGTAAGTTGTAGGTACCCATGTTTAACTCCTAGAATTATTATCCAATATTAATTTTATGGTTTAACTACGGCTCACGGCAATTTTTCTGAAATTTGACTTTTATCGTATCTTAGAGTTAAACTGCAGTCAAAGTTATAGGAAACAAAACCGTTGTAGACCTCTTCTATGTATCTACGTTTTTCCAACGTCCCTACACCACGAAAAACACAAAATTGCGTCTTCCACTTCAATTCATTTCCTCGATCCATCACGATTATTATCGGGTCCGCACAGGCGTGCACTCACAAAAATGTGACAGATTGCATAATATCGTCCCCATTGGCGAGATTCAGTTACCCGTGCACCATTACCGGGCCGGGAGTCGAACCGGCTGTCCATAAAGCAAATTAATCAATTAGTTGAGGGCACAGAATTACATCTAACGTTTAATTCTGCAACCCTCAAACATGACCAGCAAATGTAAGCTGGTCTTGCCAACTTAGGCAGATGTTGGTATTCGGAGATCAGAATGACGCAAGGCAATTTTTGTCAGATGCAATTTAGCTGACGCATTTGTTGATAGTTGTCGTAGTATTGTTGATGAAGAGGCTCACTCCCCTTCCAGTATCTGCCGAGTGCGGCATTTAAACTTTTGAGCCCGTCTGTTGCTAATGTTGATTGTTAAAAACGTAGCTAATGTGCTGTGAGACATTTAGTTTTGAACAACCCTTTATTATGGTTGATAAATATCGTAATAGCTTGTAACGTTTTAAAGTGTATGTTGACATGAATTATGATTTGTTTAAATAATTAAATGTAATGTAATGACTGTAAATATTTTTAAATTTTATCTAGGGTGGGTGAATTTATCTTCATTAGCTATAGATATGATACCTCATTGTATTAAATGCAAGTCATATATTTTTTTTATTATCTACAAAGCTAGTAACTTGTTTTCTTTTATTTAATACGAGTATGATCAAAGCTAAAATTTTTACAAAAAAAATATTAATACATAAAAAGATAACACTACGACTAACTGTGTTCATGCCTATTTAAAATTGCTTCTACCACCTGTATACTCATATAAAACATTTATTTGTCCAGCAGACGCACTCCAGTCAGAAGCAGGATCAGACGGGAACAGCGAACACGCGTCATCAGGAGACGAGGACTCGCAGATGAGATTGAGGCTCAAGAGGAAGCTGCAGAGGAACAGAACCTCATTTACGAATGACCAGATAGACAGCTTAGAGAAAGGTAAGCGAACTTAACTTTTTTAGAATCTGTGCTGATTAGTTTTTGTTTCTTTTGAACTTGGCGCTCACACTACCGTGCACCCAGATTAATGTCATTGAAAAGCTATTACTAAAGAAAGTATAGTTTTAATTTTGGCAACTCATTTTAACTCTTTTAACGAGAGATACTCTAGAGCTATGTTTAGGCTTACCTATTGATACTTATAACATTAGATATTGATGACTCAGTCCATAGATTTGCATCTAAGATAAGTAAAGATCGTTTTAATAAGTTTATTTTTTACTTTATTAGTATTTCAAATAACGGGTATAATTAATTACTCCTATAACAAGAGATACTACATAACTATGTATTTTTAGGCTTGCCTAATGATGCTTATAATATTATTGTTAAGAAGGTCAATTTTTGATTACTCAGTCCATAGATTTGCATCTAGAAAAAGTAAATATCGTCGTTAATAAGTAGATACTTACTCTTAAATAGCCCAAATAAACTTTTTCACGATTCCAATATAAACTCCAAATTCCTTGTTTTCTTATTTTCGTGAACACACCAAAAACACTATAGAAATCCCTCGTTAACCTCTCAATGGTCTTATTAATATCACAATTGCCGGACAAACAAACAAAAACTAAGATCAGTCAACATCATAATTGGTCTGGGTGCCACCGCTGTAGAGGCGGGCAAATAATGGGGGACGATATTTATATTTATTTGCTAATAACCGTGTTGGTAAACAATAAATAAGATGAAAGGGACATTGGGAATGAGCTTATGAGCTCCTTAGGGAGTTGCGGAGTGCCAATATGGAGCGATGTCAATTCTGGACGCCGTGCCGTGTAAAGATACGTTTTATTGGATTCTATTTATTCGATTCGATTTGGGATTGTGTGGATGTCATTTTTTTCTAGTTTTTTGGAAACTGTTGGTATAGTTTTTATCTGCTAAATGTATACTTACTACTTTCAAGCTGACAATATTGTCTTAAGTTCTGGTTATCGCTACCTGCTTTATACTTCATACGAAATGACGTTTTATATTTGAGTTATTCGTTGGTTACTGATTATTCGCAGATAGTGAAACAGGCCCCGCCCCATTAACAAAAGATGCAAAATCGTTGTTTTTTCTCGAATACATACATCAATGTCAAATCTTCAAACCTAACTTGTTTAGTAGGTATAATCGATGTAACCAAACCACTGCCTCTTCTATCCTATTTTCAGAAGAAAAAAAAGAAAAAGTCACAATGACATAATTTTTTTTTCTGTGCAGAATTCGAGAGGACCCACTACCCAGACGTGTTCGCGAGAGAGAGGCTGGCTGAAAAGATCGGATTGCCTGAGGCACGTATCCAGGTAAAATAAAATCCAGTTTACAAACGGTAAGGTGGCAGTATCGATACCTATAGTGGTATGCTACCAACTAACGGGTTAACTTAGTACGTATTCTAACGAGAAAAAAAAATGTCTTTGGTAAAAGTTTAGCACTAACAAGGTACATATTGCTTTTGACTAACTGTAAGCGGTTTGGTACTAAGTACTAATAAAGCGTATTAATACTAAAATTCTTCCTAGGAGAAGTACCTAGCATTGTGTTTTTTGCATTAATTTTATATTTTAATACTGTTGGATTGGAACATATTATTATGATGTTTATTTTTCAGAATGTTAGGCTAAGACAAGCGGTCGTTCGTTCTCCATGTTGAACTCACATTTAGAGTATTTTTTTACTAAATTAAATCTCACACCGCTGTCAATCAACACTAATTAATTCAGTTTAAAATAAAACCCGGGTATTCTGTAATAAAGCCGTTCATAAGGCCGTGTTTACACTGGCTGTTTGCGTAGGCGAGGCCTCATGTAGATGCGTCTTTGGCAAACATGTTAAAAAAACAAGGGCCGCCATATAACCCCACCATGCGCGTCAGCGCGCACACACACCCTGTATATAACGCATATACAGGGCTGTTGGACTTTTCAGTGACTTTTTTAAGTTAAAAAATATGTTATATATAAATTAGCAATGTGATCGTTTTTATCAAACTAATTTTAAATATTCACTATTTTTGGCATTTCTATTTCCTAGTATTACTCGTAGTAGCATTTTAAAATTATTTAATCAAAGTATTTTTAATATTATTTTTTATAAAGAAAATAAGACAAAAGAACAACAAGAAAATAAATAATAACAAGATGAAAATAACTAAAATTGAAATAATGTACCTATAAATTTCATCGTATATCCAAATGACCCAAGTCAATCTTTTTTATTTATTTAGAAAAAATAATATTCTTACAATATTATAGTTGTTAAGAATTGCCAAGTTCGTCAACCTAAAAAATTACTAATTAATTTCGTTGCACCCTCGACAACCCTATGCAAGTGGGTACATGACTTGTGTAAACACGAGCATTGTGTTCGATAGTATAATAAATATTGTTTTTTTTTACTGTTTGAACTAGGCTGTAGGCTGTAACGTATTATTATGTGCATAACGATTTGTTTTGATAAGTTATTGAGTGGGGATGAAGACCACTCGATGGGGATGCTTTTATAGTGTTTTTATGTATTTTATAGATAAGTATGATTGTTTTTATCACATACACACATGTCTCAAAAAGAAACATACAAAATAATAATAACATAAAATAAATACTTACAAAATACATAACTTTTTGGTTAGGTATCTATAAAATGATAAATGAGTGATACCTTTTGATTTTTTGTGTACTATACTAGACTGTGTGAAAGATTTTCTATTAAGAAAAAAATATATTTGGTTGTGTACCCATGTCCCACAGTGTAACAGAGATAAAGTATGTCGTTTATTTATGCTCTCAAATATTTTCAAAAGCTTTTGCTATTCCTTTCATAAAGAGATACTACAGAATTTTTCCTAAAGCGCATCTCACACATGTCACATTATTCTTCATTACGTCCCCCGCTTTCGAAAATCCATTAAAAAGTTGGAACTATAAAATAATCGTTTGCCTCCGCCGAGTCGCGATGCCAAACAGTTTAAAACGTCGTTTATAAGAAACTTGGCTCCTTTTATGCTTTTAAAACGCTCTGAGCACTCAACACGAGTTTGGATAAATTGAATTAGAAGAGTTTAGAGCGCCGTTTTGTAAAATCTTTTTTTTATGATGACTTGACTTTACGTACCTAGTATATGGATGGGGTGTAATTTAAAAAGTGATTAAGCTTTAGAGTGTTCAAGTGACGCTGTATAGCTGTTGATCCTGAGTGTAAAAGAAGATGACGTATACTTTAGAAAATTAATTATAAAAATCTAAAATAGAAATATAAAGGAAACCAACTTAGCATTTCACAGGTCTCAACCCACATTATATACAATCGTCTACCAAATTTTTCCAAGAAAACAATATTCTCGTAACAAAAGTAGAACTAACCTAGAAGTTGGAACGCGCGAAGTTTCCGCACTTCCTTCGTCCTTGTTCGGTGCAAAGGAAAAAGAAAAAACAAAATGGCGACGACATTCGCCGGCTAAGCTCCAACATTAACCTCGTCGTCGGCCGTTAGTTAGCATTCGAAACGCACGGTGCAACGTACATCGGGTCAACAAGTACTTTGCTACCTATTTTAAGGGCTGCTGCAGATAAATATTTGGTTGACAGATACTTACACGACGTCGACATAATATTTCACTGTATTAGCTGATTATGAGCAGTAAAAATACGTAACGTAGTAAAGCAGAAGTTACATCACTTATTTTTTGTAACTTTAATGTTTTCTCATTCACATAACTGTACTTTCCACGGTTATCGATTTATTTGACAGTTTCATAGATTTTTCTGAGATTCTACGAATATCAGTTTTTAATTATAATTAGTAGCCTACGCGTTAAAGAAGCAGGTTTGCTAATGTGTCGGTGGCCGAGTGGTATAGGCATGCGTCCGGCTAGCGTAAGACAGGATTCCTTGTCTGACACGATTACCGATTTATATTATTAAGTTTATATATAAACAAAACACTATAATAAGAACAAAAATAAGTATACATATTTTTGATGCTTTACTCCTATTGCTAGGTGCATAGTTTGCACCGTTTTCTGTAACTTAAGTGCCGATCCGAGTCAAACCGAAAATATTTCACACCAACCCTAGCAGTTTCCAAATCGCCAACAACCCACATTGATCTCAAATTGAACCGCACAAAGCTCTCTTTCGGGTGCCGCTTAATTTGGCGTTCCTTGCAGCGTGAAGTGTTATATCGGGGGAGATTGAGCTCTAAGGAGTAAAGGATAAAGTCGGTTTTGCTAACAACTTGTTGGGAGTAGCGTGCACATCATTTGGTATTCTGCGGGACGAGCCACGTGTTGCCCGCGGGTTCAAGGCTGAGTGGAGGGGAGTGTTTCAGGAATGCTAAGTGAAGATGGATTGAATTACATTGGACTATGTGCGAGAATTGGACATTTGGACATTGTTTTCCAGCTGTACAAGGATAAAATACAATGTTTCTGGACATTTTTTTAAGTTCTATCGAAAAAGGTAACCTTTTTTATATGCATATATAGTGACACAGGCAAGTTATGGCATTGTCCTTTATTCGAATGTTTGCGAGCTTTAAGTCGTAACTTGTATCATTATTTTAATAAGTTTTAAAACTTTACTTCTACTGGATTATACTTTTGGAGACCTACAGATTAATGATCAAATACAAAACAAACTCTAAATTCTTCATCAATCCAAATATAATAACAAGAAACAAACACAGTTTCACTCCGAATATACGCAACCGAAATATGGATTCCCCGATATTCCCGTTAAATCATAGTCACTACAGAGGGGTAGGTATCGATCCTAACAGGAAGAGGGCACGCTTCCGTAGGGTGTTTTGAAAAATTGGCACCAACCTCCAACCACCGGTCTTTTCCCGCCAAAAACAAACTAAAATACACCCTATTCCAATACAAATAGAACTTACAATAAGTCCGATCTAATTTCGGCACGAAATAAGTACAAAGATCCTGCGGTATTAGAACTCTGTTCTGATTTATCTTGTTTTTTGCTTGTGCCGTTCAAAACAAGGCTTTTGTTAGTAAATAATTACGTAATTACTTATTCTAATTGCTTACTTTTTCTGAATCAAATGAAACCTAATTTAAGGCTGGATTGATATTTTTCAGTTGCTTAACGAGACTGGTTCACTTAAAAGTGAAAGTGAAAGTCACTGTCATCTGAAACATTTAAATAACAACTATCTTGCCTAAAACGCCTATTCATTTATTTGTGTGCTCGCAAAAATTTACATTGTAATCGCAAAATCCTTTGTTAGAAACGTACTAATTATAATTATGATTAAAAGCTTTTCGCGAGCTGGTTTCGTTCACATTAATTTCAAATTGCTAATGAGCCAAGTTTTAATGGTCGCCAACTTTTAACATCACTACAATTATTTAGCAAAAAGTTCGACGTGAATAAATAAAAATTGAATATTTGAATAATATCGCCGCGAGAAGAAACAATTACGGGAACAAGTTGTTGTCGAAATAACGGAATTATGGTAAATCCTATTTGGGGGAACCCTTCTGTAATATTATTCCGGCCTCACTATACTCGTTTTCTGTGGCGCAAGGCGTCTATAAGGTTTTTAGGACGCCACTTAGTTGCGATTGCGACTAAACTTGTTAGGTGAAGAACCTACAACTTATTTTTAAGAAACACATTCGATAGCTCCTAATTAAGGTTCATATTTACACGATACAAATTGAAGATTATTTTTCTTTATAAAAAGCTATTTAAAACACAAATAGTATAACTCAGGTAAAATGGTCGAATTTTTTATAATAAAACAAGGAATTTTAAAACGGCACCTTACAATTAATTAATATTAGTTACGCTCTGTCAATTTTCTTAAGAAGTATCTATCTAATTCACACTTCGAATAATTAGTTTCGTTAGTGCAAAAAAATAGCATCTCGTTCAAAGGCTACATGTCTTGTCAATCACTATCGTAAATAAAAAAAATAAAAGAAGTCGCATCTCCGACTAATCGCAAGCTTGTATCCGCACGCCGCCCTTCCCGCCCAACTATAGGGCGGCGTAATTTGTGGCACAGAGCTAGGCGGGAAAAAGGACCGTCATCGCCGTCACAAAAAATGCCCGAACTGTAAGACTGAATGGAAAAAAGTGGAAACGTCATAATATTTTACTGAGGCCTTAGGGCGCGCGCAGAGAGGGATGGTCTTGCGTAATAAGTTTTTGTGAAGGAATGTTTTGGATAGATGATAAGAAAGTTCGTTACATAAAGTGGTTAAGCACATCTAGTGTTATAAGTGAACTCAGAGATAATTGTCATTAAATTAAACAACACGATTTTCCTGTATGATTCAGAAAAAAACATAATATTTTCCTAGGTCAATTAACTTCTATGACATTTTTTTAAGGTACTTTTGGCTGTGCAATAAGGTATAATTAAATAAATAAATACATTTGTGCTTACAAAAAAATTTGTTGGAATGTAAGAAAATTGCACTACCTAAACACCGAAATGGAGTCACATTTTTTTTCTACAAATAAATAAATATGCGTAAGTTATTGTATCCGCGCCTTTACCACCCCAACCTAAGGTTTTGCGGGGGTCGGAATAAAATATTGTCGGCTACATTCTACCGATTTTGTCGGAGGCAAAGCAATAATATTATGACATATTGCCTCTGTACGAGCTCTTTGAGCCTACCGAAGTTTTTCGTACAAGAGAAATATAGAACGGAGGGGCATAATAAACGTATTTCGTGTAACTATGTACGCGTGTGATCAGAGGATGGAGGATTATTTATGTATTAGGGCTAGTGTAGTGCATAAATTAAACAGGACTGCATAGTAGAATTTTGAAAATGAAAATTTAAAAAAATAAAGATTGATGGAAATTCAATTATTGAAAAAAATCTTATTCGTGCCCGATACCAATATTGCACCTTTTTTGGTTCACATACTTGGCTGACCCGACTACTGCGCAACTAGATTGACTGTTAAAATATTATTTGCTAAAAATTTTAAATAAATCCGCCAGCCGTCCAGCCGTTAGATCCGCTCTTTTTTAAATTAATTTCCAAAAGTTAACCACTATTTTCTTTACCATCAAAACAAATGAGTTTTCTCATAGCCATACATACTCTGGAAACATTTCATATGCCACCCTACGGAAAATAATGAATGGAAACATTAATATCTGTTATGAATTGTATAACACGCCCGCCTTTTTCGTGGGGCGGGAGCGAGTATTACGTAACTTCTTAGCGAGGCAAATGCTATCTATAAGCTGTGTGGTATGGCCGAAGTAGGCGCAAAAAGAAATTATTATTACGTACATTATTTTCTACCTACCATATTACAGAAAGCGCTTACTTGGGAACTTTCACAATACATATTGTTATGCCTTAACACGTTCCGGGACACTACTCCAGACACAATAGATGTTTTATTGTTTTCACGCCTGTAGGCGGGCACTGTCCCGGAACGTGTTAAGCATGTCTCTTACATAAGTTTCATGCCTAATGCATGTCTCTCGTTTTTCGAGTATTTTTCCACTTAATTCGGGGTTGGGTCGCCCCTGATGTTAGAGCTTTTTGGTTTTGTCTCTCAGATAATTCCAGCTGGGGTTTATCTTAATTGAGATTTAAGGTGTCTCCATCAAAAGCTCTAGCTATCCTCACAGCTTGGGGTTGTTTTCCAACGTCAATAAGCTTAGTGAAATCTTCAACCTGATCATCTTTACCACGTATCACGTGGTCGTTGCCGTCATTAAAATCGTAAAAAATAGGATAGATAACTACTGATTTAGGTAATAACCCCTTAGGAATGCTTGGCCGCCATATTGCGTCGCCATGACTGTCGGCGGATGTGACGCGCACGTGAGGGCCACTTCCGGACGGCGTTCCGTTCCACGCAATTCAATGTCACAATATTGTGTCCGCGCTTCGCTTGTTTTAACTGCTCGCGACTTTTGTTGGAAGATATTGATGTTTGTACTGTATTTATAGTTTTGTTGTGTGTACTAGTATTGTTTTCTCATTTTTCCTGACATTGTGTAACTGCGTGGGTGATAGGTTGTTACATAAGTGGAAAAAAAATACACTTTCAGTGATAATGAAACTACTTACAGGCGGAAAACTAAGAAAAAATATGATGAATTTACGAAATAGCTTTAAGTTATAATAACTTCAGAACAATAGTAACATTTTTTATTTTCAGATTCGCTACTAAGTAATTTGTGCACATACTATGTATTAAAATTAGCGCTTATGCCGTAGCGTGCCGCGAAGGCACTGGCCTATTAAACTATGAGTTACAAGTATATTAACTTTATTAGGCTTTAATTACACGCCATGCGCACCGATCACGTGTCGCCATCACATTAGACGGTAAAACCTTGCCATTAAGGGTATTAAAACATAATAACTTGCTAATAGGATGGCGCGATACAAGGTTATAATTTTAGCTATGTTGTAGTTATAGGCGTTCTGTTTTTGGCGCGTAATTTTGACATTTGCGTTCCGTTTCACTTGTTCGTTTGGCATTTTTATAATTTAAATAAGAATTATTTCAGCGTTAATGATTTAATATTGTTTGAGCAGACTATATTAATTAGCGGGTTTACGTTTACGTACTAATATTGAGGGCAATAAACGTTTTGTCTTTATCGTTGAAGTATTGCCTCCACCATAACTTTGAGATCAGCGGCATGACTTTCATAAGAGGCAAATCAGTGAACTGGTTATGAATATTAAATTCAGTACTGCGTACACCCGTAGACACCAGACATTAGGCCCATACCCGAACAACTTTATAACTTTTCTCCATCCAACAGGTCTGGTTCTCCAACCGGCGAGCGAAATGGCGTCGAGAGGAGAAGCTGAGAAGCCAACGACGAGACGCCCCAGCCGCCTCGCCCCCCGCACCCCCCGCGCCCCGGCTGCCCCTGAACGGAGGCTTCAACTCCATGTACAGCCCCATACCACAGCCTATTGCTACGATGAGCGATACTTATAGGTAAGTTTCTGATGTTACTTCTTTGATGTCACTTCTTTGGCAGAGACAGAGATTCACACACAATTGTCTTACGTTTATGATTTTGTATTCCTTGTGTAAATAAGTTAAGTGTCTTGGTAGTAGAGCTATTAGCAAAGTACACTGTAACAGGTTAGGAATCTAGATCCACTAGGAAAGTTAGAATGATATCTCAAACTAAGTCTAGACTAGCAACTCTACCTACGTTGGAAGTTGGACTTGCTCAATCACTAGAGTAAAGCTATTCTTAAATGGCTAATTTTAATGTGTCATTCAAGATCTGTGATCATAAGTGTAGGATCAATAAGTATGTATCTACACGATACGGAATTATGTCCATATTAACCTATAAGATATGCTCCTGTTCAAAATGAGAAAAAATACCTTAATCATCGTTACTCGTAACACAATCATCAACAATTCCCCCTGCATTTTCTGCAAGTTGAAATTCATAATTTTACCCAAGTACCCACCTAACTGGCAATTGTCTCTGCCTTCCCCGTTTCGCAGTCACAACGAGGACGTTAACCTTTAAGTTCCAAGTTTGACTGTAAACTTGGAAGTTTTGTCGTTAGTGTGCGTTGGCTTTTGAATTAGATAGCAGTAGCAGTCCTCGACAACTTCGAGTTATATTTGTTTCTCATTGTTGTATCTCTGAATAGTAAGTCGGAAAGTGCAGATCTCCCATTATCTTGGAAACAACAATCTCGTTTAAAAATCATAGTTGAAACAAACCCCATTTCCATTCCAACTTTGTAGTTACATTTTCACAAACGGACGTAGTTTAAAGTTAAGACCTTGTGTAAAACCTTTTCCAATTTCCATAGACAAGGATGTTAAAAAGGTTACAAAGGAGTTTCACGCCGCACCATCTATCAGCGGGCAGCGAAACTAATTTGATCGTGCGCGAAATCGACCGGCAAAGGTCGCGCTTTCTTGCGTTTCCCGCCATTGCATCGAGACGCCCGCCGAAGGTCGACGGTTTCCACTTGAATTGATTTTTAATAGTGAACTACGGACTTTAGCTTTTGTCGTCGAGCAAATTAACTTAGTCGAACGAGAAGTTTCCCCTTTAGTTCAGTCTGTGGAATGAATTTTATTATGCGAACGATTCAAACTTTCTTTTTGTTGGCGACTGATAAAAAACCAGTAACTGACAAGGAGCGCAACTTGTTTTGAAGTTGCGTTGCATTTATATTATGTTTTGTGAGAGACATTAATGGAAGCTTATGGAAAATAATGAGCGGTCTAGTCATAGAAAATTAGGTTAGAGACAAATATTCGGCCGAAAACTAGACCTGATTTTTAGCTACTCAAATTGCTGCACAATCACTGCCATGAATAAACTTGGTTATTAAGTATTATCTTGTCTAAAGTTTTGGTACTTCGTTAAAGATGGTACTTTCATAATTTTATCAACCTAAAACGATCGATATCTTACTATTTATGTCGATATATTATTTGATGCATTTTTTCTTGAGTTGATACACTTTCATTACCCTTTTTTCACCAGATTTTTCTAACCACTACCTTTTCTATGATGTTACTGACAGTGCGCTTTCCGACAGTTCGATGTCGGGCGGGCTTTCCTCGTCGTGCCTGCAGCAGCGCGACAGCGGGTACCCGTACATGTTCGGCGACGTGCTCGGGAGCGGAGGGTACTCACGAGCGCCGGCTGCGCACCAGCAGCATGCGGCGTACTCGCAACCGCAGGCCGCGGCTAGCACTGGTGAGTTTTGGGGTTTTTATAATTTGCATACATGGATGATGTTGTGGTCGTAGCAAATACACTAGATGATGGCCTCGCGGCTAGCACTGGTGGATTGGAGGTTTTTGTGGCTTTTATTTGCTTGGTGATATAGTTCTGGTCGCAAAAAAAGAGGGACGTACGCACAATGGCCCAATCGTGAGGCTAAGTGCGGTAAACACCCCAGCCAAGCTAACTTACTAACCAACTTGTTCTGGGGCCCTATTTTTAAACCACTCGCTTCAAGATGGCGAGTGATTTTCATTCGAAGTAGGATTAAAAGTCATAGAAAAAAACTCGTTTTCGAACGAAAATCACTCGCCATATCCAAGCGAGTGATTCAAAAATGGGGCTTCTGGTCGTAGAACCATAAGATGTAGACCGTTTTAACCCGTTTGGACATAATTGGGATTACGTTAAGCAGTGGAAGTTTTACGACTATGACGTTACTAATCACGACCTCAAAAGATAGATCAAATATGTACAGAAAAAGACCTGAAACTACGAATCTTAAAATAAAAGTTTATTGATCTTGATCAAGCCATTGTAAGTTGTGTGTGTTCTATTATAATCATTTGTTCACTATCATATTTTAATACTCCAACCAAATGAGTTACCGATAAGTAGAAAGTACCTGCACAGCGGATAGATAAGCCTTACAATAAAAAAATAATCCAAAAGCATTGATTACGAGTATTTGCATAATATAAAAACATTTGAAAATTGAAGCCATGGAGATGAGAGGCCTTGGAAAATATTTACCAACTTCGTAATAAAATGTTTAAAAAAACCGCTGACTCAAGAGCGAGGGGCGTCTGGCTGAAGACCGCGACATGACGGGGGAAACAAAAAATAAAAGGAAAAAGGAGGGAAAAATAGGAGTTCATGCCCCGATTGGATTTGCCGTTGTCTGTCCCTTACAAATGGCTTTTAAATTGATTTTGAATATCGAATGCTTTTGTTAACAAATAGTGAGATTGCGGCGGGACTATTAATTTCGCGCCGAAAATGAGGTTTCTGAATGAATCGTGATTTAAAAAAGGAATGAGCGAAGCGTCTCGTAACGTGCTCATTGTTTTAAAAAGCAGTAACTTTCGCATTTGGTGTTATATATCAAGCGGCGGACATTTTTAGCCGTAGGTGGCGGAAAGCGGTATGAATTATTGTTGTTGGGCGGTTGGCGGCATTGTGCGAGTTGCCAACGCGCGGGTAGCTGAACAAAAGAGTTTTTCGCGATTCAAAATGCACGCTCTCGTTTCATTTACTCTTTTGCGCACTTTCGACGCTGCATTGCCAGCTTCGCGGTGTTAAATAATGCGGATTTGTTCTACTTTTCGCTTTTTGGCTCCATTCTTTAACGGATTCAGTGAATACATTGAAGTATTTTTCATTTGCGCGCGCGGGATATGGATTTCAATTTTAGATACCGTTAATATTTCAAATACAACACCTTTCTGCACACATTTTTTAATACTCGCATACAAACGACTTCTGTTTCAAGCTTCAAAATTCCATTTCACTTCAGTACGAGCGCTTAACACGTCCCAATTTTTCTTTACATATCTGAATGTTTATGAAAATTGGCAAATAGTCTATAACTTTTCGATCTTCTATAGGTTAGAGCACAGTCCATTGGCTAAGCTCGCGTCTGTATACTAGCGATAATACGTATAATGAGTGTAAGCTCCGGGCCCTTATCGTGGAGCGGCACGCGGGCGATCGTGTGATCTCAATGCGGAAAATTACTATACAAAGTAGACGAAATATGTACAAGGATATATTGGACTTACGTATGTTTGTATTTTTTTATATGAGACGGCAATATGTCATGAAATAACTTGATGAGATCTTGTGAGAGCGATGTACTTATACATCTTTCAACGTAAAAGAAGAAAAATGACCAGTAGATATGAAAAGTAAAATGAACTCTTTATTGGTTTCACCAGAAGTTAATGATGATTTATTAAGCTTCATTATTAACATTGAAGTTGTACAAGAATTCCTTATATACCTGACTTTCATGTATAAAGGTTAAAATGTAGTCGCTGCAAAATGGATACCAAGTGAGAGATTTGAAAAAATTGCTACCGCGCAACTAACTGAAAACCACATTTTAGGAAATAAAATATTTAATTATGAAATTGCTATTAAATATAACTAATTGGACGCCACGAGGCGTGCACAAGTTTATTGAAAACTGATAGCAATAAATTGAGCGTCACTTTTCTAATAATTATCTGTGGTGTAGCGGATGTTATTATAGCGACCAACAAAACAATACGGCCACAGTTTTAATTATTCCCGCCATTTCAGGATTACTGGCAATTTACCATATAAAATAGAAGTTTTAATGGCGATTTGTTGACTATTAAATATGTTGCGTTTAACCGTTATATTTTGAAATGGTGATGCTTTATGGGCAAGCTTTATGATTCGTAGAAATACATAGCGAAAAAAAAGTTTAAGAATATTGGTGTACATTCGGCGTTATGCTTTTCTCTTTGATTGGACAGCTTTGCAGATCATTTTAATGCAGAAACTCTAACTAAAGTCACTCACCTATCGATAGACTTTCCTCAACTCATCAGATTTCCGCATATCATGAAACAGTAGATTATACCGTGAAATCTACTCAAATCACATAGTGACTAATGTACATCAGTCCGATATATCAGACGCGACGTAATCGAGCCGACCACGCGCCGGTAACGCGATTGTGTGTAATAAACGGAACGACGCAATCCTATTAGACGTATGACGCGGACGCATGACGGACTAATAACGTCAGTAGCGTCAGTATGCCGATGCCCACTTCAATAATCGCCGGCGGACATTTTGCGATGGATTAGTCGGAGTATATATCTAGTAGAATAGGCTCACATGTGCAGAGTTATGATTATGACCTAACCCGAGGTATGTAGGCGTCTTTAACGCTGTCAAAAAAATTAGCTAATCCGGACCAGGAGGCCTACTACGAAAAACGAAATCCGTATTGACGGATTACGATAGTCGTTTTGCGGATCCGAAATTTTTCGTAGTAAGGATTCCATACTACTAATGCTTCGGATCCAAAAAACGATGAATTGTATTGACGAATTTTGTTTTTCGTAGTAGGCCCCCTGCACACGTGACCCGTGGGTACCTAAAAACTTACTCGTTGTTATTATGACAGTAGCTTCACCTTGAATATTCAATTCATAGAAAAAAATCATGCTTTAGTAGATATAAGAAAAATTCAAAATATCGACTAAGCTTTTCCATGCTCATCATCATCATAGTCATCATTATTAGCTTAATGACCTCCACTGCTGAACATAGGCCTCCCCAATGGATTTCCACAGCGAAATGAAATACCTACTCCTTCCATGCTCGAATATACAAATTCCAACCAGCAACAATCAATTGCAACCCGCATTAAATCCAGCTTCTTTGTCCGTAGGTGTAATATCGGCGGGAGTGAGCGTGCCTGTGCAAATACCCTCTCAAGGGCCGGACCTCGCGTCGAACTACTGGGGACGACTTCAGTGATCTCAGCTATTCGGGTTCCCTCATCGACTGCTCTCGATGGCTGAGAACCCGACCGAGTCGCCATCTAGCGGCGACATCGCGCACAACTACGCAGACCTCTCCGTGAACGCACTCAACATGACAGCGGGACACGACGCCAACGTCCTACCTTCCGACTTACAAGAAAACAACTCTGTCTCATAAACAACTCAAAGATGGTGGTATAATAAAAGTTAAGGCAACTGATGATGTTCAAACTTAGAGGTAAGCATGCCATGTGCGATGAATTATACTGCTAATTTAACTGTATAAATACCATGTAATTTTTTGAGTGATATACTTCATAGTGCATGGTTAAGATAGTCTAAGCTAGGAAAGCAATAGGTTCAATGTAAATATAGGTAAGCGCCATCTATTGTTGAGTAGTGGAGTCGCCCGCTCTGTTGATACAGGGCGGGAAATAAATGTAAATTGTTTGTGCCAACGTTTGTAATAATTGAGTGTTATGCGCCCTATCCGACAACCCTTTTGATGTGTGTTGGGGTGCAATATTAATGATATAGAGGAAAAAAGTCCGCAATGAGCTTCGTTACAGCGATTTGTTTCTCACCCCAGCGCAACAAATTGACATACGAACTAACCATGTTTGTATTATTATTGTATAATATTACACTAATAGATGTTGTAAGTACGTTCATCGCAGTTCTTTAGCACATACCTTGAAACGAATTAATTTATTATTTATTAATTATGATAAGGAGATCGATACTGCTGTGATTATAATGTAGAAAAAAATTATTTTTACCATGGTAAAAAGTACAATATTTTGAAAACACGTTTCGGTATAAAATTTGGGAAGTCAAACACATAAAATGCATGTACAAAACTGTATACACACTTACTTGTAATAAACAATGTTATTGTTGAATAGCTTTTCGTTCAGAAAATGTTTACAATCCCGGTGAGAATTTTAATTTTACATTTTGGATAAATGTAAATTATAATATATTTTCATTAAGAGTAAATAAATGCAATATGGACGTGGAATAGGAGTACGGTAAAATTGTATGTAAAGTAGGGTGAAATAAGTGTAAAATAAATTATTACTCGGATATAAGTGCATATAGATTGAGGAGATTACAGTGAAATTTATTAATAAATATTGCATTAACCTTTATGTCATGTTTTATTGAACAATCGCTACCCCACTTATTTACTTGTACAGTACGCACCTACTAATTTCACTAGGTACATTTTTCACAATTTTCCTACAAGCGATCAGAATAATAGAAAATCAAAATTATTGTTTTGTGAATTACAGCTATCAATTCGTATTAACTTCGCACTTCAAAATAAATTGATACTCCTCATAACCATAAGTATCAGTTAAACAAGCCCAATACAGCGACCCCAAATAAAGTTATGATCATTTATAATGACCAATGTGAACACTCGAGTGTGTCAAATGACACAACAATAGCCTAATATGGAATAAAATATTAACAATGACAGCAGATGGCCTGAGATGCACACGAAAATAAACCTTATATCCAGTGCTGCTGCCCAAGCGGCGCAAAAATGAACTTTATAGCGACGGTGCTGCCACCCCATTGTTTCTTTGGCAAAGGAAATTATGCTGTTAACTGTATTTGGGCGGTACATATTAATTTTGCGTGTAGGGTCAGAATTTCATAAAGTGTGATTGCATAAAGTTATCCCATGACGTCATTATGCAATGAGGATGTTGAAAGCCAATAATAATGTCACGAGGGATCTTTTTTGTTTAACTATGATTTAATAAAATAAAGTGTTGCAGTGAAGTGATGGAGGAAAGAAAATGAAGAAAAGCACAGGTGGCCGATTCTCGCATGATCGAACTTATTTCGTGTGGTAATTCGATTACGAGTATCACTGTTTTACCGAAAATAATCAAGTTATATATCCACGTAAATAAACTACCGCACAAAAGAAATCTAATTGCATAGAAATCTGAATTTAAAAAATAACTGTATTTTCATTGAAAAAGAAAATTTTATCGGTAAACTGTTTTCGTATACGATCTGCACGAAAATTGGCCTCCTGGTTTAGCTGGTTTCAGTCAGAAGCCTTAATAAAAAGGTAAGCTAAATTTTTAACCCTATTTCTTGTTTTCTAATAAATTAATTAACTAACTAGTTGAACTTTAATTTTCTCTGTAAAAAATAGGAATTTAAGTCGTTTATTTATTGTAAGTATGATATCATTTAGCTTTATGGATTTCAGAACGTATTTGTGAATAATATATTTATACCATTTAGAAAAATTTAAAAGACACTCCAGACAATTTGCGCAACGCCCCATTTTAGGTTAATCCTCAAAACTAAACCACGTGGATTTGGACTCGCCACATTTTGTCAATGAATAATACTTAAGTAGCTTTAATTATATTACTGTTTCTGCCATATAGTCTGCGTAGGTCGGTGTACACACGTTTTGAAAAGGAGGGTGCACAACAATGGGATGGGATTAAACGTGTTGCATTGTAGGCATTATACTGATCTAAGCTTCAGCGGGGTGTGCAGACAGTAGATATATACAGGGTGGTATCAATCGGTGTTATCTAAAAAATTAAATATGTTTTGCCTGTAAGCATCCCACTGCTGGGCGAAGGCCTTACCTCAAGTATGAGGTAGTACGAGCCAAAAAATTAATTGTACAGTAATAAATATTATATTCAAAGTTTAATTTGTGCCCTCTCAAATGTTACACCTTTGATAAAAAGTGTACGATTATTTTTTTAGTGAAATTGTTTACGATTTTTAACCAATTTATTAATTATTATAGTCACAGGTTTAATAAATCATTCTTATAATATTAATTTACACATTCAGATTTGTAATTATTGTTCTGTAAACAGTAAAAAGTACGTCAGTTGGACTGGACATATAAAACGATGACTTCTGAGTTTTATATTGCCATTATTAATCTATGGAAGAGTAGCGTTTTTTTTTTTTTCAGATAATAAAAAGTACATCAACGATTGGTGGAGACGACTGACCTATTGATGAGTGATATTTAGTTAGACCACAGCATCCATTGATGATGTCCATCAACTTTATCTCAAATTCCTTTGTTTCGCTTTCAAAATTGTGACACATACAGATGTTGATTAAGATTTCCCACTTTTTACCAGACAATGGTATGTACAAAATACATGTGTTAACCGTTTCAAGGAAAATACGGTGTCATGGAATCAAAACTAAGCGTTAACTTCGATGAGACACCCTGTATATCACTTCAGTGGAATTCTATCAAAAACACGCAAGCTCGTAGCTCCCTCTGCCGTTTGGCGTAAACAACAATCGCACAGATTATCAACGCACGTAATTGGTTTAGACTTTGTCCGTCCATCCGTCCGTCGGGCACTGCACATGATTTGAATGGGTAATCTAACATTGACGGAAAATGTGGGATGCCAATTTGATTCAGATTAAATCTATCTACATATTACTTTGGTAGAGATTACTAAATCAAGAATGTTTCTAAAAAGTTTCTAAATTCTGTAATTAAATCAAATGTTGATTTAGGTATCTTATCTGAAATAAATATTGGTCGGGTAAAGATTTTTTTTGCAATTTTTTTTATTATATGCCGTTATTTTCTGGAGTGTCTAAAATATTATAGTTATGGTATATTTTTCAATATTAATTTAAGTTAAATAAAATGTTTTTTTTTTTGCAAAAACCGTATTTATTGACATTTATGAATTACAATCACAGCACAAATTATAGCATCACATAGCATAGCCAGTCTTACAAGATATAAATGATATTATTATTTGGCATTAAAATTTAGTATTTTTGGAGTCTATAAATATTGATCTTTGTAAATAATCTACATTTATATTAACAAGAAAAGTAAACATTTAAAAGCGAAGTAAAATTGATATGTTTAAAATATGAAGAAGATAACAATACAACCTATTTCATGGCATATAAATTAGAGAGTGAAGAGGATAAGGGAAGACAAAAGAGAAGGAAAGATACAGTCAGTGTCAACAGAATTGACATCTTGTGTATTTTTGAATAGACCATCATCATTATTATAAACTATTAAAAATATAACCGTCTTATTAAAATTCTACTATTTAAATTAAGTGTTTCATACCTACGAGTATCACTGAGTTTCAGTCGACTTATATTTACTGTTTTTTTTTAGGAATTTCACCTACGCCAATAATGGGGTTCTCTCGTTGCTTTCAATAATAACAGGACCGGCAACACGAATCGTAGGGATGACGTTTCTGAAAAGAAAAAATAAATCTATATATATAAAAGAAAGTCGTGTTTGTTACAACACTTATAACTCGAGAACGGCTGGACCGATTGCCATGGTTTTTGATTTGTTAGATTTGTTTCCGTCCCGAATAGCAGAATAAATATTAAAAGCAATGAAAACCCGATATGTGTAATGAATACTTAATCATTCTACTTTATAAAAATAAGTAGGGTTTTCCTTCCTGACGCTATAACTCCAGAAAGCATGAACCGTTTTCCACGGTTTTGCATTCGTTGGAAAGGTCCAAAATCGCTTGCGCCTTGCGTTTTTCGTTTCAAGTGTCGCTCGTGTGTAAGCGATTTTCGTTTAATAGTGGTTAGTCGGCAGAGACCTCCACCGTCCATAGAACTTTATTTGAAAAACTAAATGCCCTTTTAAGTATTAAATCTCATTAAATATATCATTCCAGCCGTTACAATAATAAACAGATAACAAAACTTGAATTCAGTTCGACGACTCATTTAGTATTGAAGCGGTGTAATAACTTATTTATTTCAACCACACCTACGATAAGACATAAAACAATGAGATAGTATGCAATGAACTAATGACGCTATAAATATTATCGTTACAACACTTGAAGCTAACTGGACTCACAAAATCACACAATACCTTTTGCCAACTGAATTACTAATTAAATGTTTTTATAGTATGTCTATCTGTTTCTGACATCATGAGTTGCTATTAAAAAAACCGGTTAAGTGCGTGTCGGACCCGCGCACTGAGGGTTCCGTGCCACCCTTAACTGAATTCAGGGTCCACTTACTTTCACTTAACGAAAACATCACAATATATTGTAACAGTAAAAATAACTTTGTTTTTCATAGTGTTTGTATGAAAGACAAAGTTATATTTGCGGTTGATAAAAATGTGCAATATCTCAAAAACTACTGGTTCGATCTCCTTCAAACCAATTTTCGTTGCAAGTTTTTGTTGAGATCTACATCATATATTTTTTTCAAAATTTTCACTTTCTTAGTTCAAAAGTTAGATGGGGGGGGGACGCCCATTTTACCACTTTGGAAGCGTCTTTATCTCAAACCTTACACTTTTAGAAAAAATGGTTTTAGAAACCTCAACATCATTTTCAAAGACCTATCCATAGACACCCAACACGCATAGGTTTGAGTAAAAAAAAATTTTTAGGTTTTAGTTTCATGTATGGGAGCCCCCCCTTAAATATTATTTTTTCTTACTTTTTGTATCTGAATCGGAAAGCGGTAAACAAGATACACCTACCTACCAAGTTTCAGCTATGTGATGCTTATAGTTTCAGAATAAAGTGGCTGTGACATACGGACGGACAGACAGACAGACAGACAGACAGACAGACAGACAGACAGACAGACTTGACGAAACTATAAGGGTTCCGTTTTTTGCCATTCGGCTACGGAACCCTAAAAAAACAGCTGCTTGATTGGTTGTGGACCATTAAAAATCGATGACGTCACTATTTTCTTAACGCGAACGGACTATAAATCTTACTGTACCTTACCCAATCATAAAAATCAGTCACTCAATAATAATGTTCACACTTTAAAACTCATAATCTATCTATAGTGAGCAAAGGAATCGTGTGGCAAAAGTATCAATAGGTTTATTGATGTACAATATCAATAGACCCGTATGCGCTAATACAATCGATACACAACAATACTATCGATAGTATTGAAGTTTAAAATCAAATGCACTATCGATACTATTGACACTATTTCTTCTAAATATGACAATAACAATCGGTACCATTGATAGTTTGTGTTTATGATAGTGAACTTTATAGCGAAAATCGATACTGTCGATCGTAGTAACAATAGACAGAGCCGATATTATAGTAATAATTTCGATATTAAGTTTCAATACTATCGATAGTATTGCAGTCGATACTATTGTACCAAACTGAGCTAAAGAAAGCACTTGTAAAATTCAAAAGGCTTGCCAATGTGTCGGTGGACGATTGATATAGGCACGCACCCGGATAGCGTAAGACACGGGGTTCGATTCCTCGTCTGACACAGTTGCTTTTTACAAGTGCAATTTATATTATTAAGTTTGTACAGTGACAAAACACTATAAAAACAAAAATATATGATAATCTGAGCTGTCAAAAATATCGATTCATTCGATAGGCATATCGATATTAAAGATGATGAAGTTCGGCAACGCTATCCATACCTGCTGGTAGCCGGCACAGCGCCAGACGCCGCCGGTTCTGGTCGTCCTGGCCGGACGCTCCTCGGCGGAGGGGGGAAGGGGGGGCGGCCGCGGTTGTGGTAGTGTTGGAACAGGAACCCACTGACGGCCAGCCCTGTCCACAGCACTACTATGAGGGCATCTGGAATGTGAAACGCGTACGTAAAATAAAACGCAAGAAAGAAGACGGAGTGAGAACAGAGAAGAATGTTTTTATTTTATTTTGGACAAAGCTATGAAAGATTGTGTGCGAGCGAGTCACAATTAAAGTTCCATTTCCTTATAAGACTTGAAGAAGGTGGATGACGCGATGTCATCGAGGTATAGAAGACGGTGGTCTTTTGGATGAGAGGACTGTTGGTTGTGGTGGTAGTCACTTGAAGCAAAGATGTGAAAATTTTATCGGTACAAATTCGCAGTGTAAGTAATAATACACAGTAAGGTATAGGTAAAGGATTTGTCACACTTTCTGTAAAAAATCTAAAGGCCCTACGATAAAAAGGATATGATTCATTTTTCAAAATTGTTTGCAATTACGTCGTTATATTACTGAAACTGAGTTACCGTCTTTATTTTAACTTCCATGTCTGATTCATGCTAAAACTCAGCGCGCTGTTTCAACAGGGAAAACCGTTTATGTATCTATTTTGGGCTATGTCGAGTTCTGAGACGTCCCATAAAGGCCCACGAGGACGAATCACCGATTTATACTATGTAATACTAGCGGTCCCAGCGAACTTCGTTTCGCCCCCAGCCCGTCCGCCCCGGTCCCGTTTTATGGATAATTCTTTGCCTTAAACCTCACGGAGCCCGAGACCTTTCCAACGAATGCAAAACCTTGGAAATCAGTTCGTGCGTTTTGGACTTATAGCGTCAGGAAGGAAAACCCGTCTTATTTTAATATAGTAGATTAAAGGTAGCAATTACTTTCTACAATCAGCCTGATTTTGGGTTTGGTACGTGGGAAAACGGAACGGAATCTTTGTTGTCAGTCTGTCCCTACTCTTTTATAGGATTGTGCGATCAAGCTTCAAGACAACGCAATTAAAAGAAATGAGTTTTTTTCGCATATTTTGCTATTTCATTATGGAATTTCAGGGTTGGTAACTATATATATACACGGAGGAAATGCTTTTTTACCCTGGGTACGGCAATAGGTTATGTGGGACTCTCTTCACTTAGCTATAAAAGCAACGACACGAAACTAAATGAAATAGTAGAGGATAACAAAAAATACCAATACAATTCAACTCACCTCTCCACTCAAAAGGCGGCATAAGCACAGCTCGATTGAACTTAGGCACCGTAGCTCTCCTTACAGTGTTGATGATAAAGTATTTAACATGTGACCCTAAGTAGAAGTCGATAGGGTATATTATTGCGTACGCGCCGAGCACGGCACAGCACAGTATGTTTGATACAAACGCCACTGAGATCAGAATCAAGGACGCTAGCAGCATTATCAACACGAAAAGGGTCCAGAAGTTGAAATCATCTTGAAGTAGGATTAAGTCTCCTGAAAATGAAGAAACGAATTAGTGCTTTCCAGAGCAACGGCTATAAGATTCAGTTTTAAGTGTCCGGACCAGAAGTAGCTTCATATTTTTATTAAGGCAAATGCAGAGTTCGAAATAAGGAAGGACAAAACTGGAGATCCAATTTAGGCCTTTTAGCTTTTAAACTTACATGGTCACTAACATAAGAATAGTTAGATACGGGATTAATTTCATCATCATAATCATTATCAGCCAAAGGACGTCCACTGCTGAACATAGGCCTTCCCCAGGGTTTTCCACAGCGACCGGTCGTGAGCAATCTGCATCCATCGATGCGATCTTTACAAGGTCGTCTATCCATCTTGTCGGTGGACGTGCTACGCTGCGCCTTGGGTCGAAGAGACCTTGAACTTTTCTGCCCCAACGGCAATTAGTTCTTCGCGCTATGTGCTCTGCCCCTTTGCCACTTGAGCTTACTGATCCTCAGGGCTATGTCCGTTACCTTAGTTCTTCTACGTATCTCCTCATATCTGATTTTGATCTCGTAGAGAAACACCGAGCATAGCTCTCTCAATCGCTCGTTTTGCGAATTTGGAGATCTTTTAAGGCCAAAAGATTGCTATCACTATCAGGTACTTTGTTATTTATGAGTTTGCGATATTACGGCGCTGTTGCAAGCGTCATTCATGATCAGTATTTTTTATTGCGCTTGTCCGTATCCCGTATCTAACTGTTCTAAGGCCATTTAGCGCCACAAAATGGCCCCCAAAAAAAGCCCCCCTCTCTCTTTCTATATAGGACTGTTCTAGAATAATAATCTGCTACACATTCATTGTTACCGCTATAGAAAAAATCTACTAAGGTATCCGAATAAGATTTAGGAATCTTACGAAAGCACAGTAGTTAAACTAACCTGGGAACTTGTTGTAAATGATAGCGGACATCAAAAAGCCCAAATTGAACGCTGGAAGCGACACAGCGATCACCGGTATACCGTAGAACCACCAAAACGTCAGCCATGACGCACCGAATAATACTCCCGTTAAGATTGATGCGATTAGTAAAACTGAAAATATTCAAAATACTGGTAGTGGTGCTTCTGACACATACTTAAGAACGGCCACTCTGCAGAGTGGCCATGGCCACCTTCGGCAATAGGAATGGTCAGAGGAATAAAATAAGTTCTGAGGGGAATTGTGTAAAGCAATCGTATTCATTTGACTGTTCAAAACGTACGATATGATCTGTCAAACCTTTTGTTCTTTGCCGTTTGACAGTTCATATCGTACGTTTTGAACTGTCAAATGAATACGATTGTTTTACACAATTCCATACCTGGTCTTTGAAAGAACACTTCATTGAGAAATAAGTTCGGATTATGTGAAAGCTGGTTTTTCGCTGGTAATTCTAATAGAGTATGTCTTATTATGCTAGTGGCACTAAGGCATGGTATACTTATTGATTGTAGAACCTCTGCCCTCGTATTACAAAAAAAAAATCGTACCAGGTTTAAACCAAGACAAAAGATAACCAACCAATTATAATGTACACCTATATTATTGAACCTCATCACAATGAGATTAATTTAAAATTGGTCGGTAATATTTTAGTACGGTTCTAAGCACGGTACTAAATTTTTGTATGATGGAGCTGGAATCTGGATTTAAAACGTTTTTGCGAATTTACTTTTTACGTGCTCATGAAATACAAGTTGGTAAAGAGACTATACAGGATGATACGGCCAAGTTTTGATTCTTACTCTTAAAAGGTCTTACCAGGCGTATCCAATTCGACTTCTAAAGAGATAACAATGAAGGTGATCACGACTCCGCTCAACATTCCAATCAAAAACATCTCAGTCTGGAAGAAACGATGTCCAAAATAGCACACGAAGAGGCCGACAAATAGCAAAGAGGCACAGATCAGTCTTGATACAGTATCACCTGCAATTAAATATTATTTTAGTGTCCTTCACATTTAAAATATTTAGTGCTTGGCTAAGGCAGTTTCTAGGGCTTTTCCACCAGTGATAAATCTACAGAGGAATACTCGTAGATGAGTTTGGCCGCGGCCCCATCTCTACGGCGCGGCGCCGTACGCCGTGTAACGGCGCGGCGCCGTAGAATTTCACGGCGAAAAACCGTAGCGCGGCGCGGTGCCGTAGGCACGATCGATGAGGTTTGGAGCTTGGTGCCTGCCGCCCACCTCATTGCGTCTACCTTACTAGCTAGATAATTATGATAGATTAAAAAAGGGGAAAACTTCAAACCTCTAATAAAATAACAATGATAAAAAAAACAAAATATGTAATATATGTATATTAACAATAATAAAATATTTATTAATAAAACAAAAATAAAATATCGTACACCACCAGGTCTCGAACCCTGCACTTCACGTTCAGAATCCGCCTGTTATAACCACTGAGCTACCATGACATTGTCAGTGACGGCGAAATTAACTTTTGCATTTGTCGTCAGTGTCACCAACTTATCTGAATAAAAGCCACAAGTCAGTTTTAAAACGTCATTGATGCCGATACAAGTCAGTGTGTACTTTCATCCTGTTTTGACCAAATGACCAATACTAAAGCAAATTTCACTGACTCTATTAACGCAGTGATAGCTCGGTTAGTAAAACAGGCGGGTTCAGATCGTAAAGTCCCAGGTTCGAATCCTAGTAATTCATCGATTTTTTTGTTTTACTAGCGGTCCCAGCGAACTTCGTTTCGCCCCCAGCCCGGTCCCGCCCCGGCCCCGTTTTATGGGAATTTTCTTTGCTATAAACCTCACGGAGCCCGAGACCTTTCCAACGAATGCAAAACCGTGGAAATCGGTTAGTGCGTTCTGGAGTTATAGCGTCAGGGAGGAAAACCCGACTTATTTTTATATAGTAGATTAACAAGTATATTTTTTTATATATATTATTTTTGTTATATTTGTGTTTAAAACTTCTTTCCCTTTTTTTAATCTATCATAATTATCTAGCTAGTTAGGTAGATGCAATGTGGTGGACGGCAGGCACCGAGCTCCAAACCACACCGTGCGCAGCCCAGTTCGGCGCCGCGCCGTAGCATTCCACGGCACCGCGCCGCGCTACGGTTTTTCGCCGTGGAATTCTACGGCGCCGCGCCGCGCTACGGCACGTTTTTTCGCCGTGGAAATCTATGGCCGGCGCCGCGCCGTAGAGATGGGGCCGCGGCCTTTTATCTATGAATAGGATATTTGATAGTGTCAAGTCGAGGACCCAATCAGTGAACATAATGTAAAAACGGACATCTTTTTTGTAAATCTAATGATTGCTTGCACAGCTTATGCTCAAGGTAGATAAGTAGCTTCAAATCTTGCTTCTGGCAACAAATCACATAACGATCGGTAGTGAACATACTGCGGTTAAGAAGGATGGTGAGCTGATGCAGTCACAGATTCAAGGAAACTGCTCTTTTCAGCGTTAGTCACGACCGCACATCACATTTTTACCGACTTCAAAAAAGGAGGTAATTATCCTTAAAAGTCTATAGCTAAGCAGCTTGGCGTGCTAAAAATGGGACACCCTGTATGTCTATAAGTATACTCAACCCCAAAAGTACCTGCATTTTTACATGATTTAAAATAAAAATAAATCTCAACTCGGAGAATGATTACTGAGTTTACAAGCTACATATTAATAATTTTGTAAAAAAAGTAATAATTATACAAACCAATCAAATCACATCCTTCGCCGTCCACAGGCAGGCAACCATAGCTGTAGGTGGGTATGTAAACGGAGTAGTAATAGTCGCCACTATTATTATTCGTCACGACCACAGCATAAATAGCACCGGTTCCAGGGTACGAGCTCAACATGCGACGCATGCCCCACAAACCAACACTTTTTGGTATCTAAAACACACAAAAAAAAACATGCCAGAATTAAAAAAAACGGTCAAGTGCGAACCGGACTCGCGCGCGAAGGGTTCCGTGCCATTGACTGGGTAAACAATTGATATAGAGCAAAAAAAATCGCGTTTGTTGTATGGGATCCCCCCTTAATTATTTATGTTATTTTATTTTTAGTATATATTAATAATAATAATAAATATACTTTATTGCACACCATAAACAATAAATAATACAGAAACATCTTAAATATTAAATAGGAGTACAATTCAGGCGGTCTTATTGCTTGAAGCAATTTCTTCCAGACAACCTTCAGGTAAGGAAAAGCATATCTTGTTGTAGAGGCAACAGAAATATATAATATTTGAAAATTTTAACTGTCTAGCTATAGCAGTTTTTAAGATACAGCCTGGTGGGTGACAGACACACAGACAGAATGACAGGCAGCAGTCTTAGTGATAGGGTCCCGAACCCAAACACTCACATCATTAGACAGTTGAATCTGTTAAAGTAGATGACAAACATTGTCAATAACAGGCATGAATCCATAAAACTTTGTCATTCAATTCCTTTTTCTGGTCTCTGTATCTATCTGATAATGAGTTAAAGACTTAGGTCTAGCTTAAAACAGCGATCGAACATGAACATACCTTGTCACCATTTTCTCTAATGCTATCAAAGGTCATCATCTTTTTAATGCCCTCAAAGTATGTATTAGCATCATAGTCCCCAGAAGGTAAGTACATCATATAAAAATCCACATTAACTGTTCTTGGGTCAACACATCCAGGGTCTGAGTAATACTGGGCGGGTGGGGCATCCACAAAAATATAATCTTTATTTAACATTGTTTTCATAAATGGTGAAATGGGAATTGGGAATTCCATATTACATCCTCCAGGTATGGGATCTGAAATAAAGTTATTGTTGCATCAGCATGTACTTAATTCAAGAAATAAAGTTTTACTCATAGTTTTAATTATTGATATTGACTTAAAGCAATTATTTATAAAGCAATAAGTCAACAAACCTTTATCTCTATACCCATGAATAGTAATAAAAAGTTTCAAATCTACATTATCATTTTGATTTAGTACATAAAAAGGGTCCATTTTTGTTTTAACAGGGCTATAAAGGCCCACATTTGTTCCAGTTATACAAGAGCCTCTAACACAACTATTGTTATACACTGTCACATTGTATATGTGACTATGAACTTGGAATATTATGAATGATACATTTTTGTTGATATCGGCAAAGTCAACTTGAATGGTGGCTAAGCGGTTGAGATTAATGAAACCACTGTACAGCTCTCTATTGACCCATGATATTCCTTTATCAAGAGGTATAGTTATATTAGCACCTGAAACAAAAATGACATGAACATCATTATCCTATTAAATAATAATACTAAAATGATTAGTCAGGAACTCAGTAGACGTGTAAAAGGAAATTGGTCATTCCTATCCTTGTGTTCAAATAATATTGAATCAAAAATAGATAAATAATTTTATCTATTATAATCTCTTTGATAGTGTCAATTTTGAGTGAGACACAAAAGAAAGAATTTGTTATCACCACAGAAGTTATCATGGTAACCAGCTGCTGCTTGAGGTCTGAAGGGCCATACAATACAGATAAGTATTTTTATATTTAGTATTTATTTCTATACAATAGTAGGCAATAAAGGAATATACAGAAGGCGGTATCTTTCTTCAATTTCATAAAGAGAATCAGAAAATCTAGAATTTTATTGTGAATTTTTCATTATTGATGAGTAGTAGAGTAGGTAGGTATGTAGGTAGGTAGGTTGTACTTACCATTCACTTGAATTAATGCACTTATTAATAAAACAGCTAGAAGGGACAAACGTGTTGTAAAGATCATTTTCCCTAGTTAAATCTAAACTTTTATGGATAAAAAATACACACTAGACTGTACGGTTAATATTACACAAACAAATAAAAATCATTGTTATTCTGTCAAAATCAGCTGGCTGACGGCAATGATCGACTTAATTCAATTTCAGTTTCTCGCTTTTTCAGTTCAATGATCACAAAAGTAAATTTTGGTTGAAGACACAAACATGTAGAATATTTAAGAATTATTCAATTGAAAATATTCCGCTTCACATTCAATGGCTTAGGGCACGCACATTGAACTGAAAGAAATAATATAATAACACAGAATCAAAGAATATATATACTTTAACAGAAAATAAACAGCGTAATTTGAATGAATGACGACCACGGAAACACCGGATTGACATTTAAAATGTCAAAATTGTCAAGCAAAGCAATGTCCAATAGTATTTAAAATTGAGTGTTATGTGTTAAACCTATGAGCTATTTTTGACTGTTTACTAATACCAATAACAACACTTGTGGTAGCGCCCTCTATCATCATTACACCGAATATTAGGAATGACTGAACTGAACGAATGACACGAATGTGTGGGAAAGAGTAGGTAAGGATGAAGGGATGAAGGGATGAAGCTCCCCCTCTCCCTCTTTTGTCCTACATTTCCTGACATTTCATGTTCGTCCTTTCTTTGGGTCACAGATTAGTAAGTGCTTTGGGTCCTTTTTGGATCGTTCTTTTTTTCTGCACTGTACATAAAATTAATATTCCTTTCCGAAAGGGATAATAACTATGGCACTGTAACAATAAGCAAAGTTCATTAAAAAGATACATACATATAAGGTACAGGGATGGGTACTTATTCAAAAATGATGTTATTCAATAATTATTAATATAGATATTTGCATCTAGCTAGCCTAAAAATAGGTAATGAATGAAAATGAATAACAAACATTTAAATGTAAGTCAAACTTTGTTGAACTGCTCAATTAATATGATTTTAGGGCTGTCAATTAAGTAAAAACAATTTGTCCATCCAACGAGCGTGACCTCCTCTGACAGAAAAATACGCGGGGCTTCTGTATTATGGTATCAAATAAAGTACGTAGGTACCCGTAAATATAGGAAGTATGAGAAAACTCGAGATGTAATGTATCTATATTATAATAACTATCCTTTCATCAAATGGCACATCGACATTATAGCTGTTTTTTTTTTAAAAAAAAAGGTGCCGTAAGCCTGCGGTGGGCGAAAAATATATATTTCTCGAATCGCTCCAAAACGTAATTATTATAGCTCGGAATATAAAATATTATATTTCTCTCTCAGTGAAAAGGGTTCCTTTGTAAACTATGGTGAGCGATATCGAGTATAACTCGGTATAATTGAAAAAGCATCTGAATTTAGAATACGCTCTCGTATGCAGGCGGATGAAGATGGGCCAGTCAGACCCGTGCACCTGCACCATCATCCAGCAAAGAAGAGACAATACAAAAATCAAACGCCACCACGCGCCGGTTGGAAATAGAAAAAAGCGTTATTTTATTACCGACTAAAAAAAAGGAGGTATTTGGCGCATAGGATCAGGAAGGAAAAGGGAAGCGCTTTCTGCCGACCGAGGTGTTATCGGTCGGGGACTATAGTCCAAATTGGTGACCCCGACGTGATTTTCATCATGACTCTGGAGCTTCATCACCACCCTCACCTCCATCAGCAGTTTCTAGCAAATGGTATTCAATTTGACCTGTATCTATGCGATATCGTTATGTAGCGACATCTATGATCTACCGCTGTCACTACATATCATTGTAATACGTTGACTCGGCTCGATGTATGGAGACTGAACCGCGATATTAAAGATTTAGAATGGACCTAACTATTATATAAATAAACTAAGACGGTGAATATTGGACCTTGGTCCCCGGCCATAACACCCGGTCGGTAGGAAGCGCTTCCCTTTGCCTTTCCCTAACTCAGTTGCACCAAAGTTAGAATTGAATAAAATTTAAGTATGTTGATCTGTTAAAGCTTCCAAACAAGTGCGCAAAGTTTCGTAAGAGTTTGTATGTTGGTATATTTGTATGTTTGTCCACGGATTACTTGAAAACGAGAAGTCATAGCGATATTATTCTTTTTTAGTTAATTCAAGTTTATTTGTTTAGGATACAGTGTGAGTTTCATCAAAATCGGTCCAGTAGTTTTTGAGATATGGGTAAATAACTAAAAATCATGAAATAAAAAAACTAAAAAAATAAACCACCTTCAAAAAACTGACAGTAATTATCGTCTTCTATTTATAAGAAACTAATTCAACAGACTCCAAAATAATTAGTTTCTTCTAAATAGACGACTATTTTATATTGTCAGTGTTTTGAAGGCGGTTTTTTTAGTACAATAATAATTTTACTGTATGACTTAGGAAGCTAATTTCTGAAAAATTAAGTCGATGAGTACATAATATTTAGTTGAAATGATTGTTTTCCTCGCTTCGCCCAAGCGTCAAATCTACAACCCTTACTCACGCACTTCGCTCGTGCGTGATTCTAGGTAGCGCCCACGCCGCGAAAGACACTACTTTACGCCATGGGTTAATAATCTACTATTAACTACGTTAAGAAAATTTACTATTTAAAATTAAAAACTTTTTACAAACTATTGTAATCAGTCAGGTATCAAACGACTCTCGGGAGTCGCATAATAATGGAATTTCTATTGTGTCTCGTTCACACATACTTGACGAGTTAAATTTACCGACGTCCGAGTGTAAGTAAGTTGTATAATTAATTACTAGTCAGTAAATTTTAAATAGTTTGTACGTAATAATTTCAGCAGGACTATTTTCTTGTTTTGTACTTTTTAGACGTGTTTTTAGTAGTCGGGTTTTAGTTTTTTTAACTTTCTTTTTATTCACACCAATGTGGATTTTCAGCGTGGAAAATCAGAATAACCCACTAAGTCTTCCTTCTTCCCGTTAGTCCCTCCCTAGTACATTATTTATTAAGTGTGAATTATTTAATAAGGCAGGCAGACAGGTAGCGTGAAAATATTACATGATCAGTGGTTGGGTTGGTTATTATAATAATAGCGTGTAGGCCAGAAGATAGCTAGTCATAAGCAGGTAAGGCAGGAGGCAGCCCTAGCGTTGTTGAACGAATGAGTGGAGCGAGTACTACGATCGATTCTGTAGGCGGCCGCTAGAGCGCATTCACGTCAAATTTCTCGATTTCTCAAACATGGCGCCGCGATCAATGAAGTTGTAATGTGTAGTGAAGTCTAGTGTAAAAAATTGAAATGATTGCACTTTGTGTTGTTTTTGTATGTGATTTTATCCATTAATGGGCCATGGGGAGGGGCCAGGAGTTGCTAGATGCAGCCCGCAATGGGGAGAGGCGGACTGTGGAAAAAATACTTGGTCAAATAACGAAAAGGAGTGGTCCTTTTACCAGGTAAGTCATTTCATGTTTTATCTAAAGTTTTACACTTCATGCTGTGGATTTGCTTCATTTTCGTTCCACAAGAAAGTACATTTAATTCACTGTTTTGCCACTATCCGCTGACCCGTACGAGTTATCTTTTATCAACAATAGAGTATTGTTATCGTGTAGGGAAGTTTTTTCAATGTTTACTTGCTTATCATCAGTTTATTTCTTTAACATGATCATGATATCATACACATCGTTTTGTTGATTATTGTTTATTATTGAAAAGCCGGTAAAACAGCAATTAAATAAATGATGAGAAGGTCAATAGTTACTTTGAAGAAGTTAGGTAGGTACCTAGTGTGTACTGTTGTCATACCCACGCGAGATTCTTGGAAACTTCAATCATGTCAAATGGTTTTCTTATCGATGACCAATACTTTTGGATTTTGCATTTTAATACCTTGTGGTCAGAAAAGTGTGAGGTTCTTATTGATTAGGATACAGTTGTTCGTTGGGAATAAATCCTAAAAGGATTTAAAAATATATGTATTGGTACCTAAATTACTTAGTCCTTGAAAAATATAAAATAAAGGCTTGGCTAATTTGAGGTAACAAAAAATTATATAAAAAGATATGGGAGTAAAGCAAGCACATGTATATGATTAAATTTCGGCAAAACTCTGATTAATCTACGGTACCTAGGTTCCGCTTAACCCACTTCAGAAATTTCTATTCTGAACATTTTTAATATTCATTAATTAATATAGGATTACAATAATATTTAAAAGACAAATTGACTTAAACAGTTGCTTCATAGTAGTTAGAGCTTGTTTTTTGACAAAAGGCCTCCTTCGACCTTTTCCATGCCTCTCTATCTCTTGCTGTTCTTGGCCATTGGCCCAGCTGTTATCCTGAGCTCATCAGACCATATTTTATATTGTCTGCCTCTTTTAGTTTGGAATCAGGTCAATGTTGTCTCAGTCTTGTCCATTTTACTCTTGGCTCCCTGAGCATATGGCCTGTCCATCAACACTTTAGAGCTCTGACACATGTTTTGACATCTTCAAGATTCATCACATTTATCAGTTTGATAACCATACAACATACACTATGTGATCATCAATAGCAAAATCATCAGGCTGCTGGCAGCAGCCACTGGCCAGGACCTAATAATAATGCATGTACCCTGTTACAGTGATAACTAAATATACCTATGCCATGTTTAAGTATTTATGGGAGACGCCCCATCAAACAGTGTCTTGTATTCCTAGCACAAGGAAGAAAATTCCTTACTTCAAAACCATGACAATTGGTTTGTTGTCTGTCAAATATTAAATATTAATGCCCGAAGAAAACTTTCAATGCCCGAATTCCAAATTAAAGGCAGGTTTTGAGGACACTGGTACTGGAGTGACTGCTGTTTACAAATAAATTGAGATTTGTTTTTATGATCTGATCAGAAATACCTACCTAGATAGATACCTACCATGAATTAAACCTATTAGTAGTCAGTACCTGCCTGCCCGTACAACAGGGAGGTACCAACCTAGTATATTTTTGCGTTGAAATAAATATTAGCAGTTTTGATAACTTATTCTCCATAGCTTACTCAAATGTCTTTAATAAATTAGGCTTCAAGTTTCGAGATAATAGAGAAACCAATTGATATTGCAAGCATTAGTTGGCATTTAGTGCCTGACAAATAAAATAAGTGTGAAAATTCTATATCAAATCATGTAGCTAGCGAAAGTTATTGAAATAATTCCCGATATTATAGTTTTGAACTTTAACCATTTTGATCTGACGAATGACTTGATTAGAACTCGATAAATTAATTTTCCTGTGATTTTGCTAACAATGACTAACCACGAATCCGCCTCCACAAAAGAAATCATATCAAAAGTATAGCTATAATCTAAAAGCAGTTATCTATTTAAGGAAGTGGGATAACTGAAACCATTAAAGTGAAGTGTTTGGCTTTGGGCCAGATACCAATCGATGTTAAGGAACGATCGTTGAACTTTTGTCTGTATGTCCGTATTAGTCAATGATGGGTATGTAGACAAGACTGCACATGCACATAATGTAAGCGTTAGTATGCGCAACATTTACACTGTCCGGAAACATAAAATTTTCGCAAATTCGTCGATGAACGGCTGTAGACGCAAACATAGCAATCCTTGTTATCTACATACAGACGCACTTAGCTTTGTTTATCGCAAGACCTCAATAGATTTTTTAATTAAATTCAGTGCCCGCAGAACTAAGAATGTCTTCCATGTACTCATACGAAAATTATCCACGCGCTACCGTAAATGGATCATTGAAAAGTTTAAAACCATACAAAATTGAAATAAATACGCTTGATTTGCTATGGTGAAACCAAGCTTAAACGTTTTGAATTGTTTGTTTACATTTTTGACCATGGATAAGCGTCACTGTCGGTTCATTTACAATTTCTAGCTTTAGAACATTCAGTATGCGAGATATTTCTATGGCTTATATGAAGCCAAGTTCGAATTGACATCAATTACAAGCTCAGACCAATGTAGCGGCTGAAGAAAGATGTCGATTTAATTATGCGAAATTGTCTATGAACTAGGTCACTTGTTTGGGAGTGAATTGCCTAATTGAAATCAAAACAATGTGCGATCTATTTAAAGGTACTGATGTCTAGTCTAATCGGTTATCGCTATCATTACTAATGTACTGAATTTGACGATAACTTAATGGCATTATCAAGTGGCCTACTTTCCTGGCGCCAAATTTAAATAGTCTGCTGAAGGCAATTTAGATTAGCAGGATTCCGTGTTGGTATTGGCAGTGGTTTCATTTCTAATATGTGGTGAATGACCTGTAGAGAATAAATATGTCAATCTCTCATGATACATGAAACAACATGTACCTACACTTGTTGTTCACCGACAGTAGATGATTGATTATTCTTGCGTGGTCATACTGCCTAAATATAGTCCAATTACCTTTCCACTTATTTGACGTTAACATATTACTGAGCATTTAAACCTACCACTCAGGAGCAAGAAATACAATGGGGCTCTACCTACATAAAATACTGACGCACTTATTATGTTTGCTACACCTCACTGTATTACCTCCTTGACAATAGTTGTTGTCCAAGTGAAAATTAACGTCAAAATAGACAATAGCGTCTATAGCAAATAGTGAACATCGAAATAAATAAAGGATAACAAAGGAATAAAGTGGTTATTTTTGAAAACCCTTTGTAAACCTTACAAAAAAGTGGCGTCAAATAAAGACTTCAAAACAAAACATTGTCAAGAACAAGCCAGGAGCGAGTGGTAACGATCTCATTTGGCCCCAGTCGAAACTAAAACAGTTACGCGAAAAATACCGCAATAAAAAGCACTAAGTAAAGCGACCTGTTCTTCGTTGGTTGGTCCTATGATTCACCTTTGTTAGTCAGCGATTGCCAGCGGGACGTTCGGTTTGCTTTTCCCGTAATATTATTCAACAAATATTTGAACGGAGAACACACCATGTAACTGATAAAACCAAATCGCGTTTTAACTGTCTTGTTTGCTTGGGTGTTACCAAATTTTAGTGACAGTGATATCGTAAAGATGAAGTTTTGGACACCGCCTTACCTGGAGAACTTCTCTATTAGTGGAATCCTGAAGCGATTTGGGTAATGTTTCATTAGTATTATTAATGACCCTTTCGTTGGGCGTGATCCTATTGTTTCGTCCAAAGTAAACAGTGAGCGTATGATAATTTTGGTATCAGTATCTAAATAATAGCCACATGTTGGTTGTTATCTTGTGCGTTTAGTCGTGCGTTTGCAACCTGGTATTGTAATCGAATATTTACAAACTGTGACGGATATTGTTTGGCTTAACCATGCATGAAACTACCGCTTAACTACTTACAGTTGGTCTAAAATTACACCTTACTTTGCTCCTAAGTCCTTTTTAACTCGTTAGTGGTTGTAATATAAAAGAAATCAAATCCTCTGGAAATGAAATCAAACTACATAGTGTTTTTTTTTGTATCGCGGGAAGGGATTGTTGTGATATTGTCAAGACGTCATACGTACTACCCATTGTTGCATTCCTAAATATAGGCAAGCATTTTCCTGGTAGGAACAACCATTTGCTATAGAATATAAACTAAAATTGCGAGGTACATGCTCCATTACGAGCAATTATAGATGGACAACACAGAGAATCCATTCTTTGGCCCATTGACCTGCCTTTGTTCATTGTGTTAATGATTGTTGACAAAACATCTTACTATTTCACTTCGTTGATTTTTTCGAAAATGTACGTCGTTTTATTCTTGCAATCGGTTGTACCTTTTGCACGTTTCATTTTACAGAATAAGTCACGTCTTTGACTTTTTAGTTGACCTTTCTCAACTGACTTGCTTGGTTGTATCAAAACGTGTACAGAATATCGTTTCTACATTTACATGTTTTCTTCAGCTTGTTTATCTGCATTGTCTAAACTTTGATTTGTTGATGTTTAGTTTGGAACCGTAACGGTTGTCTTGAGATGGTTTCTCTCATTTCCTCTAATTGAATTTACCTTACGCGATGATTGTTTTACTACTATCTTAATCAGTGCAACAGGTTCGTATGTAAATACAAATTCGACATCATTCACCTGCTCTACTTCGCATATCTTATCTAAATTATAACTTACCACAAGGCTAGTACGAAAACAATCACTTCAATGGATGACAGTTCCTTCTGAGCATTTGTTTAGCGGTCATGTCTGAGCGAGGTGTTATATTGTCCTCCTCTTAAACCTGTTCAGAGTTCCGACCGAGTCTCTTTCCTATGACTCATTTCTTTCTCCATGTTTAGTTTTGTTTGAACTTTCAATAGTGATGCATCTTAGCCATGGTAAAAACTGTTTTTTAAATATCTGAAAGTTTTGTGTGTACGATGTCTGAAAAAACGGTAAAGTGTTGTGGCAACAATTTCGATTTCCAATTATCGGATGTGAGGTACAATCTTCATCGAAGTTGGCTTAAAACAAAGAGATTGAAGGCGAAAGTGTTCGATATAGACAGGTGAGTGTAATGCTAAACAACACTTGAGCAATAGATGTTTATGGCTTAATAAGTGGTACCCGTTGATAACAGTACTTGTTGCGAATGTATAAAAATAGGTTTTAGCTCTTACAGTTATTTATATCTTGTATCAAATTACTAATTTTCATGAATTTCATAAAAAAAGTGTAATTTACATTTCATCTTTGTTATGGTATTGATGGGCCTAAAATTAGGTGTCTACAGCTATAAAAAGATTTTACAAAAAAGTTTGTAGATCAAACGTGAAGTTGAATGAGATGACTCATTTCGGTTTCGGGTAGGTACAACAAAGCATCTATGTAAAAAAGGGTTTATGATCATTTATCAAGTCAAGCTATAACTATTTTGTCGAAGTATTCAATCTATTTGGCAGTTTGAAAAAGGGTTTTAAAATTTTACCTGACTGTTTGGCGGTCTTAGTTCGGTGGTTCGAGCAGGTTCCGCTTTGGCGAATTCCCGACCACAGCTATTAGCATTCTCTTAATAACTCAATTTTACATTTTGAACGTTAAAAGCCTCTATTTTAGTCTCAAATTCTGTTATACGGAGATTGTTATGGCTGGGTAAATTGTGAATTTGTGATCCTATTTTAGATTTCCGTTGTGGAAATTTTTGCAGAATCTTATTTTTAAATTATTATTTTTGAAATGTCTGTTGTGGTAGTAATAGTAAAGTGATACTTTTCTTGACTCATCATTCTCAATCAAATCAACATATAGATAGTGCCATCCACGAAGGCGCGCCCCACTCTTTTTTCGATTGATAAAGGTGCGGGGTGCGGGGGGAGACACGCGCGTCAGTTGCGAGCCGGCCGTCATTCAAATATTCAGACTCGTCACGAAAGTGGCTCTGCTTAATTTATTTTTAAAATATCAAGGAAAACCCAGTGTGTTGTACTAAAAAATAAACCTGGTATAATCTACTGTCATTATTAAATTTACTGAAGAATTATAATGGTAACTTAAACACCATAAACAATTTTAAATAAAAAAACCATGTGGTAACTTATAATATTACCGGGATGTACTTTATCGGGGAAGGCTATAAAACATTACGCTAGGACCTACGTGTATGAAGAAAAAACAATTCACGCGTATGAAGTCCCGGTGGACCGATGGTTCTCTTATAAGAAAGTTTTAAATCATTTGTTTAATGTTTTAAAACGTTCTTACGTATTTCGTTTACGTCAATAGTAAAAATGATGCTTGTGCAGTTTAAAAATATTATATTACTTTTCTAGTAACTAACCATACCTACTTAAAACCATATCCAAGTAGAGCATCTTTCCCTTTGAGTGTATTTTTTGAAGTGTGCTTGTCATTCATTAGTCATTATGATGTTCCAAATTCAATTCAAAAGCTTGCACACATGTACTATAAACGATTTGGACGAGCGGTGGGGCGCGCTTTCGTGGATGGCACTATCTATATTCGGCTGTCCATTTATGTTAAATTAGGAAGTCCCACAACCCACCACAAAATTTGCCCAGCTGTTTCTTATTTATACCATATGTTTTTTTTTGCTTGTAGCTATGACTTTCTATCCTCTCTATTACGGCAACGCAACCTACATTCTGTTGACATAGGTGATTTGCGATGTTTACTGTTATGTTTGGCTAAGGCTCGTGAACTGTAAGTTTTCACGCTTGAGTCGTTTTCGCTTGCTCGGCCGGTGTACTGTCCTATAAAGGAGTCGGTGACCGGTATCATGTCAAGGCCAGATTCATCATCACTGCCCAGTTGGAATTACAAAAAAAATATGTTGGCTGCAATTTAGACCAGCTACATTAAATTGTTGAATAGTACCTAGGTATTTCCGTCCATAATATCACTCATAAATAATAAGTTTTATAATCAGATATCAAAGCTATCTGCAATGTTATTTGACTTTTTTTAGCGTATTGAGATACGCAATTCCGAATAGGTAGATTATGTATTATCTAAACGTTATTTTCGTCAACGTAAGTGTGGCAGTCGTGGCCGAGCGGTTAAGGCGTCTGACTAGAAATCAGATTCCCTCTGGGAGCGTAGGTTCGAATCCTACCGACTGCGAATTTCTTTTTGAGTGTTTTTCTAAATAATTTAAACATAAAACATTGTTTTAGTCTAAGAAGAGGCGCTGGCGTCAATGTACAGGACGACAATGGGTATACACCACTCCATCACGCATGTCTCAATGGTCACAAGTAAGTAGAAATGTATTGCATTATATAACTATTAATAAAAGCAGTGCTTCGATTAATAACATCATCAATATAACAAAATAACAGTAATACTTTCTCCTCTAAGAATAATGAAGACGCGTCCTCTAAATTGCTTTTGATTAACTATTAGGCGTTGGAGATTGTGGTTATTGTTATTCTGTCTGTAGTGTTGCTGTCTAAGCATCCTTTAAATATATTTTAGCTCTTACAGTTATTTATATCTTGTATCAAATTACTGATTTTCATTCATTTGGGTATATTGGGCAATATACCTATGTAATGTAATGTGTTTCAAGTTTAAAATATTTTTCATTTTTTAGGGAAATCGTCCGAATGCTCTTGTCAGTGTCCGCGTCTCCATGCATAGCTGATAAGAGGGGGGCGACGCCCCTCCACCTAGCAGCATGGAAGGGCGAGTCAAACATTGTGGCCATGCTGCTGGCACACAAGACTCCACCGGTCAATGTAGACCAGCTGGTAAGTCCCTAGTATAAACAGTACTTATATCTAGGTACTCACTGGACCTCTGGTCTGACTGCCTCGTTGGCGAAAAGGTTAGCGTGCTGATTGCTACCCAAGAGCTCCCGGGTTCGAACCCCGGGCGAGCCAAAATTTGTTTCTGGGTTTTTCTCTCTTGAAAATACTCGGAAACACCTCGGGAGGCAGGAATTGATCTCTCATCTCATCGGTCATGATGTCGGATTGCTCGTCTCACCGAATTAATGAGAGTGAAGGAACATAGAGTGCACTTGTCTATTGCGTACACATCTGGGCACTTTAATATCTCCTGCATACCTAGCCTATCACCTATCAGGGCGGTGCTGCTAGCTCACGAGACCCCACTGGTCAACGTGACGAGGATCATCTGTTTAGTCCATCTTCTCATGTATTACCTACTTGTATCTAAGTACCTACAGTCGCATGATTAGCAAAAAGGGGTGATCCCCTTCTACTTAATTGATTATGAGGAAAGGCGAACACTGTGGCGATGCCGCTAGCCGCTAGCTGATGACCCTCTACTTGGCGAATAGGAAGGCAGACGACCTCACAAGCCCTGGTTTTCAGTGGGTCCCTGTTTATGCCATGTATACTGCATTCAGTCTTGTTCCTCTAGTAAAATAATAGGTAAAATTGCATCAATTTAAATAAATGAGCACCATTTTGTTATGTATCCCGATATTATTACATCACGCGTGTTTCCCCGTGATTCACTTTCCCGGTACCCAGCTATAGGCGGAGTACTAATTTTGTGTAATTATTTTTGTGTAGGTATTAATCTTACAATATTACATTAATAAATTGCCATTTGCTTATATAACATACGTGTTCCTATGCGAAGTAGATAGGTTAAGTTTAAATCTATCTATTATTAAATGAAAATCTTTTTCAGACACAAGACCATGAAACGGCCCTCCTTTCGGCAGCTCACTTCGGCTACACGGACGTGGTGGCGCAGCTGATTGCCAAGGGCGCAGATGTGACTATCAGAAACATCAGGGATGAGAGCGCTTTGGACCTCGCAGCGCAGTATGGGCGGTGAGTAAGCATCATTATCGTTACCATGTTTGGCCCCTATTTCTGAGATATTGCCATAAGTCTTTCGTCTCACATCGGTTGAGAGAGACATACTCTGCATCAATCGCAAATTAATGCTACTTGAACTGGATAAATTAATTGTCAATTTTACGTGTCAGTAAGATATGATGACGTTGGTCTGAAAGAAAACATCCATCATTGATTCTAACTGGACGGCCTATACCAGTTATGTACCTATACCTACCTCCTTGGTAGTTCTTACGCCTTTGTATGCAACATGTGCTTCACGTTGAAGATGGTGGTATTAGTCATTTAGTAAAACTTACCAATCCACCGATTGCAGTTATATTTAAAATATTACCTTTACTTCTTAAACATTCCCAAAAATCATTACGTATACCCACATAACTGGGTCAAACAAACATATTCGGACTTATAACAGTCCGAAAAATGTTCAACAAACTCCCATCATCCACAGATGCGTACGCTAATTTGCGAAGACTTACCAGACGCTATGTTATATCATAAGTTCATAACTTAGTTCAAAAGCCGCTACTTGACTTTATATCCAACTAAGTCAGGCAACTTTGAAACTTAGAGTTAGTGGCTAGTCTGGCTAGTACATAAACTTATGAAAAGTAATATGTTTCTATGTACTTTGTTCCCTAGATGTGGCTTAGTTGTTGAATAATTTGAGATTGTGAACAATCTTAATTTGTATGCTTGTATATTTATTGTGAGTTTGTTAATAGCGAGAATCATTGATGTATAAGAAACCGCTGGATTCAATTTTCTAGGACCGTATAATCGTTTCTATATGTACCAAATTGTACTTCAATCGTCAACCTGAATCAATAGCAACACCCTAATGACCATAAAATGCTCGTCCACGTAATGTATTCTCAAAACTTTTACTCTTTTTATCCTGAAGATCCATCCATACAAGTAGTTTAAAAGACATTAAGAATGATGTCAACGACAGGACGCTGCCAGCAAAAAGGTCCTGTTGATATCCCTTCAGTGTCGGCAGGTAATTGTGATAGTTCTGGGAATATTATCCTGACCGGCGGTCGAAAGGTCAGGACTAAGTATTAGATGAGTTTACGAACTGAACTCTACTATTGTAGTTTCAATTATAAGTGGAATTTGCTGAGTTCAGCTCATAATGGGTGAAGGGTAGTCATCAAATCAGAATTTGAAAAGCTTAGATAATCTGTTTAACCATACAGAAACTTTTGTTTACAGATAAAGGGAAAATCTTTAAAATTACGTCATTCTCGATGGGTAATTTACATATCCCTTAAAACCTTTGATCTGACCTCTTCCCCCTTATATTAAAACTTAGTACCAGGCTTATCACCGAACTAAACTATTAACCGACCAAATTGAAAATAATGTCACAAATACGGAATCTAATAATGGAGGTATACTTTTTATAATTAAGTAATTTTAGTCGTGGTTTAAACCTGATTCTTTCTTTTAATAAGGGGGTACATACCCCCAAAAAAGTAGCGCAGTGTGTAAAGGGTCTTAGATACATATCTAAGACCCTTTACACACTGCGCTACTTTTAGCATCGATGCAGACGCGATGCTAACGCGCGTTAGTATCGATGCAGTCGCGATGCAGAAGCTGGAAATTGTCAAATTATGTTCTGAATATTGGCCACCGCATCGATACTAACGCGCGACTGCATTCGATGCCAAATTAAATCTGTTCATTGCGTGAGTCGCGATGCTGTCGCACGTTTTCAAAACGCGCGTTAGTATCGATGTTAAAAGTCGCAGCGCAGTGTGTAAGGCGTCTAAGAGTTAGCGATAGGTTACTTTAGCGGTTAGTTTAAAATATTATCAAACATAGTCTAGAAGAGATGTTGCAAATTGAGTACACAAGATTTGCGACAAACTTTTCAGGCGCCTGCGGTCTCAAGCTGAACTGAAAGCGGATTTTGTTAGCGTGTTGCTAAACTCGCTCCCAAAGTACCGTGAATGTAGAACTTGACCATAATAGTTCGTAATTGTATTGCGTCTGTAGTAAGCGGACTTGCGTTTGAAACTTTAGGGATTAGGAGGTTGTGTCTATTTTTCAATAGTCCCGAGTATGATACGCATTGATGATTATGAATTAATATAGTTTATAGGTTAATGGTTTTTTTTGGGAACTGATGAGAAAATGGATGAATTTGTTAGTATGGTAACAGCTTAAATACATATATATACAGCTTAATACTTATTACAACTACATAAGATACTGCAGTGTTTAACCTGACGTACTGTTCTCCGTTACTTGTCTGTATTTTTATTACATGTTTTTTTTGCATCATCAAAACTCAGCAGTGGAAACGTTTTTTATGCTATTATATTATTAACCCTACATGTAATATTGCGTAGCTGTTATTTTCCTTAATAAATAAAAAAAGTCATAAAATGGAGCATTACCTGCTTATTGTATTCATTTTGGTAGTTTATCAGACGAGAACCTAAAAATAGCTAATATGCATGATATTAGCACTATTAGCATCATAAAGTCTAAGGCTAGTTTATTGCTTTTAGATAAAATACCAGCTCACTTAACGAACGGTGAAATGCTTCAGCAAAATGCCGTAAAAATACTTTAACTGTTATCGCCCTACCTAGCTCAGGCCCCCACGAAATTCCTGAAATTATAATGCAACAATTTCAAGAATGCCCGGTCGCTTTCGCTTTACCTAGACAGGGCGTAGTTTGCTTATGTAAAGTAAGTAATTCTTGTCCTTACGTGGGCGATGTCGCCTAACTTATTCACGAGCAAAGAAACGTTAGAAATTAGAATTCAGTCCAGTTACCATGAGTTTACGTCGGTTTTTTGTATGGAAAATTTTAGTTCTGCAAGTGACCGCTAAGGGCGCTGTGCAATTATCCATAAACTTTTTTTACGTAGTCGCTAGCGAGTTAAACCGTCGTAACTCGTGGTAACGGTACAGACCAGCTGTTTACTTGAGCGACACAAAGTTAACAGAAAACAAAATGTCTAACCTAAATAGAAAACGAGGTAAAATCCTTGGTGTATAATCAGTATTATCTATCACAATAGATTAATGAATGAATTACGTGTAATAAACAGAATAACCTTCGTTAGGCCAGGTTGTTGCTTATTTTTGCAATTAAAGTTTACAAGAGTACCTACTGAATTAATTTTACTATAGAGTCTGATCGCGATTTTCCGAGGGTCTTTGTTCGTGAAGTTACTAATAGTTAGCTAGCAGCATATAAACCCGTTATTAAACATTTAAAAAACCGGCCAAGTGCGAGTTGGACTCCGTCAGACGGACGGACAGACATCAAGGTCTCAGTAATAGGGTCTCTGCCTTTTGGGTTCAGAACTACAGACGGAACCTGCTGCTGTAAATAAGAATAAAGATCCATAACCCAACATGCCTTTACACTAATTAAACTTCTCTTCCGTCAGGTTGGAGACGGTGCAGCACTTACTTCGCGTGATGCCACAGCTTGTGGACCCGTACAAGCCACCCAAGTGTCGCGCTAAGCTGTTCGCATCCACCCCCCTCCATAGAGCCAGCAAGAATGGTCGCAAGTAAGTGTTGTATAAAGCTCTCGTATCATCTATGGTCACTTATTAGCTGGAGACGGTACAGCACTTACTTCGCGTGATACCCCAGCTTGTGGACCCGTACAAGCCTCCCAAGTGTCGCGCCAAGCTGTTCTCGTCGTTCACAAAGCAAGGAAGAACGGCCGGAAGTAAGTGTTGAAATCAACGCCAATTGAATGAAGTACACTATCGATGTTATTGGTTTTTCTTTGCCAGTCTATGATTACATTCCTGTAGCTACTGTTTTGATGCAATTACCACGTAAGAATACACTGCCTTTGTAGAGTTGCCACGTCGTTATTATTTTATGCTAATGTGAAGGCGTGTTTACGCTCGCTCCAATCGAGTCATATTCATATTCATTCGTTCGTTATGACGCTCCGATAGGTTTCGTACGTACGGATTTGCCTACACGGTGCTACAGAAATGAGAAATGAGCATTTCCGTGGATACGGCACGCTTGTTATGATTTAATCGATAATTTTAAGGCAAGTCTACACATAATAAGTTGCGTATAACACAGATCGCAGGATCACACTGGATGCAGACCGCTTGCAACCGATCGGAGTGGAAAACTATGGGGGAGCCCAATGTATAGCAGTACACTTCCTTCTTGCGGCTGAAAATTATAATGATGGTCCTCAGATACTAGACAAGAGCTTTTGGAATGTTAAGTGCTTAGCCCCAAAGGTATGACTGGTAGAGAATGCCACATGGCGTTACGTCTACCTTTTGTATAAATTTTGTTTGTGCAATAAAGTATAAATAAATAAATAAGGTGATAAAAAACCGATCTCAAAGTCTCTATAAAGTTGAGCAGATCTAGAATTGCCAACAGCGGTGCCATTTTTTCTCGTTGATCGATATTGTCTTTTACTAACGCTATCACTAGACATATTTGTCGGGGCGGGACGGGGTTGGGGGCTTAACGAAGTTCGCTAGGACCGCTAGTTACTAATAACGACATCACCAATGACGTGCTGTATATCAAATGTCGAAAACGCTTCTGTTCCGTAGATTTAGTTTGGCAACTATAATAATATGACTACACAGTCTGATATGTGTTATGGTCAAATGACTCACTTTTTATTTCTTACATACAAACAATCACATAATTTAGTATGATTATTCAGTGTGACTTCGTCGTTAATATGATATTATTTCAATAAGTTTTTGGATTCACCATTATTTGGAGAAAAGCTGATGACAGTATATGAATCATGTTTTGGCCTATTAAATACCGTTCTGGTCTGAAGTCTCTTGATAAAGCTGTAAAATAAACACAGTTTCGCTTATAACTTGATCATTTCGTGATTGTGTGTTCTTGTGTGTACTTATTTGTTCTGAAACCATTATTATAAGTTAAACAAATTGAGTTTTGTTACTTTACTCTATTTTCTACGACTGAAATCAGTTGTCAGTTCTATTTAGAACTTATATGTCGATACTACGAATATTTATTTAGACCACCTTGAGGGAGGTATGATAGAACACTGCCTTTTTGTAATGGACGTGTGAAATAGGTACAAATGTTCGTGTTCATCACATAAACATTTGCCCCTTGCGGGATTCGAACCCGCGACTGCTGGCATAGTAGTCAGGAGCGCTATAACCACATAACTACACCAAACGTGTCGCCAATATATCTGTCTGTCTGTCGTGAATATTTTTAGAAAAAATATATTATAATAAGTGTCCCAGTACATATTCGAAGCCTTTCTCTACCTAAAATATGATGTGGTCCGTATTTTGGTTCCTGCATTATCAATCGTCTGGTATAAGATCTAAGAAAGGCTGATGAAAATCGCTGGTTCAAAGATTGGCGTAGTGGGACGGCGATGCTAAACATCTTTGATGGCAACGTAGCCTTGTGTATCGAGATCAGTGTCGTTTACGTCACACTGCGAGATGTTACGGTATGTACTTGTAGTGCTCCAAAACAAACAAATATTTTAGCACATGCTTCTGGACATGTTTGTTTTAAATGTTTTATAAAACATGTATATTTCTTTTGACTAGACATATTTTTTTTACATGCGATAATCCAGAACACGAGTAGTTCTGGATATTCTCGTATGTATTTTGATAAATTGTAATTGAAGTGTGAATGAAATCATATATATAAATTGCACTTGTAAAAAGACAACTGTGAACCTGTGACAGACGAGGAAAAAAAAATTAAGTTTGTATGGTGACAAAACACTATAAAAACAAAAATAAACTATGAAATCATATAGTCTAATATCCAATTCTAATCCAAATAAAACTGCGTTGAGTTATTGCAGTTGTGTGTTAAAAAAAAAAACTCAGTTTACGACACCTATGAGTTGAATGCCATTGAATTATAATAACGCCATGTTATACCCTCCTAAATTATGTATAATATAATAAGCAAACGTATTAAAATTCTAATCCTGTAACTAATAGCGTGGGTACATCACGTAAAAGCATAGATAACGAATCGAATCGAACACTCTCGTTAGCGTCATGAATATGAATGCGTGATTCATTCGCGGGACAAACCGCGCTCACTGATCATAATAATTTCTGTGTTACACATGTTGTTTACTTGTTTTGATCTATTGTTTTATTTTATACTAACATATTCAATTATAAACTGGCAGTATGAAAGTTAAAAGAAAGTAACAAAGTTTAGCTTGACCACTGATGAAGAAGGAAAAACCCATAAAATGAATCTCATGATTGTAAAATTAACAGGAAAACATTGTTTAGTAAGTTTCTGACTAAGCTTGAGTGGTTATTATTTGGATGTGTCCATAAAGAGTAGAGAAACTGCATAAAATTATTAACCACCGGGTTTTTTCACCGAATATTAACTTGTGATAAGTTTTCCGATGCCCTACCAATTTGTTGACACAAGATTATTCAAATTGAAAAGCAATTTCGTAACAATCTTTATCCGACCTAACTACGGCAAGACATTTCAGTGTCTAGCCAGCTAGCCACATTTTGAAAATGCTACGTGTTTCACTTCCGCCATCTGTGAGTTTCCACACAAATTCATTCAAGCATGCCCTCTTTATCAAATATACTGTGAAAAATATATCATTACAAACGTTTAATCCAATTTTGTCCACAGGGAGGTGGTTCAAGTACTTCTAGCGGCCGGCATAGACCCCAACATCCGAACACACAACGGGACCCCACTCCACGAAGCGGCTTGCTTCAGAAAGGCGTCCGTGGTCCGTATACTGTTGGCCAATGGAGCCGACCTGAACGCGACTGATCGACGAGGGATGACAGTGCATGATCTACTTGCTGATTACTCGGAAGAGGCGACGAGGAAAGTCAGGAGGGTTATAAGAGGTGAGTCGGCGATATTTACAAGGTCGTCTGTCTATCTTCTTGGTGGACGTCCTACTCTGCGCTGGTTGAAGGGTCTCCAATCTAGAACTTATCTGCCCTAACGATCATCAGTTTTTCGCGCTATGTGCCCTGCCCATTGCCAAGTGGTATCAGTAAGCTCAAGTGAACTGAGCTGTGAGAAGGTCCGGCGGGTTATAAAAGGTAAGTCTGTATTCGAACGCACAGTGAAACCCCACTCCATTAAGCGGCGTGCTTCAGAAAAGCGTCATCATCATCATTATCAGCCTAAGGACGTCAACTGCTGAACAAAGACCTCCTCTACGGTAGTCTACAGCGACCGGTCGCGAGCAGTCTGCACCCGGTGTGATCGAGCGATCCTTACAAGGTCGTTTATCCATCTTGTCGGTGGACGTCCTAAGCTGCGAAGGGTCTCAAATAAGAAAGTTTTTGCGCCAACTTTTAAAGTGCAACACTGCACAGATACTTTGAAAACATGGTGAGCCTTTAAAAATATAACCAGCAATCTTTGTCCTGACAGTGCATTTGCTATGAAAGTTTGATGTGAAAGTAATAAGTCACTCTTATTTGATCGACCTATTTAAGCATTTACTTTGTTTTAAAATATAGGATTATCAAAAGTTTCATTAATAACAAACAAGAAAGCTGGCAATCTGCTATGCTCGCGCAATAACCATAAAATCACGACGCTGAGCAACAAAATTAGAAAAGAGTTTTTCTGTTAACGCTTCACACTACTCACATAAATATTAGCACTTATAAAATCATTATTGTAAATATTTTACAATGACATCATCGGAATAACTATTTACATCCTTGGCTAATGTTTAATAGCGTGACGAATTATGCAAAAAGTGAGGTTATCTAACATTCTTATCAGCCAGATAAGCGAATCTACATTATTAAAACAGTTTAGTTCGCATCTACCTTTGGAGAGCACTGCCCGCGTTGTCTAATACACCGGGTTTAATGAAAATAATTTCCGCAAGCTAAAAATAACATGTGACTGTTGTTGTTGAACGGATTTAGCATATACCTATGCTAAATAGACAAGTGAAAATCAGTGCTCTAAAATTGATAAAAAACTGACATTTTCTGGAACTTGTCTTGATATCTGTGAATAACGTGTGTGTGTGAGTGGAAACGAATATGGATAAAATGTACAATAAGTTTGTTAGAAAGGCAACGCCGACTAGTAAAGGTTCGTATAAGAAAGCGTTCATAAAATTCAGTTTGTAGTCAATAATAATAATAATCTTGTCAATGCTGAGCGAGTGGCATTTCGACTTAAGCCTAATTAATCTATCAATCAATCTCAATGTTAATAAAATTGTTTAATTAGGTCGAATAAATTCATTTTCTTTCTTTCTTTCTTTTCTTTCTTTGTTCTCGGGTGCACTTGTATAGTGCATATAGGGATAATCGGCGGCTAGTGTCACATTGCTATAGATTAATGTTGTCAAACGGACCTCGTGCGTGTTGGCTTCAGCCCCGTGTACCTACGCCTTCCAAAAGTCCAGGACCCCATGGTCCCGAGATTGGAAAATGACCAACATAATAATATTTAATAATAATGTGACTGTATGTATCACATTGCGAATAGCGACAGAACTGGTTTATACTATTTAATAACACCTTACATACTCCATTTTATGACCGGTATAAGAACATTCTAGTATTGGTTTTCATTAAATCACAATCGAGAAGAGATAATGATGCCACATTGCATGCACATAATACAGTTTCAATATTATAGTGTTCAAGTGTTGAAGAATAATTAATGTACTTATTTATAGATTTATGATTAGTGCTAGTTCACCCACTAGTTGACGACGCGTTTGGTGTATTGGTTAGCGCTCCTGACTCTTACACCGGCCGTTGCGGGTTCGAATCCCGCAAGGGGCAAATGTTTGTGTGATGAGCACGAATATTTGTACCTAAGTCATTAATGTTAAGTTATGAGAGACGCCCCCGTCATAATCGTTGTCTGGTACTTCGTAACATAAGGAAGAAAAACCACGAAACCAGGCAATTGGTGTGTTGTCTAGCGCATATTTATATATTTTTTATTTATTTATACAATATCCAGAAAAAATGCCTTTCTATCAATTCACGTACTTAGTAGAGACAAGAAGACGATTTGTGCAGTGGCGCTCGTGTTAAAAATACGAAACTAATATATAAAACTTATATTCCATCCAGAATTCGAGAATCACTCAAGAATAACGTACGAGAGTGAGGAAGAATTGCCCCCATTCCCTGTTCAAGACTACAGTCCAACAGGCTACCCGCTGCCGAACATTGTGTAAGTTATAATTATTTATATATAAATTGCACTTTTAAAAAGCAACTGTGACTCTGTGACAGACGAGGAATTGAACCCCGTGTCTTACGCTATCCGGGCGTATGCCTAGATAAGACACGGGGATAGCGTATAGCGTAAGACACGGGGTTCAATTCCACGTCTGTCACAGTGTCACAGTTGCTTTTTACAAGTGCAATTTATATTATTAAGTTTGTGTGGTGACAAAACACTATAAAAACAAAAATAAAACATAAGTTATGATTATTTGTTTTTATAGTGTTTTGTCACTATACAAACAATGGTATAGGCATACGCCCGGATAGCGTAAGATACAAGGTTCGATTCCTTGTCTGACATACTTGCTTCTTACAAGTGCTAATATATATTGTGTAAGTTGTATCACTTGTGTGATAAGGTTCAAATTGGTATGGACGAGATGAAACATGATGTACTTTTGGCTGCAAGGAACTTTTGAGATTTATTTCCTCGTTTATCAGATTGTAAAAGAACATCATGTTTCTTATAAGGCTCATTGCATTGCAAAGATATTTATTATTTTATTCCAATAAAGAGCTTTATAAAAGTAAAGTAAATGAATATGTGAAAAAATCTTAAATGCATTGAGCCTTTTTTATTGAATAAAAAATTGCAAACCACAGATGGCACTTTGCAATATGTAGTTAAATGCGGCCATTCACTGATACAAAGAGCACGCATTTCACGCAAATAAATATAGATCTGTATTTTTTAAGTATCTGGTTTGGATTTTCTTCATCATATTATAATACAAACCAAATATTTCAAATCGTGTACTTTTTACTTTCATATGTTTAGTTTTAAATGATAAATTTCATCAAGTCTATTTTTAACACTGTTGCAGTGTCCAATCAAAAAAAACTTATGGAAATAAAAAGTACGCATATGACAATACATTTTCATAATAACAAATCTTGGGTCATCTTGTAAACGTAAACCATTTGCATTCCTTTTTATTATTTTACCGCTTTTTAACTCACTAACAAAACGCTAACATGAAAGGGGGCATCCCTTTGACATTTAAAAATGTTCGTTGGTTTGTGAAGGGGTAGATATTACATAACTCGACTCGAGCCTTCGTATTGCTGTGCATAATAACGTCATGAGAGTATTTTTGAAAGCTTCAAAGCAATGACAGACAGAAAACGCGTGATTTGAAACACCTTGGAGATTGTGCACTTTTCGACAAGACGAAGATGTTTTTTGCTTAAATGAGTTATTTCCCATCAAGCAAATAAGTGTAAATCAAAAAACGGCCTCTTATTTTGGTTCTTACCCTTAAAAATTGAGTATGTCAAAATTATGTCTGTGTTTGACAAATTTGTAAAGAAATGTGACAATTCTCTAAAGAGCTTCTCTCGTCATACACACTTGCAATCTCCATCGCGATCTCTTTAGGTTAGCAATAGCCCGGTTTAGTGGAGCTGCGGTGTCTAAGCGGCCACTAGAGTGTCTCGCAAAGGATCCCTGTAATTACTCAAAGATCTTCACTCGCCCTAAACATTTGGTTTTAATTGGAGAGCCGTCTCAATTACGACACACGCCGCGTTTCCACCTTTGAACTGTCCACGATTGCTGTCTTAAAAACGATCTTTTCAAGTTTGTTTTGAGAGTGACAAAAGAAATGTTCTTGTGTGAAAAAAATTGTGTACATATTCGTTTAAATATCTTGATTAAATCACGAGTTTAGTGAGCCAGAACGCAAGATACATAACTTCTTACTAATTTGAAATCCATGCCAAATACGCAGGTACTTACCGAAACTCAGAATAAATGCAAAAAAATATTAACAGGAACCTAAAATTCGTTGTCTTTTGTCAAGTATTTATGTAGATATGTAAAAACACGGGCGTTATCAGAAATATATTTCAATCAAAACACAGCTTTGTTGTAAAAACGTACGTTTGTCGGGTACATGAAAAACAAAACGTTGAATGCTAGAACCTCATTAAAATCTTCCGTGCCTTTGATTTTGTCTGAAAAGGTCCAGGTCGGTCGCTTCCATGGTTCGACATAAAGATACCTCCTTTGATGGCGGCCAAAAGGCACACCATGAGAGCCCTTGCAAATTATAAATAGTCTCAAGTAATACCAAAACGACGACTGATTCACAAATAAGTGAAAACTCCGCAAAGAAACGCACAAACAATTAGCTTACATATTTTATTGAGAGATAGGAGATTTATTATTTAATTATGTATAAGTGATACCAACGAGCCAGAAGATTACCCTACTAACATAACGCTAATTTTCAACGTCACATTTCAATTTACAGGTCTAATGAAGTAGTAGACGGTGCTGACTTTTCGCTTTGCCCTAACACAGACGCTTCTATAACTAACATAAACTGCGGCGAATACAAAATCTGCGATGAAGTGTCTAACGCGGAACCCGTAAAAAAATGCGGAACTTTATCACCATCATTGAAACAAGACATTATCGAGCAAATTCAAATAATGCAAGATAGGTGTAGCATGGAATCAAATCCGGAATACGCCAATGTAGAAGTAGCATGCGATTCAGACGATCCAAATTATCGATTGTACGATAACGTAGAAAGTTTAAGTATCGGAGACGAAGAGAGACACGAAGATTTCACTAATTGTGATCAATATGAGTTGTATCAAAATCTTGATGTACCCACAATAACAATATCAGGGTCTTCTTCGAGTCTCCAAGGCAAACCGAAACCACCCGTGCCACCTAAGCCCAATAAAAGTAAAATTGGCGATAACTCATTGAATGAAAATGAAAATGAAAGTTTAAATAATTTTACAGACATTCAATCAAATTCTTTATCCCAAAAAGTTATATCGGAAATTAAAATCAAGTTGAACCAAAAAGAAAACTCTTCACGCAGCTCAGATACTCCAAATAAAGGCGATAAAATAGGTTATCTTGTTAGAAAACTGTCAGATACAGTTTCCATTACCACAACAATAAATCTACCGGATGATGAAAAAGTTAAAAAAATCAATCCACTCGGTGACGATACGTACATAACTATGGATAAATCTGTAAATACTCAAACCAATAAGAAATGCAGGAAAAAAGTTTACTCGGAAGTCTGCGATTATGAGTTAGGTAATAAATATGGTCTTGCCGATAAATATAGCGATATTGTTGAGAGTCTTTATATAGATAACATGTATGTGTCTATGGATCGCAGAAAACAGTTTCAAAAACTGCGATCTAGACCAAATCTAACTTTTAAAAGTGTTAGTGTTCATAACAAGGGGGATAATTGTTGCATATATGAATCATTAGATTATTTGTATCATTATGAGTTAAATCCAAACGTTCTTAGTGAGAACGTGCAACCTTTTGTTAAAATAAAGGAAAGAGCAAACTCAATACCATGCATTTGCCTTGGACACGATGGAGTAAGCCCTAAAATTGATCCTAAACAAAAAAAGAAAAATGAGGTTGACTCTAGTCAGTTGGTTTATTATAGCTGTGAGGACGTTTATGTTCAGATCTCAAATAATAACTGCTGTGATACCAATGATGCACAAGAAGTGGAGCAAACAGAACAACCAAACGTTGAAACTAATAATTTAGCTAGCGCAATCCAAGCCGGGGCCATTTTTAATCCTTTTGATGAAACTCCTCCAAAAATAGAAAGAGAGAGTAGAAGAAGTTCCGTTTTAAAAAGAATGCCTGTTCTCAAAAAGAAAATCGATCAAGTAAAATCACTATTTACTGAATGGTAGTTATAGTATTAACGTTGATGTGTTTTTGGTGGTGGTGTAGTGACGGGAACGTTCATACTAACAAGCAAATCATAAATATCCGTTTTTTCTTTTTTTTATGATTTATTCGATTTCGTTGCTTTATGTGTTTTACAGGAAAGCCCCAGAGACCCAAGAAAAAACTAACAAAATTAAAAGCTTTGTATCTCCATCTTCATCTCAACTAACAAAGCATCAATCTCAAAGTTTTGTCAAAAAGCTTGCTTCGAAATGCTTGGGCCTAAAAGCAAAGTTCAACTCTGCCCCTAATATTTCTAATAATTCGTCGCAAGAGGCGGAAGGTAGCGTTAAGTCTAAACATTCCGAAAGTAAAAATAGTACAAACACTTTATTGATAGGTAATAGTAAGTTTTTCAAAAAACTGTCGAAAAAGGAGGAATCCGGTGAAATTGTTTGCACTGATGAATTCGATACTATATCTTTGGATAGGTTAAGCACTCTTAATAGGGATTCCACTGTAAATAGAAGCAATAGAAGTTGTCCCGGTTTCAAAACATCGTTACCTAATATAACTGAAAACAACGAACATAGTGATTCAGAAGAATCTATTGCTGAATCTGTTGTTATGACTGAAATTGACTGTGATAAAAGTAAAGAAGATAAAATCAATGAAGCCATAAACTATAATGCTTCTAACATTGTACCTATGACGACCAGTATAGAGAAGAAAAGAATTTCAGTAACGTCTAACGATTCCGCTAATCTAGTGAATGAGTGTTATGAGGGGTATGAATTTGCAGACAAAAATGCTCTAAATCATGAGTTGATTCCGAGACCGCCTCCAAGGCCGAATATGACAGTGCGCAGTACAAATAGTGATAGCACAATTTATGAAAATATAACTGTATGTAGTCAGATAGCCCGTCCCACGCCTGCTGCGAGAACTCATATCCCGGCGAAACATCAGACAGATGAAACAGCACAGAAAGTTTTGTATGAAAATGTTTCTTTGCTGAAGGAGAAAAATACTCCAGAACCTCCAAAAAGAACTCTGTACCCATCACTGCATGGATCTGAAAGTACCTCGACTCGCAGTAGGTCATCTACATTATCGTCTGATTCATTGATAGACGAAACTAATCTAGAAGATATTTTACTGTCACAAAAATCAAAATCCTTCAAACATGGTAAACATACTGAAGAGTTCATGAAAATAACCAAATCTAACATTTCACGAACCTCGTCTAATTCATCCGATTCTTCTAATTTCACTGAAGCAAGTGCAATAGAAAATGTTGATTGCAGTAGTGACTCCAACGAAAAAAGTATTTATTTATCCATGACGGGTACTTTGCCTAACAAAAAGATCCCGGCTAGTGAAAACAAGAAAGTACTATTTAGACATAAAACATTTACGAACATCGAAGTAGATAGAAATTCAGTTAAACTAAAAAGTTTGCCATTTTTTAAAGAAACTCTAGCGCATTACCATATAAGAGGTACTGGCCATTGCATCTACAGTGGTCCTACCTTATCTGAATTTATTTATGTATTCAATAGAGATACTCTTTACAAAGATGTGCCTCCGTTCACTAAAGTACCCAATGATAAAAGAGATAGCTATTTCGAAACAGCTATATGCTTTTGTAGACCTAAACCTCCCAAACATCACAATAGTGCTGAAGATTTACTCGACGCACAACCAAAAGACGAGAAAGAGTCCGTAAGCATTGATATCGATGCTCTCAAACGAAATCGTGAAATGAAGTCTACATCATTTCGTTGCTTCTGTGATTCAAACGAGTGTACATTCCATTCGGAGAAACGTGATACTGGTAACCTGGTTGTAAAGTTTTCGGCAATCAAAAAAAGTATATCCACACCAGACATCACCCTAAACTATTCTCCTTCTTCGACAATTCGCAATTCAGGGTTAATTAAAAATAAATCTGTGCCATCGAACTTAGAGGAGCCATACGCGGTCGTTACAGTTGAAGATATTGTTGCTAGACAGAAAATACCGCAGTCAAACTGTACTGATTTAGATAGTCCCGAGTACGTCTCAATGCTGCCTTCCACTCTTTCGTCGAATTCTTCCAATCGCCCCTATTCTTTGAAAGACATATCGGACGTTATTTCATTAACTTCTAGATCGACAGTCACAAGCCAAATCAGTGCTTCTGATTCTAATCAATCGCTAAAAAAGTCGAGCTCGGAACACTCGGGTCATTGGTCGTTGCAGTCGTGCAATTCCAACGTTACCATAAAATCTGACGCGTCATTTGTGACATGTTTCGAAGAGTCAGAAGATGAATCGGAACAAACTTTGCACTCTGACGAAGAAGTATCAGACACAGAAACTGTTAAATCTGAAGTGAGCACAGCTAAAAGGCCGTGGGTTCACAGTGACTCTTTTAGATTCGGTAATGCAACATTCGATCAGGATGACGTCATAACCGAAGAGAAAGATTCGAGCGATTCGAAATTTGAGAGTGGGATCAGCGTTGACGATTCTGATAGTTCTTCGTCAGAGGGTGGGGACGATAGTGGTGTTCCGAGGGTCGATGATGTGTCGCTTGCTTCGCTTGAGCGGGGGTGCGGGGTGGGCGCGGGTGTTCGCAGCGGGTCGGGGCGGCGGCGGTGGGACGAGGCGGAGGGCGCCAGCGAGGGCGATGCGCTGAGCGTCTCAAGCGCAGCGTCGAGCTGCGCGCCGCTTCATCTCGCGCATCATCACGAGTACAGCAAAGTTTCGGTGAGTATTCCACTATGTAAACTTTATTACTAGGCTAGTATGTTTACCAAAGGTAATTAATAGATACCATGACTTCTAAATACTATAAGCTCATAGATTAATAAACGTTGTTAACACCTCCACCAATAATAATGTGGGTCTGTACATTGATTGCTCTACTGACTCCTTGTATTGATTTCAAAATCTTGCAATAACTGGTGTGTATGTTTTGTAGCTATTGCTATAATTTGGCCATAGACCGCTATAGAATTATAAACAAATTTATGTTTTATAATGGTATCACCTGTGGTATTATGCCCTCATTTGTTTCTGAGCCGAGTATATGGCAACAAAATTACAAGTTATTTTTACTAATCCCCTTACAAATTGTACAATTTATTGCGCTTTGTCCTTAGTCGTTAAACGCATTGTGTAATTGCTGTGGGAGCAATGTATGTATTGGAGACAATTAACGCTACTTGGAAATTAATTATCTTGCAACACCAACACCAGAGAAGTATTTTTTTAATCTATTGTTTTTTAACTCTCTGAATGACGCGGAAAGCTAGTTCATTATAAAATATCTTGAATATTTTTGATGGAATTGTTTCAAATGTCTTCCGTGGTCAAAAGTGACCTTAAATAGAGCTTTTGTCTGAGAATCATATAAATAAATAGATAGGGGAAATAAAATATGCCAGGGGTATGTAGATACCAATTGCTGCTTTATGGTTGTTTAAAAAAGAGGAATTATTTTGCTAAGTCAATGTATGTATACCTAATAGGTAAGCTGTGTTTTATTTACTATACCAAGATACAAGTTCGCTTTGCTACAGCAAAGTGACTTGTTGCTCGCGTGTCGCATGTCAAATGTCACGCGACGTTTCGTGCTACGGCGACATCGCTTATCGTCACGTTCCGTTACACGCATTGTGACAGACATTACTTTTTGTGTCAAATTCAGTAACATTGTTATCCACTGCAACTCGTTAGGGTTTCATTAGGGAAAATTAAAATGGGCTAATAAATTAAGGGGAAGTTTTTTATTTGATGGTGTGGTTTTCTTCAACAGACAACAAAATATAATGGCTGTTGATTTTTGTTGCCATTTATTGGAAAAACTGCGTTTTTTTTTAATTCTACTTAACATTTCCTTGCTCTGTTGCATTTCTTTATAAATTTACTGTTTTTAAGTTTTCAATGTTGACGGAAAATGTATAGAAAAGTGACAAAGTCTGCAAGTTTGACATTCATTCAAAATAGCATTATCTGGGCGGCTTAACATAGCTTTGACATTTAAAAATTATTTACTAGGTACTAATGAACGAATTAAGTAAATATTGTTAAAAGCTGAGAATTATCATGTTGAAATATCCGAAATGATAAAATAAGTAATAAAGATCTTTGATCTGATGGCGTTCTCTTTCACAGTCAATTAATTTAAAATGAAACAAACCTCAATAAAAACAAAATGCAGCGTGAGAAGAGTTATCTATGTTTCACCACATGGGTTTAGTTACACTGTCAACTGCATAGTATACATGATCTTTACATCTACTTATTAAGGTTTGAAATTGCACGATTTCATCTTTTTTTGCTGACAGTAGGTACACTGATTGTTTGACCGACATTTCATAGAAGTATATGAGTAGTTATTAGATTTGTAATAGTTATTGACAACGCAATTTCACGAATATCTGTACATTGCAATTGGTATAGCAATAGAAAAATACAAGAAGAAGAACAAAAGTTTTCATTATTAACTCGAAGAACTCTGCATGAAAATGCAAACAATTGATTTGCGTGTCCCAAAAAATGTGTTGAAATTAATGCGTATAATTCAATTTCTAACTTTCACGACATGCGTGATTCTATGATATGCGTGACTATAATTAGCTCAAAACACAATAAATCAGATTCAACCTTGACTCATATATCCCGGGTAATGATTACAGACATTTTTTTAGATTAATATTTATTTTCGGACACAATATGCTTCAGTGTGTTCGGCACCACGTGGTTGATATGTCGTCTTGAATCTTGGCGCTAAGAATTATGCTTGCCAGTCGGTTCGACGCGTAAGAGATCGACGTACGCGCCGCGTTTACTATAGTTTAGGGAAATTATAAATATGTACGTTAATCGTGTGCCAGTGGTTTTAGGCTAGCCTCTGTGGTTAAAGTGCGTTTCCGGAAAATTGTGCAGGTCGATCTCCGTACCGTATCTTGCAAAAACTTTCGGTTGTTGTGATTTGTGTGTAAATTAAAATGAAAAGTTAATCATAGTGTTGTGTTTTTCCGTAGTTTACTAGTGTGAGTGTAGTGGGGATTGTCACTCCTTTGATCTATGTAAGTTCATCATTGACATTTGATATCAGTATTGTTAATAGATTCAAGTTCGATAATGAGCATCAATTATAATTATTGCACAGCGCACGTATTATGTAACGATGGTATTTTTCTTAATGGGCATACTATGCCGCTTAAATTGCTATACTCCGGTAAACTCTTAACTAGTATCTTCAGATCATTGCATATGAATAAAACAAAATCTTTGAGATACAACAATTCATAGCACTTAGCGAAGAAGCGAGTTGAACATTTTGATGACGATTCAAAACAAAAGCAAAACAAGGTGTCATGTCAAGGGCCCAATAACCTAATTCCTGAAGTTTCGTAATTTCCCTCGCGGCTCGTTTACCGCAATCGTCAACACATAAAAACAAACCATCAGAAATGACATCAGTACTTTCAAACTTCTCGGGGAGAACTGGCAACTTCGAAAGAGTATGGTAAACATACGGAAAGGAATTTACTGAGGCAGAAACCAAAGTTTTGGAATGTCCACGTATTTTTCGTGGCAGCAAAAGTTAGACATATGCCATGAATATCACGTTTTGATATAAAATGGGACACGTTAGTTGCTTTTTGCTTGCCAATAAAATATTTCTACGTGCTAACTCAAAAAGTTAACTATATCGGTTGCTTGAGAAATTTTCAGAATCTGTGACTGAAATAATATGGCTTTTGATGGGCATAAATAGGGTAAACAAAAAAGAAGCGGTCCTGTAACAGCTCCTTATGGCACTCCTTGATAAATAGACAATCTTTTATCCGACAGTTTCTGTCCGAATCTCAAAAGCAAATAGAGCAATATTTACAACATCCATAAATAACAATAAGCTGAAGCAGGAAATAATTAGTGGTCGAGGAAGCACCGTTCTAGATGTGTAGACCAGATCGTTTGCTCTTCCTCAGTCATTGCGAACGGTTGTGGACCACGGAAATAGCTGGCGAAACTGTGTTTGGCGATCGGCCAGCGCGTATTCGCGTAAAACGACCGTTTAGTTGCTCCCTGCCCCCGTATTCTGTATCACGACCTACGTATTCTGGTATGTTGCTGTTCCAGGCATCCTAAGCAGCGTTTTGGTGTAACTGAAAGAGATGATTAGACTCGAAAATATGGACGGACAGTATGATTTAGAATAAGACCCTTAGTGGGCGGTTAGTACGACTGGCCTACTAGATTTCGACCAGAATTCCCAACTGTTGTGGCGTCACACACTCTTTTGGGTTTCACGGACATGTTGACTCATTGATGGTATTCCTGATCTCTAATACTAAAATGAATGAGTCTCTATTTATAGGTAGTAGTCTCTTCTCAATTTTGACTGTCTTCAGTACAGTACGCACCTTATTTGACAGTTTTTTTTATGGTTTATTTACCTATAATATAATGTCTTTAATTTTTTATTAGCCTACCCTAAATAGTGACATTATATTAACACTTTTCCGCTCTCAATAAAAGTCCACATGGCTAACGAAATCTATAGACACAAATAATTATTAGGCGATAATTGCGACACACGGACATCTGGTCGGCTGCAGATGCCCGTAGAAAAAGACAAAAGCATAGAAACTACTGTTCCTCAATAACTCTGGTAAATAGAGTTGTGGACTTGTTGTAGAGTTACTAAAACTTGTGAGCTCTCATATTGAAAATTCAAAGATGGTACAAAATACTACAACTTTTGTTTTGTAAACTCTCATGAAAATACATAAGTAGATTGTTAAAATACGCGGAAAACGTAAAAAGAACAGAATGGAAGACAAGAAGAAAGAGAGAAAGGGTCTACGAGGGTCTAAGAGAAAGGGTAGTCAATATTACATGAAAATATTTTTACATAAACGTTACATTTTTAAAGTTAATTCGTTTCGTTGTATACTTCTATGCTTATTTCCTGAAGATGTCCAGTTCAAATATTGTATGGTGCGCATACGTCGATCGATACGGTCGATTTCAGGAGTATGTGGGTCAAAAGGGCTTTGCTGTAAGCAGCTTATAATGGCGTAATGTAGTACATTACTATTTGTTTAGTTAACAAATATATTTGACCTGAAAACGGTTGTTCTAGTTTAAAATATTGAGGCGTATCGTTTATTTCAATTATTATTAACAAAGATGATGAAATACCTGATGATCACATATTGTTCTCATACAATTTTAATCAGTCAGGTATCAAACGACTGCCGGGAGTCGCATAATAATGGAATTTCTATTGTGTCTCGTTCACACATACTTGACGAGTTAATACACAATACACTAAATACAATTTTATTTGTAAAGTGTATTCTTCATTTAGAATAAGGTATTAAAATGTTTGTTTGTAGAAAACTTTACTTACTTTACTTTTGTTTGTTTACTTTGAATTACATCGCAATAAATACCCCATACTTGATTTTCAAAGATATTTATTGATGATATCATTCCACCACAAAGTTATGTCTGTCGGTCGGCTGCACCAGATTCATTTCTATTGAAACCAATTTCTCAAACATTCGTCATTAATTTATTCTAATTGCTTGTGAAAACACCACTGAACATTCCATCAATTACATCAATAGAGTACAAAGAGATCGTATATTTACCCGTTTGATTTTAATAAACCCGATCGGTCACAGTCAATGTAATGCCACCATCAGCGCCCCAAGGTCTTACTCTGTCATACCATATTTTTATATTTAACCCCAGCCCGTCTCTTTCACACGCATATGGATGTTAACTCGATTGTATGGGACGGGTCGAAAGAGGTGAACAGGCTTCTTCTAGGCGAGCTCGATCCATCTTCGACTCAGTATTAGCCGCACTTAGCTCGGTCTGGAGTCGAGAGCAAACCCATTCTAAATGCATCACCTCATCCTCACCTGACTTCGGGTGCGATCGATTTTAAATACCTGCTTAACCGAGAATAAAAATGAATAAATGTAAAAGAGAAAGAGCCGTGGTAAAAAATATAAAAGAGATTTTGCTATCAGGGTAGGAACCAACCAGTGACGTTTGAAACAGTTTTAACCACATTGGCGCCATATTAATGCGCTGTCAGAAGCGTGACGTCTGCGCAAGCGCTGATCCTAGCCCTTTGATGTACAACCGTTTTAAAGAATACGTTTGTACGTCGTATTTGTTGATAAATAAAGTCCACAATTGTGTGGTAGGTTGAAAAAGTAAAGAGCTTTGTTCTTTTCAGTGAAGTATAAATAATATCTCTGGGGATGTGCTAATATTTTTTTGTTTTGTTGCATCTGCAAATGAGTTGGCGTCTGATAAGTTTGAATCTTGATGTGAAAATTGTAACCAGGAGGGAAAATACTTTAGGTCCTAATAACTGTAAAGCTAATTAGGAACTTCCTATGTTTAAGGTTTAGAAAGTGCTAGCAGAAATGTTATACCCTATTTTAGTTAAATATCATACAATACTCATATCAATACATAGCCAAAAGCTACTAAAGTGTAGTGTGCCTTTGCACTTAATTGAACAATCGTTTCTGATGTCAAAAGTTGTTGACATTTTCCTGTCTAAGCATCAGCTTGAAACCATTCTTGCCTAAAGGAATTTGCCTGTAATTACTGTCCATTACCGTTTGTTCAAGATCAAAAAATGTTAACTAGGCCACAAAGACGGCAGTGTAAACACAGATGATCCAATGTGAGCTCTGGTATGTTGGTCTGTGAGTCGAGTGTTTGTGGACTGTCAAGGAAATGTATGCACTTGTTAGTGCTGATCAATTCGCTTCCTGATATTTGCATACTGTTGGCAAAGAGGATGTGTAGTAGAGTTAAGAAAGCACACATGAAGCCAATGAAATAGTGGATGCTTTGCTTTTAAAATCCCAAAGGTAAAATACTTTGTGAAAGAATTAAAGATGGATGTAACTCTTACCTATTTGGTGACCTTTTTCTTCTCGATTAATTTGATGAATACCATAATACCCACCCTGGAAATAGTTTTTCAAACATAGAAGAACCTCTCAGCAAAATACTGTGTGGGACAAAAGTACTTATGTTAGCTAGGTATTTGTGGACTAAACATTTTGACAATAAATAAACCTATCTCGCCGCCACGGACCAATTACGAACCGAGATTAAACTTATACATGGCTTTATCAGAATAGAAAGTGCATTAACACGCTCAAAGCTCGTTCGTGATCGACGGAGAATGTCCTCTATCGGACAATTTCCATCATAAAAGCCTATTAACCGGTGTAGAAAATTGACCATTCAGTGGCCGGCTGTGGGCAATTTGCCTCTCATCCGCGATGGTATTAGATCACTTGGTCCAGTTGGGACGAATAGTGGTCCAAGAGCCTAGGTAAAAGCGGATCCAGTGAGATTTGTAGACGAAGAAAGATACTATTCTAGCCAGTGCAATTTTAAGTTGGCTAGAATAACCTATGGCAAAAGATGTAGCATAACAGAAGTCTTTGTACTCAAAAAAACTTCAAAATAAAATAGTTTTATCATCCATCAGTTAATTCAGTTATTAATGTGTAAATGTTCTTCTCCTATCACTGAAATCTTGGCTTCTTGGTGAGCATTTGAGGGTATGTTGGTGGACGTTCTCTAACATAGCGACTCTAAAATAGCCAGGGACTGCAGGATATGCTTAGATATAGTGTTGAATATTGCGGGGTATTACTGAATTTTCTATTACAAAGCAATTACAGCTTGGCGTCGTGAATTAGTGTTTGAGGGTACTTTTACTTCCTCTACAATGGTAATTCTAGATTTAGCATGTTGATCTCTTCTTTAGTCTTATGTATCATAATATAATCGTTATATGTTGATGATATTTTTGTTTATGCGTCTCATGACTTGGACCATGGTTAATGTTATCTCCGTCTTCATTCGAATTCTCTATTATTCAATTGCGGGCACTTATCTCGCTTCTCGATGACAATGAGATGTGCTAAAAATGGATTCCTATTAAAATTAAATGCTGTGCTTCTCAACTTTGTTGCCTATTTTATTTTATTTATGATAAATACCAATTATACAATCCGGTTAGTTTGTTTTGCACTACCAGACAATTATTTTGTCATTATTATTAACATGTGCTAAAAGCAGTCAAATTTTGCCCATCATAGATCATAGAAGTATTTGATTCAGGCAATTTAAAGTAAATTTTATCCTTAAAATTGTTATCCTTATTTTTTAAAACAATTTTAACCGGCTTCAAAAAAGAGGAAATCTATTCAACATGTATGTATGTGATTCGATGACATTAGATACGATTTGAGTATATTGATCTATTGATTGCCCCTGAATGTTTCCAGTAAGCACCAATGAATTTGAAAGTTTATATTGATTTATGTTCTGAAGAGTTGTCGGCTTCCTGACAACCCATTTACGCAAACTTCCTTAATTAGTAATGAAACCTAAGTGTAGATAACGTTTTCTAAAATGCTCAAGTATTTTAAACATAGTTTGTAAATAATACGGGATATCCCTTAATCGTTGTAATTTGGCGTAGGAAATAAGAAAAAATTGAAATGAGCTATACTACATGATATAATTGACTAATTATCAATACTGGAACATTGAAAGATTTTGCTATATCCATTTTTCATTACCAACAAGTTGACCTACCTCTAAAGACTATTGAATAAAATAAAATATTAGACCCTGCTTGGTTATCACGTGTAGTAGTAGTTATGTAATATTCATATATTTCTCACCTATATTCTCCAACTGTGCGATTCTCCATTAAACTATTGTCTGTTTTGCCCGCAGCCCACGCCCCCCAAAAAGCCCCCCCGTCGGAACCTGTCCGTGTCCCCCACACACGCCAACTCCCCCTCCTCCGGGTACAGCTACGAGCTGAGGCCGCACGCGAGGAGCCAGGACGACTTGGACGATATACAGGTAATAAGGGTTAGATAACACCAATAAGAGAACATTGAGACACTAGTCGCGGCCACTGATCGCAGCCACTAGTTGCTCAGTCAAGCAAATAGAATAGACACAGGCAGCGCAGCCACTGATAGCGAGCGCGGGTGACTTGTGGCTCAAACTAAGCATCATCATTCATCATCATCATCATTATCAGCCGAAGGACGTCCACTGCTGAACATAGGCCTCCCCCATGGCTTTCCACAACGACCGGTTGTGAGCGGTCTGCATCCAGTGCGATCCTGCGATCTTTACAAGGTCGTCTGTCCATCTTGTCGGTGGACGTCCTACGCTGCGCCTTTGGTCGAAGGGTCTCCAATCTAGGACTTTTCTGCCCCAACGGCCATCAGTTCTTCGCGCTATGTGCCCTGCCCACTGCCACTTGAGCTTACTGATTCGCAGGGCTATGTCCGTTACCTTAGTTCTTCTACGTATCTCCTCGTTTCTGATTCGATCTCGTAGAGAAACACCGAGCATAGCCCTCTCCATCGCTCGTTGTGTGATTTTGAGCTTCTTTATGAGACCCATAGTTAGAGACCACGTTTCGGATCCGTATGTCATCACTGGTAACACACACTGGTTGAAGACTTTCGTCTTCAGACACTGAGGTAATTGAGACGAGAAGACGCTCTTACGCAGCTTCCCGAACGCTGCCCAGCCGAGTTGGATTCGTCGATTGACCTCTTTCTCAAACTAAGCATTAAAGAACAATTTTAGGGCAAGCTTAACGAGACCACTAGTGGCTCAGTCAAACATCGAAACGCGACCACTAGTGACTTTAGTCAAGCCACTAGAAGCGGCCATCAATAGTGTCCAAAAGTGGCTCAGTTATGCCACTAGGTGGCCACCAATCGCAGTCATTAATGCCTGTGAACAGTCGCCGCTACTATTTAACAAGAATAAAAAAAAGATCAAAGCCGACTCTCTTCATGTCTCTATTGAGCAAATCATAACACTGGCAAAAATAAACAAATCCAATTCTCATTGTTGCAGGGTGCTAAACACTACCTCAAACACGGCCGATCTGTCGACCAGTACGTCGACGGGAAACTGTCCTACTCAGAGTACGAGGACAACCACAACTCCCCTCGGATAGCCCCAGTACCAAACCCTCGGCCCAGCCTCAAAAATCGCTCCCAACCGGTCGCAATCACGGCAATGTACGAGAATGTCGTCATAAAAGAACAGAACCCACGACGCAAACTCAGAAGGAACAACTTCGGACCACAATACGAGAACCACGAACCCAGAATGAACGATAACAGGGTCAGAAAGTACTCAAACCAAGAGAGGTCTTCCCTAGAAAGTCTTTTGGACGATCAATCTATGAAAAGTCCGAGCGATTGTGAAAGGTATTACGATGGACCGAGGGTTGAGATTCCATTGTCACCGTCGCATTATGAACAACCACCGACGCCTGAGCACCCCCCACCTTCGGCGAAGCAAGCGGAGAACAGCATACATGAAAGGATCAGGCCTTTAAGTCAGGTTAGTGAGGTTCCTGATTAATATATGTATATGTTTCCATTTATAACACGTTATTTATAGTATTTATGCACCTAAGCATGTATGGATGTACTAGAAATTAAACCGCGGTTCTTGCGTTTTGTGAGGTGTATTGTGTTAAGCTGATGTACGAGTAGCATTGCCAGGTTGCAAATCAGCATTTGCTACTTTTCTATGTGTGTCCTAAGTGTGATAAGGATAATTTTTCAATGAACACTACGAAATACAGATGGAGTTCTTTATTTAAAGATAGTTCGATCCACGAAGAAGGCGCGTGCCACCATACGTCCTTATGGTTAATAGTACACGTGTGCAAACTTAAGCCAATATTTGATAATATACCTAATGATTAAATATTTATTTTTTAATATTTGTCACACCCCCCGCACCCCGCGGTTTTCTCTATCAAAAAAGGGTGGCGCGGGCCTTCGTGGATGGCACTATCTATACCTGGATGGAAAATATATTATTAATAATCAATCACACAATATGCACACTCACATTTGCAAGAACTGATTTGGTCACATAAAGCACGCAATAGTATAGCATGGGTATTTTTTTAAATCGAATGTTCGTTTTCACTTAGTCATATTGTATTGTATAACATTTTACAGTTGCTATTGTTATAACATTTTACTCTTTTGTATTGTTGTTTATTTATTTAACTTCATGTGATGACATCTTATTTAACAACCATCTTATATTATTTAATAATAACATTAAAATAAATATCAATCATGTTTGGAGAATAATCCGTTTCACACAACATATTTTTTAATTTTGCAAAGTTGTAATTTTTTCATAATTTGTTTTTTATTTTATTTTGACATTATTTTAAAACATTTCAGCTTATAATGGAGGTTGTTGAAGAGATAAGAATTAGAAAGAAATCCCAGGGTAACATAGTGAATAGTTGATGTATATATTACGTACAAAATACGCCTTTATTTAACGTAGTTCCAGTAGAATAATGTAATAACGGTCGAGTATGTTTTGTTTGTTTAAAAAAATATGGTATATTATGAAAAAAATAAAACTAACACACACTCGTGAGTTTCTGTATAGCTATTGGAGTTATTATACTTTATTTTATCATTTGAAAAGACCCTGCCAAAATTCCTGTCTTCAATTCTGACCAGTATGGTGCTTGCATATCGTGAAGGCAAGTTTACTAAGAGCCTGTTTCACAAACGAAAAGTTGAAGTTCGTCATTTCGTATGAAGTAGCAGACAGATAGCGCTAACCGAAACATACTTAGACATTGTGAAACAAGCCCTTATTGACCCCGCAAACCCTTCAAGTACTTGATAAATTAGTAAAACGCTAACCTAGTCTTAGTTATAGGTAAACCGCTTCATTGAGACTTCCTCTGCGGGGCACAGAGGCGCGCGGGGAGGCGAGAGCGCGGTGCGTGAGCGGCGCGGGCGGGGGTAACCGCGCCGCCCGCACCCCTCACGCAATCCGCTCTCGCCTCCCCGCGCGCCTCTGTGCCCGCATGCGAGGTCTCAATTACTCGATCTACCTATAGAGTAAGTTATTATGCTTATGGTGCTTTAGAAAGTATACTTTTAAGTTTTTACTAAAAATATATATCTGTGTTGTCTTTTATTAAGCGTAAAAGTATTTCATTAGGTGCTATTTATGTAGATGATAGCTTTGTAAAAATATGACAATATGTGTAATGGGGCCAATGTAAAAGGCCTATAAAGGTTTATAAGGCCTGAAGTTTAAAAGTATTTTAGTTATGAAATAGTTGTACTGTTATTTTTTTCAGTTTTATTGCATTTATGTCTTGCTTTTTAACAGCATTTTATCTCACGTTTATTATTTGCCCTTTTTTACATTCATGAGTTGTTGTAATAAGATTTTTAAATAAATAGCTCCGTTTTAAAATCAATGCAATAAATCTGCTTGAACTATTATTTTTAGAACTTGTATAAAACGCTGAAAGATTAATTAAAAGAAAACTATAGTTGAATAAGTGTTTACCAACATGACAGTATGTGCCTTGAAGATATATTGGTATTGTAAAAAGTATTATTTAAGTTATAACACGTCATACCAAACAATTTATAACGATATGAGTGAGTACTTTTCCTAAAAATTATATTGAATAAAAGACGTTATTGGACTGAAAAACTATGAAACGGCGATTGGTTGTATGAAATTCACATTAATTTTATCTTATTTTAATTTTACCTATTCTTATTATTAAGTTCACATATTATTTGCGATTTTATTTTGTTTGTAAGGGAATAAACTACTTACGTCGTATGGTTTTGTTTTATTTTCTTTATGTATTTTTTTTGCGTGGTAACTTAGGTGGCGTGGAACACAAAACGAAGCTGTTAATGTTAATTTAAAGAAATACATCATCTTGTTCTTGACGCTTTGAATAAAATCTCGAATCACTGCTTGACTCTGAAGGTAAAAGAAAATATAGTTAGTTTTTTGTAATATAATAATAATGTAGAGATTGCTTGTTTTTTGTTGGCATTAATCTTAAAGTCGGAAAACTGAACAAGTTATCATTACTTTTGTTCAAGTAATACCGTAACGTCAGTGAAATATCATTGGAAGCTTCATCAATGTGAAGTCTTTATTTGTCTTCGTTCTTCGTTTTTCTGTTATTCGTTACACAAGAAAGAAAATTCCTTACTTCGAAACCAAGAAGAAAATTGATGTGTAGTCTGGCGCATATTATGGGTATTACACACGCATTGAAAAGTATTTTTAAACAATTTTACCTTTATTTGCTCTATGCTTCATTAAACACTAGTAGTTAGAATTTCAGTTCACATTTTTTAAACTTAAGTTCAAGCGCCTACATAAATGTTTTAAGCAATGTTGAAGAACGACATTCAACTAGAAGAAAGTTATCTTGAGGCATCTCTTAATACATTAAGTAAGTATTTTTTGCAACCGTAAGTATTATTTTACTTGTTTTTTTTTACGTTAGCTATTTATAGCACTCTTAATTGTCTAGTTTTTAAGTAAATAAAAAGTGACCTTTTTATATGTCAAGGTTTTCTAATCGTAACAAATTAAACAATTCTACTAAATAATAAGGCGACGGTGTAAAATGCCATCACCAAATATAAAAAAAATTAATGGAGAAAAATCTTATGCAGACGAAAATGCAAAGAATATTACAAAAAGGTAACTGAGTTTAAATCGTAGCAGCAGAAAGCATACCCTGAGTCCCCGACAGATTTACCTTTATTGATGGGGCTAGCTAAGTCTCAGACGACATACTTACCCAAGTGCGGCTAAAGTGCTATTATAAAAAAAAATACAATATTTAGCTTCTACAATACAACATAACAAGTCTGGAGCTCTATTTTTGAATCACTCGTGTCAATATTCCGATAAGTATTATTTTCGTTGACTTTTATTAATCATTTTCGAACGAAAATTACACGCTATATCCAAGCGAGGGATTCAAAATAGAGCTCCTGGGGCTATTTTTGAATCACTCGCTTGGATATGGCGAGTGATTTTCGTTCGACGTAGTGTCAAAAGCCATAGAAAAAAAAACGTTTTCGAATGAAAATCACTCGCCATATCCAAGCGAGTGATTCAAAAATAGGAGCCCTGTTCCTTAAATTCAAGTGACGAGTAGCCATTTCTTGTTTAAGGCTTTACTATTATATTATGTAAGTAGTTAAGTAAAAAAGAGTGTCCTGGGTTCAAATCCCAGGTTGGGCCGAAAAATTGTTTCTGCGATTCTCTATCCTATACCTCAGAAATAGCAAGGAGTCAGAAAGCTGACTACAGGTGGTAACTTCCCGTGAGTTTTGATTCTGGGTTTGATCACTACAAACTATGGACTATGGTCATGTCGGATTACCTACCTTCTCATGAATTTGTGTCAGTAAATGAATACTTATTAGAGTAGAGAGTATACTGGTGTATTGCCCATGTTACCACTTTGCAATGAACTATTTCCCTAGTTCCTCTTGAGATTGACTACCATCACCGTCATGGGTGTAGGACAAGTATCATCCCAAGGCCTTACAGAACCCTTCCTTTCCAGGAGTACAAGCGTCGCTCAGCGCTGCGAGACAGCTACACTGAGACTGAAGTCAGTCTGCTAAGAGCGGCGTCGGCGGCGTCGGTGGCCAGCGGCGCCACTGACCGCAGCGGGAACACTGACAACTGCGTGGAGGAGTATGTGTGCGACGTGCCTTTCGCTGGTAAGTCTCTTTAAAGGTTAAGCTATCCTAAGGCACAGCAAGCGAAGGTTGTCTAGTTTGTTTCTTCAACGTAGCTTTTTTATAAACCATATACAAGCTATTATAAAGATTTTAACTTAAGCGTCACCAAGAAAAAGGCCTAAAGTAAACTATGGATGCCTGTACCTATGGCAATATCGCGCCTTATTGCCATTCTAAGTCACATAAATGAACGCACTGAGACTGAAGTCAGTCTACTGAGAGTGGTGTCGGTGGCCTCAGCGGCGCCACCGCACCGACCGCAGCGGGAACCCCGTCAACTACGTTCAGTAATACGTGTGCGACGTGCCTTTTGGTGGTAAGTCTCTTTCAGTGTTTTAGAGGTAAAGATAGTGCTTATAGCGCCGTCAGCAAGAGACGTCTGACGTTGTGGCTTTTTTTGCATCGCCCCAGCACGGTACGGTATTCCTTGACTGTCTTGTGACTTGTAACACCTTGTTATGACTAAACATGATGTGAAATGACCTATCACGTGTCGCCTTTGACATGGGCAACATCCCTTCCAAGTTCCACCACTTTTCCCTAGGACCTAAACAGAAGTGATCGATTATTTATTATATGTACTGTGCTACTTGGAGGTTCTTCTTAAATTTCTTAGTTCTAGAAAATAGATAATTAATTAAAATGGCACAGAATAGGTGCCCTTATAATTTAGATCCAAACAAATGAAAACCGTAACTCAATTTGCATAGCGAACTTTTACAAACCCACTTTTCAGAAATGTAATAAAATAAGTGCAGTTTACACGGACAGTCGATTCGCTTCCCGATTTTTGTGTTTGCCTCGAACATGCATCGCCGCACATCGGACGCAGACGATAAACACAGTCCACGCTGAATAGCCGGACATTTTCCGAGTTACTATTGAATATTTTATTCGAATTGGAGGTAGTAGTGCGCAAAATTGATCATTTGTCTATTTGGGTTCGGTTTATTTTAATAAATGATTTATGTATTTTTATAGAAAAATCATGAAGAGCTTTAGATAAGCATAGCTATCCGTGGTTTTAGGTTAGTAGCAAAATCTTAGATAGTCACTATCCATCTGTTCAGTCAGGCGTGTGTCGTCGAAGGCTATACTTTACTACGGTACTTGTATAAAACTAACTGGTACACAAGTGATGTCATAATGTAAATAGCGTTTTGTTGTAGTTACACTTCTATTCGTGTATTTGTTGCTCTATTGTAATTTTTTTGGCATATAGCACCATTATTTCATTAAAACTGACTTCCAATACAGCCTTGAAAATAAAGTAACAGAGGCATTATTAACAATAATGATCACGTTTCTTACCATTAGCTAATGTATAATGTAAAAGCGCATCATCGTAGATTCCTATCAGTAAGTAAGATTACAAACAGCCTTTTACGACATAGTAACTTATTCAGTTCATTTCCATTGGTATATACAAATGCGCACGCACATATGTGCGTGCGCTCGATAAAATGGGGCCTATTTAGCCCCGCAATTACCTTTTTTACGAACCAATCAATCTCTATCAGATACCACTAATATACGTGTTGTAATAACTATGTTGTGTGTAAATAAAGGGGAAAAGCACAGAGGCAGAAAAAAATTGTAGAAAAAAACATTTTTGGGCGGATATTTTCTTTACGCAAAATACCAAAAATACAAACACTCAACCCGAATGATTAAAAAATATTAATTTTAAAATCTCATACATAAAAGTAAGCCAGTATTCAAATGTCATGTCATACCAAGCCATAAAGCTCGGTAACTCGTGATGTTGACATCACTGTGTAAACTCCATTCTTCATGCTAGTCCAACATTGTAAACAATCTTTATGTAAATTTTAAAATAATATCAGCAAAATAAATTAATTTACTATTTAATTAAAAAAAAAAAACTCAGTGTTGAGCGATGAATTAGCTATGTATGTTGTAAGTTTTGTGTTTATCTTGTTTTAAAAGGAATAATTTCGCTAAAAAGGAATGTCAAGATTCTTTACAATATTCTACTAGTGAAGAAAAACGGACTTTAGCATGCTTTAAAAAAATATATGAAGAAACATATTTGTATAACATATTTTGTTAAATATATTGCTTCAGGTATTCTTCTATGTCTTTTCTTTAACGCGTATAACTTGTTAGTTAGGTGTTTAGATGGCGAGTTAAGATGGGAGGTGATTATCTGCGGGAATCTGATTAAGCCTGAAAGCCCCAGGTAAATTGACTTTTAACAAGGTGTTCCCATTTCCTTAAATATTTCTATGGCATAATATTTGTTTGAATAATAACTAGGTCTGGTAAAAGATGGTTATTTATAACAAAAAACACTTGATAAAAACATTTTTCCTTTCATTTTCGGATCATGGATAGTAAAAATATATCAATATACATTTCTATTTTGCCTTAATATTTTCTTACTGCAAGATATCCTATAGTCAAATAAGTTTTTTTTATGTGAATGAACAATAATTATCTTAAAGGTCAAATGTAATAGTAATGGAAAGGTCTCAATGAGAATACGAGCAAGAACCATAAGAACGAAAAGTGCCCAAATGAACTGCGAGGATAATCACAAACAAAGGTGTTTTAGTTTCAGGAATTAGGCGTTTACTGCTAGTATTAATATTATTTATATTTTGCTTTGCACTAAACCTTTCTAGTTGCTACAACTATATAAAATCTCTTTTTTATAGTATAGCATGCAAAAAATGCAGTTATGCCGTTATCTTTACTGCCTTCGCATTAAAAGGTAATTACAATTTTAGTTAGTGTCCACACTTTCAAACCAGTTCAGCTGTAAATAAGTAGGCAAGTTATAAAGCCACTAATTTCTGTAATCGTAGCGTGTAATAAAATTCAATTTCCTCCCAGCTAATGAAGTCTTACGTAAGTCATGGGTGTCGCTGACTGTACTTAACTATTTACTCAATTTCGACCCTACATACGAGGTGTGGTCCAAAAGTTTCTGGCTAGAAAAAATTGGCGGCTTAAAATAAAATAAAAAATATGTCATCGCGATTGTCATTTATTCCGCTGTTTCGTGTATGATTTTGGTGTTTCTGTTGCTTGTGGTTTTGATATTACGGCGTTTAAACTATAGGAAGTTGGTAAATTTTGAATATGTTCAAATTGGAATATCGTTCCGTGATCAAATTCCTGACAAAGGAAATAATCAGTCCAACCGATATAAAAAAAAGGTTAGATACCGTGTACGGGGATTCTTCTCCGTCGTTTTCCACCGTTAAATAATGGAGTAAGCAGATTCGTTTAGGACGGGAGTCGCCTCCGGCCGGCCTGTTCAAGTACTCACCGAAGACTGTGTCAAATTAGTGGAAGAGGAAGTTCTGAGTGATCGAAGACTTGAGACTAAAGAAATAGCGGCAAGAACCGGGCTTTCGAAAACTTCAGTACTTAGGATTCTTCATGAATAGAATAGAATAGAATAATTATTTATTTGACACACACAAATTAAAAATTACAAAGACAGAAAGAGACGGAAAAAAAACACAGATAAAAAAATAGTGTGCCAAAAAGGTCCCCGCTCAGTTTAAGTCGCGGCAGCAGATGACAAGCATGCCGCGACACTGATTTTCAGCGGGAACCCTTGTGTTGTGTGTAAGGCAAACACATACCTAAAATAAGAAATAAAACAAAACAGAATCAGATAAAATTAAAATGATTTAAAAAATTACAATCACAAAACAATTAAAATAACAAAAAAGAAAGAACTTCATTGCGCTCGCAGCGCCCTCAACTGTACCGGTTGATGAGTGAGTTGAGTCCCAACTCCCAACCTTATCCTGAACATCTTCACATGAATAAAGTTAGTGCTAGGTGGGTACCCAAACTTCTTTCGAGCTTGCAGCGAACAGAGCGAAAAGCGTGTTCTCAAGAAGTTTTAGACGCGTATAGGCGTTACGGAAAAAGTTATTTGGAGTTGATTGTTACGGGAGACGAAACCATGGTTTTGTACTATGATCCCCTGTCCAAAAGGGAATCGATGGAGTGGCGTCGTCTTGGTGAATAGCCGCCTAGAAATGCCAAGGTAACGCAATCCATCAAAACGATAATGGCAACGGTATTCTGGGATTGTTACGGAATACTGATGATTGACATTTGACATAAAAGAAAGGAATACCACGGTAAATGGCAGCTACTACGCTACCCTTATTGAGCAGTTACGAGAGGCGATCAAGCAGAAGCGACGTGGAAAAATCAATAGAGGTGTGCGGCTTCTCTACGATAATGCTCCCGTTCACACTGCTGCAATAGCCAAAGCTGCTGTAGCAAAATGTGGCTTCGAGGAAATTCGCCACCCACCTTACAGCCCTGACCTAGACCCAAGCGACTATTATTTGTTTTCAAGACTTAAGGCAGACTTAAGGGGAAGACGGTTTTCTTCGGATGATGAAGTGGCTCAAGCGGTTTTCGCCCATTTTGAGGACAAAACTTCAGAGTGTTTTTTAAGGGGATAGGAATGCTTATCAAGAGATCTGCAAAGTGCATTGAAATAGAGGGAGACTATATAGAAAAATAAAAAAGGTTTTGTAAATATATCTACTTGTTTTCATTGTTAGGCCGGACACTTTTGGACCGCACCGCGTACCTACAGTTAAATTTAAATTATTTACGCCTCGTAATTAGATAGACGTGATTAGCGCGTTAGAGTTATCTACGATTCGGTATTAAAATGCTGCTTTCTCTTTGTGAGTGATCATTTCATTAGGCGTGACGTGACCTTTAAACACAATATTAGTTAAGAAGATAATCATAAGCTTTTTTGATTGTCATATTTTTTTTTCTTTCATGATAGGTAGGTTTAGATATTTGGTAAAAATACGAACGAAACAGTGGCGGCGTAGTAGTAACCCGCCTATTATTAATATGAGATTGAAGATATTCATTTGCTATACGTGCCTTCAGGTTGTGATCGTGTTATTTTACGTCAGTCAGACACTTCAGCAATCTATTCATTTAATAACTTTATTGCACAAGTAACACTGTATAAAAGGTGGACTTAAAAGTTGATGGTGTGGTGGATTATTGCTTGAGGCTTCTGACTATCTCATCAATCTTAAAACCACAGCGTCATTTTAACAGCCGCCGCACAACTGTATGGCCAACACACCCAGGGCCAGAGGTCTACTTTAATATTATTGCGTCCGAATTTCGAACGTTCACCAGAATCGCACGGTTATTATCTCTATGACCGTAAAGGAGAGACGGTAAAAGAAAAAATAACTAATTCGCACATGTGCAATTATAGCCTACGTCAATCAGGGAAAGAGGTGTTATCAGTTGGCGAAAAAAAAAAACAATCGGTTCTGTAGTTCTAGAGATAGCCTTAATCGAACCTACCACTATACATATTTTTAGTAACCTTGTAATTGGTCATGTCAGACAAGGAATCGAACCCTATTTCTTACGCTATCCGGGCGCATGCCTATACCACTCGGCCATCGACACATTGGCATTTGGCAAACCTGTTGAATATTAAAAGTGCTTTCTTTAACGCGCATCTATGTTGCGAGATTTCTCTCTTAACTCTATCCAAAGGTTTATTTTAAAATATTTAACATTTTTTTTTATTTATGGACATGGTATTTAAGAATAAAACCCAGAACCTTAAAAGTTATTCGCGTTTGATTGCTGTTTTTACGCTTCCACCGTGTTGGTAATTGTTCAAATGTTCGTGTCGAAATACAACCGTTAGTACTCGTACTTCGCTTATTGACATACATAGAGGCAAGGGCTCGGTGAGAAAAACGAATTGTTACGAAAGCGTGATGGATAGGTGAAATGTTAGGCCAAATGTACTTTTTGTTACATCCAAATGATAGTGATAGAGCTGTGCGTGTAGTGAGAATCATACGGCTGTCGTAATGGGCGAAGGTTATAGGGTTCATATAAGTTTAAGTACTGATGTGTTACATAGTGTAATATGAGGTTCGATGAAGCATTGACTATGATGGTAACAGCTCTTTTTGCTGTACTTAAGTCTAAACCAAAATTAAACAAATAAATAAATTCTCAACACATGTCACATTTAATGTCATGGCTACCTTACCACGTTATTGATATACCTGTCTCCGGTCGTGTCAGATTGCTGTCCCATCGGGCTATGAGAGTGAAAGGAATAGAGAGTGCACCTGTGTTTGCGCACACACTTGTGCACTATAATATGTCCCGCGCAGTCGGTTGGTCCTTGTGACTGGCCAACGTAGTCGAAATCGGCTAGGGGGACTATTATTATTATTGATATGTTATTGATGTAACACGGTACCAAATTTCGAATCGATAAGACATATAATTTATAGCTGGTGATCTTTAAACGGCTGATAAAGTCATGGTTATCTTACCAATACTTTCAATATCATCGAAGTTAATATCGGTACCTTTCAAATCGATCGGGCTACTAGAAAAGAGCTGATGAATCTAAAACGGCTGAACAGATTTTCATGAAGCATGGCTAAGAACACTCGGGATAAAGTTATCTATGACCCAAAAAAATCGTTTGGGAGCTATGATACCACAGATTCAACTGATAACACACTCTCTTATTGCGTCGGGGGTAAAAAAAATTATGTCAATAATGCTTCAATATTTTTTTTAAACATGAACGTTTTGCATAGATAAATATTTTCATAAAATAAATTAGAAACATGTTAAAGGTGTGACTATAAAGGTGTGATCGCAAAACCGCAAGTTATGACGGTTCAAATGAACCTGGCCTACTCAAGCGAGATGGGCGGTTTACCACAGATTCTAAAGCCTATTTGTTTTAATATCTAACTTCTAACTTCCCAGGAAAAAGCAGTCATACAAACTATGTTATGAGAATCTTCATAGCGGAGCCCTTTGTATGTATGAATATAGTTTTTAAACATGGATATCTGTTTTGTTAACCAAATAAGGTGCAGAATGGTCAATTGTTACGGCATGGGAATTTAAATCTCAGAATACAATAGCAATTACAGCCAGGCATTTGTGTATGAACAACCGCAGAAGCTATGTGGTGTTCCATAGTTTGATATTACTTACTTCTAAAATATGGAGTTATAGCCTTAACACAAGAACTTTCTTTTTAATTAAGGTTCAAGGTTTAATTATTGACTCAAATGATGACGAAATAAGGATGGGTATCGCTATCGATAAAAGTCGATAAATAAAACTGATTTTATCTCGTATCTTTACACCAGTGCTTTACACATATAGATTTTTTAAATGGTATACTGCTCTACCTTCTTGTTTTGCATTGTTTTAAAGGACTACGTTATTTACGGACTCAAAAATATTTTGTATTAAATAATATTGCATAAAACACATGTAATTTATTTTGCTGCCCATTTAAAAACAATAAAATGTACGCGAAACAAACAATCGTGGCCTCAAATAAACAATGAAGTTTATTGCTTTAATTGTGCAAACGAAAGTTTACAATTTCAACCTTTACGATTCCGATAATAATCTACAATTCACCTACTTACCTAGATTTTAAAATGATTTGAGAGAAACAAAGCTAAGGACATTGTTTTGCACATAAAAGCTCGAAGGCGCTATTCTGTGAGACAATGTAGAGTCCATAATTTTCGGATCATGTCGTCCTACTCACTCAAACATTCATTGTAGGGCGAGTAAGGAAGAAGGAATATATGAATAACGAAATATGAAAAAACAATATTTTTTGTTGTGTTTTCAATCTAAACATTATAAATTGAACTAAGAAAAACTCAACTAACTGCCAATATTGCCAATCAGTGGCCGAGAGGTTAAGCATTGACCCGGTCAGCGTAAAACACGGGGCTCGGTACTCCGTCAAGTGTAACAAATGTTTGACATAAACTTGAATCATAGTAAGGCCACAGACACGCAAAGGAAAATAAAGGGGATAAAATATAAAATAAAGAGGTGAGGTTGCAATGGCGGCGGCGCGGCGGGCGCGGCGCCTGCGTCGAGGTGCACTTTTTGCGCTGAATAGTGTTGCGAATTGATGCATCGATATCGATAGTAAATCAGTGATAGAATAACAATTAACAAGCACATTTACAGACATAAAAGTGGTTTTTCGTCACCACGCTATCATGAATAAAATAGGACATACTCTTGACCTTTAGTTTTATCAAAAAATAAGCCCACTGCATCAAAAGGTCCATTGTTTTTAACAATAGGGTTTGCTGTCCAATTTTAAGTAGACAGTATTCTTGGCAAAGAAGGGCTCTGATTAAACGTATTTGGTCAAATGGCTGTGATAATCAGATTGTACTCGTAAGTGCTAGGTATGTTTTTCTGAAAAGATTTAAACATGATAAATTGAAGATAATTAGTCCCATCACTAGCTAACAGCGTATTGCGCGCGTCTGCGCAAACGCAGTTTAGGGCAGGTTTTGAGCATTGTGCGTTTATTGCTTCGTTTTTGTGTCGCATCGCATAGGCGCTCTACAGACGGATCTTTTTATAGAAACGAATCTTTAGAAGAGTTTTTACGGGATTGCTACCGTGGAAGTTGTTACCATGTGCCATGCTTGCGCTTTGTAGGTTGTGTGTGTGTTGTAGGTAGATACCTAATTATTATTATGAACCATCATACATGGTAGTAACGAAGAACTGATGGCCGTTAGGGCAGAAAAGTTCTAGATTGGAGACCCTTCGACCAAAGGCGCAGCGTAGGACGTCCGCCGACAAGATGGACAGACGACCTTGTGAAGATCGCAGGATCGCACTGGATGCAGACCGCTCACAACCGGTCGTTGTGGAAAGCCATGGGGGAGGCCTATTTTCAGCAGTGGACGTCCTTCGGCTGATAATGATGATGATGATGATGATGATGATACATGGTAGTACAGCTTTAAGAATGCGTGCAATTTATCGGGCTTAAAGTTACAAGAAAACAATACAATGATTGGACTCAATTTCCCGTAAATTGGTGCAAAAACTATTAGTGTTTTTTTTATGATGATTAATTTCAAAGACATCTTGAGGTGAGCTGATTTAATGGCAGACATGTTTCGGATAGAAGCCAAATAAATATACAAGAGTTCATAAGTAGTTTATGATAAATTACAAGGTGACTTGCCTGTCTTTCGTTCCGTCGCTTGCAATAACGAAACATCGACATCCAGACATAACATTTTTAACTGACGATTTGCTATTGTCTGCTTCGGTTTTATTGATTAATCTCTTTCATAAATACTACCCTAACTTTCACACATGCAAACTTAATTCAAGTTACTGAGAAATGTTCAGCCTTTCAGCAGGAAGACGGTGTAGAATTATTTGCAGTAAATATAGGATGTCCAACTCTTAGTGAAGAGCTTGACGTCACATCGCGATCTTTAGTATAATAATAACACTGAAAAATAAACCTACAGTATCGGCAGATGTGGATTTTTACAACATTAATTCTTATGCTTGAAATAAAAATCATGTTAGCGTAAAAAGATGCACATCATATTACTTTTGCTGTAATCATTCAAGTTTGAGATAAGAGATGCGGAACGCCATCACAATCTTCCTATTTTCCTTACCTACATTACACTTTCCTGTTCCATGGCCGTGTCATATTCCTGAAAATATACCACAGCTCTAAAGAGGTTTAAGAAACAAAACACTATCACGATCAGCACGTGGCGCGCCAGTGACGCAGCGGCGACGCAGCGGCGACGCAGCGTCGCGACGTCACTCGCTTTGTAGGACATTTCCTCCTGTAAGGTCAGGTCTGGATTATGACTCACTGGCTCAGGACATATCCAATGCATGTAGACGCGAAGCAATGACGAACGAGTTGAAATTGTCACCGAAATCTTTGTCGTGTACTCGTACTTAGTTTATACCGACGCCAGCTAAACTTTTGAATTGACTGACAGAAGCTAGCCCAGGATTTCTGGCTAAACTATTACGTTTTCTACAAAGTCCATATATATTTATCTTTCACAGCGCTAAAACCATCAAACATCAAACATGATGATCACACTTACAGACAACATCGACCTCTTAATGACCATCAAAAAACATCGCGCACATAATAAACGTAATTATTATTTACTCCTAATCAAATCATGATTAGTAGTCTATAAAAAAACAAGTGATCCATGACAACGGCGCGCGCGCACGCCTCCTATGCGCAGGAGTGCCGAGTCCGTTGACACCGCGTTATTGATCCAAATCGATCGATCCACGAATACAGAGCCGTTTCGAGTACGGACGTTTGACCGGGCCTAATTGATGACCCGATTTATTTTTGACCGGCTACGAAACGAAACCAAAGCGGAAAATGGCCTGTTACGTGTCTTCAACAAATCGTTGGAGAATAGTATAGAGTGAATGTAAAGTCAGTTAAACTCTGAAAAGACGAAGTATACTGATCCATCAGTTACAAATTACAAATAAAAAGAGTGCTGAAATCGCATAAGCAACTGTCAAATATCTTCGCTCTTATTATAATAATAAACTACTCATCTATGATAGTAATCTTATCAGGAACGAAAATATTGTCGTTTTAATTTGATTTATAATTTTCAAAGTCGTTAATAATCTGTTTACTTATTTTAAGAAGTAGCTAAGAAATAAATTTCAAGACCTCAAGCTCTATGTGTTCGTTCTAGATGAAATCTTACATTGATTCCTTAATCAGAAAAGATGGCAAACTTAAAGATAGGTAAGCTGGCGGATGACTTTTTCCAACAAAACTAAGAAGTTTCGGTACGTGTGAGATATTCACGAGGTTTTTCTGAGAATTACTGCTCCTCATTAATCGGTCACGTGTTATTGACCTCGCCCAGATGAGACAATTTACTAGTTAGGAACTTTAGCTGTCGGAGATTGGCCAAAATAGTACTTGACAAATTAATCTTAAGTAGGTGTAAGAGCCACGCGGCTTAAAAACAAAATAAATAAATAAAAATAAATAAAATTCATTTATTTCAAGGTAATTAAGACCCATAGCATTAGCACACATACATTTAAAAGATAATATAAATAATATTGAAATAAATTGATTGAATAAAATAAAATAAAAATTATTAAATTAAAATTAAAATTACACCAGGAAAATTTTAAATAAACTAGTAACATTATAAAATTAAAATTAAAATGAAGTAAGTCACAAAAATGTTTTAACGACAATCTCCTCCGATTTTTGATGAAGATGAGGAAGGTTTTTTCTTGAAAATTAACACAATTTAGCTGAAAAACCATTTAGCTGGCAAATATCGCAAATTTATTGTATTTTCTGAAGTGATGTGTTCTATAGCCTCTACTTATTCTTTTATGGTTAAAGCTAAATTTTATTATGAATTTAAGTTAATTATTATTTACACGAAATTTAATAGGTAGTCGGGAAAGTTGTGTAGTCTTTATCATAAATTAAATGTGCATTCAATTTGTTATTGTCTTCTGAAGTAGTTATTGAGGCAAATGCAGTTATCAAACAAAGCCCAAGATAATTAGTGTCAATTAAGTATCGTGTTATGTGATTAATTAAGCAATAATGTCGCAAATACAGTTTAATGGGTACCTGTATGATTTATTTATTACTTGTTACTTCTGTAATAATGTGATATTATTTATGACACAAACATCTACTGCGCAGGTTAAGAAACACGTGTTTATAAGATATACTCTATCAGCTGCGTCAAAAGAAGCTTCTTCAAATACAGAAACCTAACATTTTACAAAAGCCCTTGGCCCTTTGTCGTTGCACGTTACCTGCCCCCTTCGTATCAACTAAAAATAAATTAGTTTCACGGTGGATAAACACAACACGGCATCGACTTCAAAACGTTCGATTTTTGAAGAAACCTCTACAATTTGGTGTCTCGTTCAAATGGTAGCATAATACGTGCGCCGGCGCAGTCGTTCGCGCACGCTGTCAGTTCTTGCGCATCGACCGACGACGCCGCACGCTTGTTCGTTATCGATCTTTATTGATCGCATAAATAGATCCTTTTAGTGATTCAGTGGGACCACGCGGACTAGTGCTATCATTGATTCAGTGATTAAAGTTTATGTTCTTGTGACGAGATACGATTTCGATTTAAGGTTTGTACCTTTATATATCTTGGATTCATTTAATTTATCGATTTAGATACGAGTGATAGTGGTTTGTGTTTATAAATGGTAATAAAAATTAACGAAATCAAAAGCAGTCAACAGTTTAATATGAATGGGTCCACTTTTCAAAAGTACCACGACATGGCATATCATAGAAATATTTTTACGTTAGAGCCACAAAATAAACAGATTTTGAGTCATCGATTGGAATACCGTGATGATTCAAATATTTTCTGTCACGTTTGTAAGATACGACATTGATTTACATAGCAATGTTCATCAGATGTGTGTCGACAATATTATCACTAAATTATGTAACTGTCAACTGTTTATTTACATTAAATTATTAGGTTCATACGATATCACAAAGGTCACACGGTGTTGACCTACTAAAATCAATTGAATTTTGATAATATTATCTACCTACAACAGTCCATAGAGATGGATCTTTTTACTCCTGTTCATACAAACTGGGATACAAATACAATACACATTACATCAGTTCTATGGCGTTAGTGAGTATCCTCTTTAATTAAGGGCCTTATCCACCATCGTCAAAAGCACTAACCAAGGAGCAAGGGATATTTCAATTCAAAAACGGCATATCGTATGAAGTAACTAATAGCTCTACTTTTGAATCACTCGCTTCAAGATGGCGAGTGATTTTCGTTCGAAGATGAATTAAAAGTCAACGAAAATAACTCGTTTTCGAACGGAAATCACTCGTAATATTGACGCGAGTTATTCAAAAATAGGGCCCCAGAACTTATACAATGTGAAAAAAGCCGTAACACTCGCAAAAGTATATGTATTTTCAAAACTGCCAAACAGATACACACAATATAGTCATAAATAAACTGACATGGTCTTCTCTAAACCTAACTCCTACCTTTCTTCAGAACCTCCGATATTATCTTAATGAAAACATACCGCAATCTACTAAAAACTTATCATACTATACCAAGTAGTCCTAACGGGCAGAAAACTTCAATATCATAAAAAGATAATTCTGATAAATCCCAAACGTAAAATGTGTGTGACGATTATGCAACGGAAACTGAACATAAATAAACGATTAAATGTTAGATTGATAAAACAACACATGGGTTATCTTTGTTTAAATTAACAATATAGTTTTGTAATATCTGATAGTATTATTTCTACTATTCTTCTGATAGATAAAGATTATCCCAACTAAACATATCTTACAGCGCAATATATTCTAAAAGCGAAGTATCAATTCTATTTAGTAGTATATTTTAAACAGAATAAAAATATGTAAGTTAGATTTGCTGAAACTCTAAAGTTACTGAAGCGAAATGTTCAAAATTTTCGGACGTAGATGTGTGATAATTTAGAAAGTTACGATTCAGTTTTAGATGCGGTCAGATACTTCAGAATAAATGCCACAAATATTAGATAGAAGATTAAAACCGATATTCTACGTAAAGGGAATACCAGGGCAACACCAAAGAGAACACAATGACTGCTTTTAGCTCACTAATTGAAATTTTTACCACATTTTCGGTAGCATTATGTAAGTGTTATCGCCCTCAGGCAGCCCACAGCCATGAATCACTGTTGACTCGAAGTGTTTTGCTAAGCAGTGGGCAGTGTTTTCTTAACTAACATTTGGGTAGGCCAGCTGCACGTTTCAATGGTAAGGTCATGGTGGGATCCTCCCTCTACGACTTTTGGGTTTGGGATGTAAACATATTTGTTTTACTTATTTTTTTAATTAATATTTTATTGATATGGTACATCAACAATAAATACAATAGTGCCATCTTATAACTAACAATATGTAAGAACTAATTGTATTATCAATTACAGATGCACACCGCATGCTTTGTTTACATAAGATGGTGCCTAGTAATAAACGGCATACAACTAAGTGGGTTTTCTCTTCAATATAATGAGGAGAGTTTTAAAGATATGGAATCAATCCCAAAAGAAATGAAGTTTAAAGTACCATCTCTATTCTTAAAATAAAAAAATAAAAAATGCGCCAGACAACACACCAATTGTCTTGGTTTCGAACTAAGGAATTTTCTTCCTTGTGCTACGAATACTAGACAACGATAATGACGGGGGAGTCTCCCATAAATACTTAAATACATACGAGCAGATTTTTGCCTATATTTGCTTTTGTTTTATAAATAAGGCGTAAAATACAGCATTCGAGATTTGATAACTGCAATAGCAAATGTGTTTATAAATAAAAACTAGCAATGCACTCTAAAAGTTGTAAACTTTATAATGTTAACATTAAACTCTCAAGTAGCTATAACTTACAAACTGGTTAAAGTTTCATGAGCCCTATAAAGCACCTGCCTTGAACATAATAAAGCAATTTATGATTGCTCTTTTGTAATGTTAATAAAAATACTTCTTTATAATGAAAACATATTACATTATGAATACGTTTAATTAAGTTACAAGTGAATGACCTTTTTTTTAGAGAAAACTTGTTCTACAGCTACATATCCGAAGTTACAAATAAATATACTGTCATATTATACAAGTTACTTCATTAGACGATATTTACTTCATAAGATTATATTTGAATATCTTAAATAACTTTAACTTAAAAGAAAAATATTTCTCAGCAATACTATCGACGTAGATGTCAATATCATTCGAACTAATGCTAATCTATGGGCTTATCTACTCATAATGTAACTCTATAATGAGATGTGCTGGGCAGAGGCCTTCAGATAAATTGTGATTATGGATATAATTTTATAGATTCCTTCTGTATATTTTATGTTGGCTGTGCGATGCACGGTTTTTGAAATGATCTCACGAATAGAATAGAATATATTCATTTATTTGCATTTAATCGGGGTACACAGAAGGTTCACAATCAATTTGATGTTCAGCCCATTAAACAAAAACATTTTTGCTGCTTCAACATAAAAACATCTTTAAGTAAGACATTTATTTTGACACTCAAAGATCGCTTTAATAAAACTAATCAGATGTTGAAATATAAAATATAACTGATGATGATGATATTTACTTATATGCAGAAAATTCCGTTTATTTCGGACCTAAGTAACAAGCATAAAAATACCGAAGACTATCGTGGCCCCAGATATCCTCTAATAATACGTGACTGCTTACTGTGACATACCCCTATTATCAAACTAGCATAAACCATATTGAGACAATCATCAAAATAACAAACATTTCTGTAGTGCTCTTACACCTGTCTCTCCATCAAAGATTAGGTAACCATGGCAAATCTCTTCTTTGTATACCTTTAGCCACACCATAAGCTTTCGCTCGTTGAACGGTCCCTGGAGAGCTTTTTATCAAGTTGAGCTTCCGGCTTTCAAGGGCCGGATGGTGGAGATTAGTTTTGAGAGCAGTTCCGCCTCAGCAAAAAATGTTTGAGTGTGCATATCTTCAGTCTTCAGATAAACTCGTCTGCTGTATGATGTCAAATATTGATTGTGTTGACACGAGAAAGATAATGAATCAAGCTTAGCATAAGAAAACATAAACTTTGGCATTTTTTCATGATTGCTTGTAATATAATAATGTACCTACTGTCGGAAACATGCATACTTTGAGATCCATTGCTTATTAAAATTTTAAATAAATTTACATCATTTTCTTAGTTCTGGACACATAAAAGGCCTCGTATAAATCTCGTCTTATCTTATATTTGATTAGAAAAGCCATTCTTCTCACTTTGGAATAACTGTAAACCGGCTAATTTCGTAAACAATTTGCGATACACTGCTTCCTTTAAAATAGCTCTAAGTGCGACTAAATTGGGTGCTCTACGAAATTCGATTATCCAACAAAGGCATCATGAAACTGTTACACCTAATACGAAACCAATAGTTTTGGTGTGTGCCATAAGTTTGCTAACCGACTTTCTACATGTTACACCATATTTACATTATATCCTACGTGCTGCGAATGAAGCAACGGTTTTTATCAGGGCATGCTAACGTGCAATATTTATCACGACCACCCGTATGCTTTGTTACGATGGGATAGAGTCCATTTTGACGGAGCGCTTCCAGGGGATTGCGCACACGCAGGTATCAAACAAACAAGAGGATGTGCGCATGACTCGTTCCAGTTTTAAAAATTGTTGGGGGAATTTTGTAATTTCACTAAGAATTACGTTTCTTGTAACTGGCAGTCTTCTTTTCGTTACTCCAATTACTTGGTTTATTTACATTGTTAGAATACTTACAACTCAAGTCAGTGATGTTGTACAGTGTAATTTTTCTCATAAATGTGTAGTGTTTTGTTTTGATATGTTAGAAATAATACACTACTAGATAAAACAACTGTTTCGACTTTTTTCAGTTGAAATTGATTTGCTCTGGAATTTAGACTTGATGAGAGCTTGGGTATGGTAAGATACAAGCTTGTGACGAAATGGTGCATTATTTAGAAACACATTAACAATCAGAAAAAATATCTGGAATCTTATCATTTTTTATCATTGGCATCTTGCGTATTAACCAGATATGAATATATGGGAAGCTATATTAGATGATGTAACAACAGCCATGTGACTAATGAATGCGAGGCGGCCCTTTGATTGTGTTCAGTTTGCTTAGTCTGATGGGCATGAGAATTGTCTAATTGCCACGAAGGGGACTGATAAATTGGAACATGTACATGTCACATTTGAAGCTGCTATTATTGCCGACATTTTTAATGCTAGATCATTTTCGTAGAACAAATCTTTATATTCGCAGTGCATTCCTGTTTTTTTGCTTTGTTTACTTATCATTGTTTTAACATCTGTCACCTTCTTTATGTTAAGATTCAGACTCTTACTAGTTTATCGCTTTTAGTAAATTCTACAATATAGTAAGTACTTAATAAAATTTATCTTCAGTCATCTTTAAGATCATATCGTATCATAAACGTCAAATGAATTTCGTCTTTATGAAACAGTTAACAACTTTGAGCATTTTGATTAATGTAATGAGATTTAGTCGACATTAATGTATGAAGCCAACAAATGAGTATAAAGCGGCATCGACTTTTGAAAATAACACCATTATGAAACCTTTAACTTAATCCGGCATAAGTGCCTAATACAATCCATTCTAACACTGACATAAAAGTCCGGAATCTCGGTCAGCATATCCCCGATTTCCACAATAATTTAATTCGTTGAATAGCACAATAAAATGTACGTTAGCACAACTTCCATTGTTATCTCTGATGATTCAACGTCAGCCCTGCATGACCAATGTATTTTGATCTCCCCTGCTTTCCCCATCGGTCAACGTTTTTAAGCTTTAAAATGCAAATGCATTGATGACAAGGGTTCATTTGATTTTGGTCTCGTGACCTCACGTTGCAGTACGTGATATCATCAGGTCGCGACCTTCAGAGCGATACAAATATGTCACGGCATTGTATGGGATGACGGACACCGTGAAATTCGTTTGATACAGTTATCAAGACATTATCTGAATGGGAACTATCACGATGTGTGGAGGTTATGATAGTAGTGGCATTGAATGTTGAACAGAAAATTCTTCTGAACCTGCAAATGCATTCATTGTTTTGAGATTTAAGTATTCTATGTGAGCTGATAATCATTACTCGATTAAAGAGACTGTTTCATTTACATAAGTATAAGAAAATAAGCCGACTTTTAGCTAGACAACTGCCTACATAGGATTTTGCATATTTTATTTTAAGAGCTGATAAGGATCTTTGCTTCTTGTAAGTGGAATCATTAGACCTTAAAAGGTATCAATGGTCGCCCTTGTTTTAAAGTTCACCTTTTTACTTACTGCCACCATTTTTGTTATCTTCTGATTTTTAATATAAACCTTCTCTTTATTATTTTAGGGTTCATATTCTGTTATAATTCCTCTTGGTCTATTATCATTGTTAATTTCAGCGATGTAATCCCCTGACAGTTGGTTCATTGCTGCAATTAATCGCAATTGGCTGGAATTTGTTTCATTTCCTACTTTATCTTGCCTCTAATTGACTGTTACATGTTTTAACATAAAACATCCTCTAACTTTTGTACTAACTTATACATTGTCATGTAAGTCAATTTCATCATTAGCCACCATTGTATGAGGAGTGGCTCGTTATGTGTTTAAGTACATAGCAGTATAATGTAGGTTTACAGATTGTGTGGAAGTTACATTTGTCTTAAATACTCGCAACTCATTATCAGTACGTTAATGTAATGTAGGTATTCTTAATAAAATATAAATCTTTTTTTGTTTCTTAAGGAGTCATTCATTACTATTATCTTACATACCTATAGTTATTGCTCGTAATTTATGTATTATGTCTTTCTTTTTGTTAATGATGAAATTCTTCAAATAAATCTAGTGGGTTTTCCTCATGTGCTGTATGAATGAGAATTCGTATATCCGTTGATTCGGCGAACAGGCAGGATGCGTGCAGCGAACTGCAATAACTGACGTATTAGAATTAGCATAATAAGGCCGTGCTCATGCGAATAAATGAATCGAAATCCTTTAGATTTTTGGTAAAATGGTCTTCTCCAAATAATAAGATAGAGCGAGCTAAATTTTATCGTTCACCTGTTGTTTTTAACATTATCTGAAGAATATGTGGTAGCAAAATATACTTTGACGGAAAAAAAACGTGTGTAGATTTTAGTGATAGTATTTAATTGCTCCTACATATAAATGTTAGCAAAAATAAAACAGTCTTCAAAGTTTTGTTTATACGTCTGAGCTCAACCTAATGTTCACAAATGACCAGTGTTTACATTAGTTTGTCGGAAAAGTCTGAATGATTCCGTCATGATGCCATAATACTAGTCCAAGGTTGTTTTGTAGATGTATGCTAATATTGGCGTAGAAAGAACTATTGTTTATCTATACGAAGTCTGCTCTTTCATTCATAACAAACGGTATAACGACTAATTGCGTCAAAGTATTCGTATAGTATCGTAATCATTTGTATGAGAATTTGAAAGCGTCTCCATCGAACGTAATTCAAACTGAAAATTTGACACTCGAATAAGATAATATATTTCAATAATTTTAATTAAATAGATCGTTTAACTTGTTTCTGGACGTGCCATATTTACGTTAATATGACGCTATCTGCGGTAAGGCTTTCAAGCTTACTACACGACACGGGATTGCTTCGTGCTGTTGACTGACGTTAACGGTAATTATTATAACGTTAAATACTCGTATTTTTTGCATTTTGCAAAAATTCGTCGAAAATACCACCCTTCATAAGCACTTATTTTAACCGTTTGGTTGTGGTTAAAAATTAGCTGATGCAACAGACCCCAACGAACTCAAGACAACAGATGTCGCCGTCAATTCGATACTATAGCAAGTAGCAATAGCAAATGTGTAGTCGGTTATTATGCAAAACAAGTTGTTGTCAACCGGTCGTGTGCTCGTGTGCGCACGCGTCGGTACGCTAGGAACGTGAAGATCGCCTATCAGTATAGTGGTGCCAAATATCGATAGTCCATTCGATCATTACCAAATGCGTTTGCATTCCATTTGAATTCATCTCGTGACTCATTTTCTAGTATTAGGTTACTAAAATCTGCTTACAAATTCGATAATTGTATAACTTAAGAAGATGTTACCGAAACATAAGCATAACCTACGTAAAGTCATTTTTTTCTTTCCTTGTCGAATATTGTAAACAATCTTGAAATCATTAAAAAAGATAAACACCACAACCTCACAACCTACATAGGTAATTCATCGTTGAACACTAATACCTTTTAAAATAAGTTTGTTAATTTTACTAACTTTTAAGAGATAAAAATGTTTATTTACAATATTCGACCAGCACAGAAAAACGAACTTTAAACAACAATTCATCGATGTTCCTAAACTTTACGTAATACCGTTTCATAGCTAAGGACATTGAAGTAGTTGCGTTCGGTATAATTGATACCTATCATAGCTTAACTCACCCTTCTACTCGTGCTTCATCGTCAAGTCATATAAGATACGGTATCGATATCACCCACTGAATAAGTTTGTCCTCTGCTCCGAAATAAAACCACCAAGTGAACTCAAACTGATGTACTTATCAACCCATTTTATTTCTCTTTTAGTTCCTAATACAAAAACATTATGCCTCTGACCTAGTCATCAGAAAAACCCAAGTCGAACTGCGATGTAAGTGGTAGGTGGCGCCATCTATTAATTTCGCTATGAACTTTGTACTTTGAACTTTGTACATAAACCAGTTGCTTTAACATACCGCCCACCAAGGACAGAATGTCCTTCAACGCCACCGCCCACCATGACATCTCTAATAACAATTGTACAAAAACACAACAATAAAACACAAACACAGTTAAACATTAATTGGTAAAATACAAAGCATATAGGTAGGACGCTTCATCAAATAACCTTAAATTCAACGACACTACCTTGTTCGTTCAAGAACCTTGCCAAACAACCACCAAGTCAGAGATAATTAATCTTCTATCATGAAAACTGTACCCCAAGTGCTTCTTTTTTAATCTTAAGTGCCATTTTGTACTTATGTTAAACGTTACCAAAAGCTCTGAAGCATCGCATGTGTGAAGATTAACCCGAATATTTTAACCCCTTAACTGTGAGACATGTTTTAAAAGCACTCAAAACCTTGTTTGATTCTCTTGTTCTTAAACTCTTCTAAGTTTGTACAAGTGTTGTTCTTCGGTTACTAGCTGTCTACAGTAAGCTACAACACAAAGTAGTTTACGTTTTTATTTCATAACCTATCCTTAAAACATTTGAACTATATCTAGTTGAGCTAAACCTGCAGGTTTACACCTCGCGAAGCGCATTCTGCAGGATTGTCCTTGACACATGAGACCACTGCGAAGTTTCCACTAAGACACCAACTAGTCCAACATGTACCTCGTATTATGTACATGTACCTTGCATACAAACGACACGAAGATAAACTACTGGAACGTTAGAAACATTGGATGCATCCAAAGACCCGAGAAATTTGACAACACCATCGGCTGAATAAGTGAATAATCACCGTGGGATACGAAATTGAGCTAAGTATTTCAATTCTTTGCGGTAACTATTCATCATCTATTATATCCCTTGGAGGCTCTTCATTCCACCCTGTTCCTGCTATCCATAATCGCTGTGTAATGATCTTTCCTTTTATAACGCAATTTGCTTTCATTTCTAGTGGTAGTCGAATAAACGTGTTATATCGCATATAATTTTTCTTTTTTGTTACAGGTGCGGACCGCGGCGACAAATTCACCGAGTACTACAATACATTATTGATCCTGTTCCATGTAAGTCCTTGTATTTATATACCTTACCATTTGTGCTATGTCCTAATTCCATATGTCCTTCTTTTCCCTATTTTGTCCTTATTTGTTTATTTGTTCTGTTTCTTCTGTACTGTTCTTTTGTCCTTTTTATTTGTTCTGTTTTTATTGTACTATCCTTTTGCTCTAAAATCCTTAGTAATTCTTTTTGTTCTTGTATAAAACCATTTTTTAAAACCATCTTCTTTTAAAAGTTCACTAATTTATTTAATTAGTTTGTATCATTTATTACATCTGTGTATCTTTTCTTTTGCTCTGATCTGTAGTAAATTTTTGTTCTGAATCTTTTCAATCTTCTTACAGCAATTACACTTGAACCACCACCGATGCAGCAAGGCACCTTTTCGCGGAACGGCAGTCTTTCAACATATCTTCCATTTTCATCACGACGAGTGTTTGCTGCAACGAAATCTTCACATTTTTGTTCTTCGGTTGTAAACCGTTTCTTATTTAATAAAGTGTTAGATTCCAACTCACGTTTTAATTCTAAATCCTCCACGCACGTATGTAAAACTGTAATGTGATTTTCTTCTGTAGCTGTATTTACAAGTCCAGATATTATCCATCCAAATGTGGTGCACTGTGCTACTGGCGAACCCATAGGTCCTCTCAATACGCCTTCTTTTAATATCTGGCTGTACACTTCTGCTCCTAGTAAAATATCGATTTTGTTCGGTACATTAAATTGTGGATCAGCTAGAGATACCTGTGATAAATCAAACCAATTATCTACAGAAATCTGTTTCCCTGGTAAATATGACGTTATGTCACAGAGAACAAAAGCTATAACCTCAATCTCAAAACTTGGATCAACTTTAGATCTCAATTTCAGCACTACCATTGATCTTGACAAAATCCGAGAATTCCCACCACCTAAGCCCGACACCGTATTTGTTGCAGTGATCTTTTTTAAACCTAAATCTTGGACTGCAGCTTCTGTCACAAACGATGCCTGAGAGCCTTGGTCTAGCAAAGCCCTGAATTCGTTATATTGCCCTGTTCTACCCTTGACGTCAACTAGTGCTGTTGCTAATAGCACGTGACTGTCCTTTTCTTTATTGCAAAAAGCCAAATGATTTGCAGTCTCGATTGACGGCAAACCCTGATGTGAACTATTTAAATTGATCTCTCCCGAATTTTCTTCAACTGCTTGACCTACAACCCCTGAACCGACAGCTGAAGTGGAAACATCCTTTGTTTGGTGAAGTAAAGAATGATGTCTTTTATTACAAATCTTACAGTTGACTGGTGTTTGGCAAAATTTAACACCATGATTACTGCCTAGGCAGTTAAAACACATCCTATTTTTTATTACAAAATCCCGTCTATTTTCACAAGTTAAATTAGCAAATTTCTTACAAAAACACATCTTATGTTCTTCACCACAAAACTCACAAGCCATTTTTTGAACATCAGTTGCATAGAAAACCTTTTTTTGACTGACATTCTGGATAAAAGTTGGTTGTTTATTAACATGTTCTGGTTCGATGCATTCTAAAGCACGAAATCTGTCATATAAAAAGTCTTTTAATTGAGTGTATGTAGGTAAACCATCAGACGCTACATTTTTGGCAACATGAATCTCCCATTCCTTACGTGTCTCGGGGTCCAGCTTCAAACCCAACAAGTGGATTATCATAATATCCCACGTAGACACATCTATTCCCAAATTGATTAATGCACTTAAGCAATCTGTTGTAGTATCCAGTAAATCCTTCAAAACTTTTGCTGAAACAGTGGTGGCGTTTCTTTGACCTAAAAACCTTTTTAAAATGTTGTGTGCTAAATATTTCTTATTGCTATATCTTTGTTCTAGAACACGCCAGCATTGTTCATAATTAGCATCAGATACAGGTGTATATCTTATGAGCTGCTCCGCTTCTCCTGTCAAGTAGCCCTTCAAATATTGTAAGCGTTGTACGTTATCGAGGTATTCATTTTTGTGTATCATAGATACAAAAAGATCTCTGAATGTAATCCACTCCGTATAATTGCCCGAAAACTTTGGAATATGAATTTCCGGCAGTTTGACATGAGATTGGGACGACAGTGAACTAATCTTATTAACAACTATCTCTTTATTGAACTTAGATAAACATTGTTTTAATTCGCATTGATAACTAATTTGCACTTCTTCAGTTGTATCATAAACCTCATTTTGGACATAGTTTGACTCATTGACTAATTTAGGCTCTATTTTCAGTAACAATTCCTTGTGCCCTTGCCTAAATTCAGCCCACATCTCTTTAAGTGCTTCTAGTCTGTTCTCTACATAATCCTTGGATAAACGTTGTTTAGGCGACTTTTTAAAATTAACCTGCGCTTTTGCAATCCTGGATGATAAATCATCTTGACAGTTAATTAACGTTTCCATGGTTGACATATTGGATAACAACTAGGTACAAAAAACAAAGTTCCAAAAAAATATAGACTTAGAAAATTTTACTAAAGTTCAAGTCTCGAAATTTTCCAAGTGTTTTGGACTCTGTGGAAAATTGGGCATGGATTCCCCGTATTTCCGTTTTTTGCACTTATAATGCTATGTCCTAAAAGCTATTGTACTAAAATAAACTATGTTCTAAAATCTAAATTGTTCTATGTCCAAACTTTTCTTGAAATTTTCAAAGTTAAAATGTTCCTTGATATAAAGTTGAAATTCGCCTACATATATAAGTTCAATGTACTCACGATTTGCACTTCACTCACTCACAGATTGCACAAAAATCCTCCTCCTCTGTAGTAGTGACCTCCTCCTCCTCCTCTGTAGTAGAGTGACCTTTTCCTTCTAGTAGTGACCTCCTCTTCCTCTGTAGTAGAGTGACCTCCTCTTCAATAGCTGTAGTCCTCCTTCCCTCTGTGCTGGACTGCTTGCTCCTGCTGCACTTGCAGCACACCGTGACACCTGCCAACTCGTCACTCCTCACGAGCTGACAACTCCTTCCCGTACTCGGTTTCTGCAGCGATCCACTGCGAGTAGGGTTCAGCGGTACCTCACCGCTTTGGACTTCACACAAAAAAATCTATACTTGCCATACATGTGGCTCGATTAGGACCATGAATAAGTTTTTCCTCTGCTCCGAAATAAAACCACCAAGTGAACTCAAACTGATGTACTTATCAACCCATTTTATTTCTCTTTTAGTTCCTAATACAAAAACATTATGCCTCTGACCTAGTCATCAGAAAAACCCAAGTCGAACTGCGATGTAAGTGGTAGGTGGCGCCATCTATTAATTTCGCTATGAACTTTGTACTTTGAACTTTGTACATAAACCAGTTGCTTTAACACCCACATTTCCACTAAGTATTTATCGACTTGTCCCACCACTACCAATCAACTGCACTCGCGCTTTTTGAATGCTTGTTTTTCTCAGACTACATATTATAAGTACTCTAATCTGGAATGTTTTATTCCGGTGATGAGATACAAGAGACGTTATATCATCTTCAGTGTCAAATCTTCAAATCGTTTTTAAGAATTCATGTCATATTATACGAGTGGAGAGATTTAAATCATGTCTCAATTGACCTTTATCTTGTGTTTGTTCAGAGACTTTGTTACCTATTCACTTGTGTATTGAGTGTCATTGGTTTTAGATGTCGATTAGAATAAACAGTGCATTTGTATCTCAAGTCAATCGTAAGCAAAAGCCCACGCGTGTTAACTATGAGTATACTTATGCCAATATTGTTTGCTATGTAAACTATTTGTTAATACCAAATACGTAATATGACTCAACCAGCATTTGTGATCACAAATGTTTTTATCTAGGTAGTCTTGTAACTCACGCTTTCTAGTGGTCTTCCTTAGACAGAGCGCTGTTGGTACTTAAAAGTTATGCTCTTACTTAATCAGCAAGATTTGTAGCTTGTTTTAGAGCAAAGGGAGCATTTTCTTTTGTCTGCCAACTACTGAGGCACGATCGCCATTTATTTAGGGCCAGTTTGATGCCAGTTGTATTAATCAAGCGAACGTGTGCAATCAATTAAATAAACTGCTCATTTATACCGCTCTCGAAACACGGAAACTGTAACAACGTGATACAATATGAGTGACTTTAAATAACAGAGCAAAGATCTTGTGTGTGTTTCTGAAGTATGTGACAGCAAATGAAATAAAATGAAATTTATTTGCGTAAGAAAAAGGTTGAATGCACCCGAATAAATGGGCACAAATCGTCACGCGATGGATACCACCAGTCGGCTACCGACGAAGGGGTAGACCTAGAAAGAGGTGGAGTGACGATCTGTCCATCTTCGCGAGAGATTGGGAGTCGTTCGCCGCTGACAGAGACGAATGGAAAGAATTGGGAGAGACCTTTGCCCAGCAGTGGGATGATGTAGGTTAGATAAAAAAAGGTTACTGTATTAGTGGAATTACAGGCACATTTAAGTTTATTCTTTTCAAACTATATTTAATCAGTCAGGTATCAAACGACTGCCGGGAGTCGCATAATAATGGAATTTCTATTGTGTCTCGTTCACACATACTTGACGAGTTAAGCTGGTGCACAATAAATTACTCAATTGTCTGAATTGCATAAGACATAGGATAAAAATATTTAACAGAGCTTTAAGTGTTGCAATTTACGCAAAAAGTGAGTTGCATGTAGTCCTGATACTGTCTAGAGTATAATAAACAGAAATCATTAAACGAACAACGATAAATACAAAAAAAACATTTCCTGATGTATGACGAGTACATATGTCCACAAATCGAAAATCGATACGATTCGATTTAAACCAAGTAGCAATTACTACAACATTTATCTGTCACTCCCTTATTTACGGCTCGATACGGCAAGAAAAGCCGGGCACGCCAGAAACAGCGGGTAACAAATTGTGAGCGTGCATGGCACATGCTAATAAGGCGAGCCACGCACGGCCCGTTAGGGTACAGCCCAATTAAAAGGATAACGGTGAGGCTGCGCGGGCGCAGGTCAGTGAGGTGAAGGGCTCGATATTTGGGACGAAAAAGAAAAAAAGTAAAGGAGATTGAATACATTTGGATAAGCATACTCGAAGTTTTCTTTACGATTATGGGTAAGCTATTATTGAAGGATATTGCACAAGATTGCACACACTGCAAAGGTTTTTATTTTAACGCCGGTTAAAATCATCACATAATTTTTTTACCTATACATCGCGCGCAATCAATTTTAGGCAGTACAGAAACTGCATGCTGTGTTGATCATTCTTGAATGCATTGCTACAAAAAGATTACAGCAGGTAGTATAAAAGATAACCATCTAAGCTCAATTCGAGGCAGCTTATACCAAAAATAACCCCATAATCATAAATATTTATCCATACTTCTGCTGTCCCAATCGTTTTATTCAAACGTCCCAGTCGGCTGTCGGCGGCACATGCCTTTGCCTTTATGTACCATATGGTAATATGTTCACCGCAGTCTACAGATAATGTATCTTAATAGATAACGCGAGGGGTGTGTGTACTTCGTGCCAAGAAATATCGAAGGGCTTCAATCTACGCTCAACTCTACCAAATCTTTACTCGTCATCATCGTTATAAGCCAAAGGTGATGCTGTATGCTGCTGTGCTATGTTAATACTAATGGAACAGGTCTCCCCCAAGATCTTCCACAATGAACAAGTCAAAAGCGGTCTGTATCCAGTGTGATCCTGCGATATTTACATGGTCGTCTCTATCTTGTCGGTGGACGCCCTACGCTGCGCTTTTGGTTGAAAACTTTACTAATGCAATCAAATTGAACAAGGCCACATACATAGGGCTTGAAATAACATAACTTGACATTTGTCATGCGTATTTTCGTCTCTGTCACCATTAAAGAAATTGACAACAATAAAGTGGCGATTTAAGCTAAGCTAGCTAATTCAGGATCGAAAAGTGGGCGTATAAAGAATAATTTTCGTGTCAAAAGTAGCCATTCACAATGCAAATATTTTGGACTGCATAATCTATTAAAATGCATGTCTATACCACATTCGCGGTCTTGTGACGTCATAGGATACGCTAATGGCTATCAGTAGCCGTAACATTGGCGTAAACATGTTTTATCTGAATAAGATGTGAATTTTACGATCATCTTATTAAGTCAAAATAAAATTTCCGATAAATATTGCACTGTCTGGCAGTTTATTGCAGTTGTTAATAAGATACTTTTATTAAATTAAGAGGTAAATGTGCATTGACATATGCTTCCGGTTCGTTGTTTCTTTCTTCCACAATAATTTAATTTTAACTTAATGTATTTATTATTACAGTTTCCGTGACCACAATTTTCTATGCTACGGAATGTTTCACAATGTCATAAGATCTGGTTAGCGTTATGTGTCCACTACTTCATACGAAATGACGTTCCATGGTTCCTGCTTATTTGTCGATGGTGATACAGGCTCTTAGTCTTGTTAAAAACCGTGTTCCCAACAGATTTTTTTAAGGTCCAAATGCAAACTGTGAGTTGAATTAATTTTCTTTTTCTATCTTTTTTTTATGTTGTCAAAGCTAGAGAGAGTCGTTTTTTTTACCTTCGGCTTAATGACAACTCTGCTATATAGCTCAGTACCCTTACTAATGTATCTGAAGGTTCTTAAATACCAAAACAAAGTTGACAAGTTTACTATAACACTTTTGGCGCATAGCGAATCAGGTTGCAAAGGGAAACGCTTCCTGCCGACCGAGGTGTTAGTGGTCGGGGACTATAGTCCGAAGGAATACCGTCTGGGTGTTCTACATATAGTTAGTCAGATAGAAAACTAACCTATCGCGGTGCAGGATTGTATGGGGATTCGGATGTTGTATAGAGTTCGGCTTTCAGCGCCATCTAGCCGTTCCGGAGCCGAGTTGATATGTCATGTGCATCGCCACACACTTTTTCACAGGAAGCATGCAGTCGTTTGTTGTTGTCTAACCTCAAAGTCAATTAAGGCTCGATATTCCAAGAACAACCCTTTCTTATCTTATCTTAATGAATACTTAATGTGACACTTTACCCTTCCTGGAAGAATTTATGGCTTAATACACTTTTGTTAACGTTTAGTCTTGGGAAGCTTTCATATACTCATAATATGCTGCAAGTATTTTTTTCTTTATACTTAATCTTAAGCTATTTTACATGTACTTAAAAAAAGCAGACACTTTTAAAAAATGTTACTTAGTTCGGTTTCGAAAATGCTAAAACACGCCCTCAAAAATTACAAAAAAAATTTTGCTGACTAAACAGATGTAGAGAAAGCAATTGTATTTTAGAAGCAGTTTTAATTAAAGTAATATATTCTCCTATAAATTTCGGTAATAGCTGCTCTTCTCAACAGGGATAGGCCACCAGATCTTATAGTGCCCAGGTGTGTGCGCAATACACAAGTGCACTCTGTTCCTTCACTTTTATCAATTCAATGAGACGGCAGTCCGACATGAGCATGACCGATGAGAGATCAGGCGCAGGACCAACGGCTTTTAACGTGCTATCCGAGGCACGGGGTGTCACCACTAACTCTTTTCAAGACAGAAAAAAATAGAAACCAATTTTGGCCCAAGCCGAGATTTTAACCCCTTGGGTAGAGACCAGCGAACTAACCGCTACACCAACGAGGCAGTTAATTTATTAAAGTAACAAATAAATAAAACTAGCGTAACTTCGTCTTATTGCCATCAAAATTCTATTCAAACATGTCTAACATGCCAATAATGTATGTAAACTACGTAGGCAGGACCACCAAAGGTTTAGTCGTTTAGAAGAGTAACAATGTCTACGACACGTGGTCTTGTTTGTTTGTGACGGAATATAACATTCTTTTTGAGCAGTCGGTTAAATATGGAGTGTTGACAGGGACCACAATACCGCCCACTGGCACAAACCAATATGGACAGCAGACGTTAATGGGCACTTTTTCAACAAACGGTTAGTTTTAATGTTAGATTTACCATTTATTTGTGGTCATTCTATTCTTGTAAATTCGAAACAGATCATAAACAATTTAATAATTGGTTTTCTTAACTTGGATTTTTATTAATTTTTTTTTTAAGTTGTAGTTGTTTTATTAAGCACTAAAACCCCAAAAAATAAATAGAACTGCAATGACATGATAGAGATATGACAGTGGTGCCTGCCTATAAACTTTTATTGCCTACTACGACCATTTTGAAACTACCCCATTTATTTTTACAAATAAGAAGCCTGAGACGGCATCGAACCCGGGTCCCTGATTTATATTACTGTAAACAATGGCGTCGTTAAACCAGCTCGAACCAGATCCGTACACAAAAAAGGGACACGCATCTACTGTTTCAAGTTTTTTCACCGTCTACGGTTTATGTTCAAAAGGTTTGTTTGTGGTAACTGTTATCTGAAATCAACCCCATAATATGGACTAGATAACAAAGTTTCTATTACTTATAAAAAGAATAATGTGGTGTAACTCTCAAGTTAGCATTGATTAAATGATTTTAATGAGCTATGCAGCGACTAGGGATTATAATTTTGGATTACTATATCTCTGAGTTAAAGCATTTTAGAGCACTATGACCAGGCCAGGGTAACTACGTATACTCTGTAGAATAATTGATAAAATTTTTGCTTCTATTACAGGCCACACCCTGTATATGGTCACAATGATCGTTACTAATTTCTAATTGTTATTCTATGATTCCTTTTTAATAGATGCCTACTTCTTCTTATTTAGCTATGTATGTACATATGTATATGCTTTTGAACGGTTAATACAATCTAATAGTCCCCCTAGCCGATTTCGACTACGGTGGCCAGTCACAACGACTAACCGACTGCGCGGGACATATTATAGTGCACAAGTGTGTGCGCAAACACAGGTGCACTCATTATTCCTTTCACTCTCATAGCCCGATGGGACAGCAATCTGACACGACCGGAGAGAGATCAGGCGCAGGAGTAACTTTACGTGCTTTCCGAGGCACGGGAAACACCGCCAACTTCCAAACTCCGGGCTTCCCTGAGAATTTCTGAACAGAAAAACCCAGGTACATATTTTTGCTGGGAATCGAACCCGGAAACTCTGGCGCAGCTGTCGCTTTAAAATGCGACCCTCTTACCGCTGCGCCACCGAGGCAGGCAGTTATACAATCTACTAAAGATTAAAATAATCATTGTAAACCAAAACTTAACGTTGAAAGATCTCCAAACCACATGATAGCCATATCCCCTACTATTTTAGGGAAGATTAATCACTAGCGTAACTTGACCTCTCTTCTCTGTTCAATTTCAAATACTGACGGTTCTATTTTTACTGGTTTCAATTCTCACATCCAGTATTACAAGACATTTAAGTTCCTTATATGGATGTTGGCATCAGGGGTCTATTAAAATTGGTTTTGTTGAGGAGATTAAGAAAACCAATTTGTCTGTCTGTCAACTGAATAAGGGATATATTTAGTGCCCTTGACGGCTGTATGTAGCCTTAGTACCTACTGCATGGCCGACTCTAAACTTAGAACGAATTAACTTACTAGTTTACTTCGTGACGGCAATGTTTCTGTGGAAATTAGATTTTTATTTTACAAATGAGTAGTCGGACTTACCATTGATTTTAATAAAACTATGACATAGTAATATAAGAATAATTTAAAGTACAGTTAAAAAGAAAAGTTTCAGACATACACAATTTTGATATTCTCAAAAGTGAGTTCCAATAGTAAACACAAATCAATCTAACAAACCATGCAATTAAGGGAATATCACTATAAAGAATTAAATAGATTAAGGACACGTTACTATTTATCCAATCGCAGCTACCTCCCACTCAGTTTCAATTGCCTTGCAAGGCTAGACCAGTTGTAACTGAAGTACTACGTCCTATAAAATCATTAAAGCCAAGTTTACATACACCACAAACAAAAAAAACAGCCGTAAAATCCTTTACGCAGACACAAACGATTTTGTGGCTCTATAAATTGTTTCCTTTGCCAGATGTTCCGCGTAAACCCCTCTATAAAAAAAATTAAACGCTTCTTAAATTCGTGCGTTGACAGAGAAATCCTCTACTGCGACCTTGAACGTGACAAAACGACAGGATTCGAAATTTAAAAATAATTTCAAATTTAGAACGCGAGTTCCCGCGGCGCTTCACTAACGGCCCGTTTAAATTTAGAACACGTTCTATTCTCGACCAGTGAACTCCCGGCCGATGGTTTTCTTATTGTTTTTGCCAGCCAGTTATGCCAGTGTTTCGTTTATTTACGATCTTTCGTGTGTTAATTCCTCTTTAGTTCTTAAGTGGCCATAATTTTAATGGCGCCATCATTTTCTCTAAGCTTTACCTTCAAACAGTATTTTTCATAGCTTTTATCGATAACTTCTACAAATATTTTTATAAGATAAACTAAATGTTATATCTACAAAGCGGTAGTTCGTGTCTGAATAAATATAAAGCTATGTTTACACAAGCCATGCTCACTGAACCAAGGTAGTGTTCGGTTTCAGTCCTGACACTTTTTGATGCGTCCCAAATGTGATATCATTAGCTATTAAAACAGAAAAGATTCATTCATTAGTCTAGGCTGGTAATAGTTAAAATATGAGAGATACAAAAACAAATCTAAAAAGGAAATATAACAGCCAACCACTTTCACTCGTATTTATTTAGAAAAAAATTTTTTTTTTTTAAATTTGATGCTGGTTATTTTTCATTCCTTTTTTTTGCTTTGTCTGATTTTCTTTTTCTTTCTTTTCAAGGTTGCCTCTGGTTAAATTGAAAATGAGTGAGTGAGTGAGGTGAAGTGAGGTGAATTAATGTGTTTCTGGCGTCTATAGTGTGCACCCGCCACGATTCCGGACTACGTGGCACTAGAAGGCCAGATGGGTATGTTTACATTGTGCCATATTTGTATTAGCTTGAGTATTAAATCATTATCGACGATTACAAGAGATCTCAATTATTTTGATTGATCGGTTCTTAAAAAAGTATTGATTGGAATCTTGTTTAAGCATCATTAATGCAAATGTAGGTGTGAAGTCATTATGATTTCATACAACGAATTAGAAACTGTATTCGTATCGCCCATTTTGGCTTCAGTCAGTTAGTCTGAGACATAGAAGATATAAAAAACCGGCTAAGTGCGAGTCGGACCCGCGCACTGAGGGTTCCGTGCCCGGGGCCCTAACTGAATTCAGGGTCCACTTACTTCCACCTAACGAAAATATCACAATATTTTTTGACAGCAAAAATACCTTTGTTTTTCATAGTGTTTGTATGAAAGCCAAAGTTTTATTTGCGGTTGATAAAAATGTGCGATATCTCAAAAACTGCTGGTTCGATCTTATTCAAATCAATTTTTGTTTAAAGTTTTTGTTGAAATGTACATCATATATATTTTTTTTCTTATGTTTGGTTCTGAAGTTTACGCGAATACTCATTACAATAAAACACAATTTTAGTCTGCCTGTGACCACGGATGCTGTAAAGCATTCGAAACGTCAGGCATAAAATAAAAATAAACGTTCGCGAAATCAATCCGTAAAATTGTGTTTTATTGTAATTTTTTTCTTCTTTAGTTCAAAAGTTAGAGAGGGGGGGGGGGACGGTCTAAGACTAGCATTACCTACATGACCTACATCATAGTAAAGTTAGCTTGTAACGACCCACTGATGAGATGAGCAAAGGCCTTACCACAACTGTATTCTCGTAAATAAAATGTAATAGCACCTGCAAGTTGCTGAAACCTCTTTTGCAACTAAAAAAACTTCCCACCAATGTATAAATAATTAATTTATTATTGTCAATTAGAATGAAGACAAATAAGTTTAGTAAAATAGAAAAGAAGATACCAAAAGAAATGGTAACGATATATGTCATCCAAATTATAAACAATCGACAGGGAATAAATGCACATGTACCGACCTGTAATGATATACCTACATATCATTTAAGATTTTATGTGTCCCAACAAAATTTGTAGGCCAAAATTTTTGTAAGACTGCAGAAAATACGTTTTTATCCAGAATACAATCGCATTCAGAAGTATAAAATTAGACACTTTTGTTGCATTGTTCACTCAAAAATGCAATGGCCTGACATTTGAAAAAGTATCTTTTCACTTTAACAATTCAGTTTAAATTACTTTGTGGCCTTTTTATAAGTAAAATCTTGGATCTGCATTGTAAAGAATTTTATAAATACAAATTAAAGCTGGCTTTTCTTTGTAGTGTGATGCTGTCATTGTTGTCATGTCTGCTTCATATTATTTCCCTTTCAACCCTGACTAACCTACACTTAAGGTTGCTTCTATAAATTCAGTCAAAACACTATTACTGGCGTCCATTTGAATATATCAGAAGGTCAAGAAAATGGCGGAAAAACGCGAGGAATGGAAAAATCTCAGTTGTCTTTTTACAAGTGCAATTTATATAAGAGCCTAACTCTTAAATTTAATGATGATAAATTTACTGTTCGCTACAATTATTGGTAACAATCAAACCGAAATTTTAATTAAAATGTTTGCAGTTTTAATGGTCGCAGTTTTGAAAGAAATTATCATAAAAGCTTATTGACCTACTAATATATTGAAATCAGAACACAAAAGCGTTTTTGCTTCAGTACAATTGCAGTTGTATTTACGTAACGAGCGGTTTTATTTAATGTTAATTACCAATGGTTACAAGAATACTGCATTTATAATTTCGATTGTGATGTAAATAAAAATTTAACATTGTGTGAAATAATATTCTTTTTACTACGTGTTTAGGTCTCCTTATCTGGAATCAGAATCGTTTTGTAATACAACATGATTTAGTAATTTAATTGTAACCTTATTTCAAGAAATGCGTTTTTAAACCAATGTTTTGTAAGCCATTGATTGTTTTTCGTCTGTCTCCCACGATTTGCAGTTTAGTAGAGCTCATCGTATTTTATTTCAGAATAATTCTGCTTGTGTCCTTTATAGCTTGGCTTTCATTTGGCACAGGCTAAACCTGAGTTGCATTCTAGTCTTATATTCCCGTTAGAATGATCATAAATAAAGATAGCTCTACTAGATGCACTGATAGCGACTTTTAAATGGTTCTATGAATTCCCAGGCACACTATGCATACTGAGTACGTACAGCCCAATGCCATTGCAATCGTTTAATAGACTATAGAAATGGTCAAATCTCATAAATTAAGCAAACATACCGTCGTTTCCGGTTGAAACGGAAGAGGGTCCTACCTGTGTGTCGTCCGGCCTATTCAGGGCTACAGACCATTAGGCCCTTTGTATTTCTGCATTCAAACTTTTAGGGCTGCCCAAAAATATTTAGCACAAAATTTAACGTTATTTATTAACATATTTACGGTTTCGTATAAATAGGCGTTCAAATTATAAGTATCAAATAGGGCCGTAGTCATAGAATCATAGTAGGTTCCTGAAAAAACGCCACCGTATGAGCTAATTTACCGAATCAACCAAATTCGACGGTTTAAGATCCAGTTTGTTTGTAAAAGTAATTAAACACTAGATAAGCCTTTAAAATATATGCTTGACTTAATTACAATATTATGAGGTAGGTACTTAAGTGTAAAATCGTCGTCTGCATTTCCGAACCAATCTGGATAGTTTTTCCATGCCTACCAGTACCTACACCGCGTATGATTTTTCTTTACTTTGTTTTGTATATTTAACTATTTTTGACAACCCTAGGTACTGAATTCGTTTGTCTTTCTTTGAGATGTAAATATTGTCATTATGCACTTTCAAGAGGTTCTTGGGTGGTTCACTGTTTCTGGGTTCAGCTGAAGATGAATTAAAAAAAACTGTTATTATCTTTATTGTACGGTCTTAGAAGGGCCATCTGAAGCGACTGAGATTTTAGAATACAATGCAGTTATTACAAAAGATTCATAAAAAAATTTAACTTCTTTGGTTTTTTTTTGTTTTTATAATGTTTTGTCACTAAACAAACTTAATATAAATTGCACTTGTAAAAAGCAACTGTGACTCTGTGACAAACGAGGAATCGAACCCCGTGTCTTACGCTATCCGGGCGTATGCCTATACCACACGGCCACCGTCACTTCTTTATATCTTCTTCATATTTTCGGATGATACATTAGGTGTAAATTACAGAATCTTTAAAAAATTCATTCATAACTATTTTGTAATTATACATATAAGAAAGTCGTGTTAGTTACACCAGTTAACACCCGAGAACTCATGAACCGATTTTCATGATTTTTACTTTGTAAGATTTGTACCAATTCAACCAAGCTGTGGACACATGTTTTGGAATAGCGTCTAGTGTTAATCTTATAGCTAAATGTATACTGTATTTTTAATGATGGTATTTTGTTTTGTGTTCCTTATTAAATCAAAAATTGTCTTGACCCGGAATATGATGATAAATAATAAATAACCATAAAGCGAAGCATAAGGAAGTTTGCTGGGACCGCTACTTTTTAAAAAAAATTAAAGGCATCGACTTTAAACTAAACTTGATTTGATGTAGCCTTATAGTCGAAGTATAATTGAACAAATTAAATAAATTGTATTGGCTTTTGTATTCAACTTTTCTAAAGCTCTGTATAGTCATAGAATCTTTACAAATAAAAGTGAATAGAGCTTTTTAGTACATACCTACGTAGCTTTTTACTAAACATGATTTATGTGTAAACTATGAGTTGCGTAGTAAAAAGGTTTCTTTGAGTTTCAATTGACACAAAAACGCCAAAATATTTGAAGAAGCAACGAGTTTGGAAAGTTTTGAACACCTGTCCCTTCTACATAATATTATGTATGAAAGTACAGTCAGTACATATTAAAATGGACAATCTAATTTTATATTAAACTAACTGAACTATACCTCTTCAATGCGTCTTAAAATGTATGTGTATCTACTTCGTGATTTTTGAATTTTTTTTTGTCACTGCATGAAAATAGTTTTGGTTTGAAGGCAAATGTGCAATATTTAAAATACGATTGAAAAAAGTCTAATGTTATTTGACTTTCTAAAGACTTTAAATATCGGCATTCATTCTCTTCTTTCCTGCATGTCCTGGACGACTGCAAGTCAAGTTAAACACTGCGGTATCGTATGCTGTTGGAATAAGGGCTATTTTTCAACAAAAATGTATAGTCTGATGTGCTGGCCACTGTACCTATAATTAGCTTCCATGGAAAATACAACCTCTTTTCATACAAAACTTAATTTACCTAGCAGATGACACTTTATGACACCACATGGTAAAAACATACCTACACACCATACCATCATTAGCACCTTATCTGCGACTAGCATGTCTGTAGGTATGTGGGACGTCATAATATGTTGACAAGGCTGTAAACACTTATAGCTAACACTGAAATGAAACTTAGCACGTTTAGTTTCTAGTTATTTATGTGTATTCAACAAATGTTGATTGAAAGTGGATTTTACTGGACTAGTGAAAGTAAAAATATCTGTATTATACGCATACCTTGATGCCACTTGGAGTTAATGATAGTGGTTTCCCGCAGCTTCATCTGCGTGATTGTCGGAACTAAAAAAATAGCACTACGATTTATAGCACATGTGCTATTCCGATGTATGAGCTGAGCTATATCATTGTAAAGTTTTATCAAAATCCATCCAGTAGTTTTTGCGTGAAGGAGTAACAAACATACATCCATCCTTACAAACACCTACACTTATAATATTAGTAGGACGATAGCTCTACTTAAAAGATTAAATGAAAATGAAAATGTAATGTAATGAAAATGTAAGTAAACATTTAGTATCCTCTTTTAACCATTAGTTTGTGATGGCACTGTTTTGAAGTGTAGGTTGCACCTAACTAAACCATTTTTAAGTATAAGACTCCTCTTCATGTTTAATACTAACAGCCTGTTTCACCACGTCCTAATTACCTGCCCCTTACTTCATTGAAATGACGTTCCATATTTGAATTATTCGCTGGATTTTGCTGGCAGACCCTTAATGTTCCTTGAGCTTCACGGTCTAAATAGTTCTGACAAAAGCTGAGTGCGTATAAACCCTGCGTAAGCGACGAGCAAACTTCTTGCGCCACCACAAAGCAAGCAATAAAATATCTCTCCAGGCTTCACACAATAACATTGTGACACAGCACATACTAACCAGCCAACTCAGTTGAATTTCAAGATCGATTCTCATTTGATACGATAGCTAAACATTTTTGTCTGTCAAAATAATACATATGAGAAGAAGTTCCTTTAAGCAGATTCTGCAAGTTCTTTAAGGTATTTTTTTTGAAGTGATAACACTGAACAGCAAAGGCTTTTTATGTATCATCAAGTATTCTCTGGTAACCGTTTCCCTGGTGTTGGGTAGCAGCAACACCAGTACTGGCGAAAGGCTGAAGATATAGTCTAACAGAAAAAGCTTTTGACTGAGTATTATGAGGCATGAAACCCCCGGTTCTTTAACTGCGGGGGTGAAGGCAAGAGGGATACCACTAATCTATCTTCAATTAATTGGAGGTCTTATGGAAAAAACTGTACCGACAAGAGCCTATCTCTTGAATTTGATTATAATGTATCAAGTATCGAACTTTGACGACTTATGAAGAGCTCATTATTATACTAGTTGCTCCTTGGTCGCGTATTTACTTAGAAGGAAATTGTAGTCAAATTTTTGGCAATTTGATCATTCATCATGAACCATCATACTGAGCTTCAATTATTTGAAAGAAGGCAGAAAGATCGCTGGTGTCGAGTGAGTAGGCTTTTCTTTCTAGGCTCTCAATGTGTTCCAAGGCTCAACAATATGAAACTAACAAAGGTTGCCGGTCCGAGATAAGCGAAATCGGTCGGGCCTCCATTTTTAAGCACAAAAGCTCTCAAACAAACACTCTAGCTTTCATAAGAAATTCTATAAGAATAACGGAACATTGTTTGCAGCAAAATACCCTACCCTATACCCTTGCTTGGCTAATTATATTATTATATTCCTTGTTTCGTTATTTTTTGTCTACGTATAATAGATTGGTTTCTAATTTTGTGCATTGTAAAGACATTAGTAGGTAAGTCTTTTAATTGAAAATTTTATTTGATATTGATGGTTCTTGTTTCAATTTTTTACAGTCTTACCGTATTAATTTTACTTGATTAACAGTTTGGTTTGTTAGCGCAAAAAAATGATTGACCTTTTTATGCTGAAAAGACATAAAACAACCATAAATAATTTAACTTGATTACAGTTTGGTTATGTTACAGTTAGGCCTATGATCAGCAGTGGACGTCCTTCGGCTGATAATGATGATGATGATGATAATGACAGTTTGATTTGTTAGCGCTTAAAATGATTGACCTTTTTATTCTGAAAAGACATTAAAAAAGTTAAGACTTTCAAGCCAGTTTGACAACACCCTTGCACATTTCAGTCAGCTTTTGTATGAGCTAAACATCAAAATTGCGAAGAAGCAGGCATTTCATGGCACGGCCTATCGTTGCGAATACAACATGTATGTGTGAGTAAGATTATTGAAAGCGTCTCAAGGCATGCTTCAATAACAGGAGCTTCCAAATTTGTACACAATAAAAAACCAAAATAAACCTTCGCCAAACACGTCCGCGGTTATGTCACGACAAAATAACTGTGTGATAAGGAAAAAATCGAGCGGTGCCGGCGAATATAGCTAGTGCAAGGTCAGCAGGTGCTCCGGGGTCGGTGCATCGACTTGGTACATGTTTCCATTGTAGCTTTTGAGATTTGTCACTTTATCGTTAAATATTTACGGTTCACTGTACAGTTATAAGTTATGGTGAGCCTCGTGGAAATCCTAAGTCACTCTGAAAAGTTTTTCATGTATTTTCTATGGGTATCTGTCAATGTTGTAAGCTGAAAAAAATGCTGGTATTAAGATTTGGTAGGTATCCAATCCAAATAGTTGGTTGGGTTGAAATACCTCGCTTGTTATCAAAAAAAAATGTATAAATATTATTTTATGCAACTTACGTATCGTATAGTTATTGCAATTTGTATTGTTGTGATTAAAAAAATACTGTTGAACTAAATAATTATGTACTGAGTGAGTTATTAAAACTTAAAAATACAGTTCGTTTTCCTTTGCTTGTCTTATATTGTAAACAATCTCGCTCGACCTTCCATTTTAACTAAATAATTCATTTTAAAATAAAATAATCACGAAACTAATAATCCACATAGATTATTAATCGTTGTACACTGAGATCTTTTTTAATCAAATACATAGTAAATTTATTTTATTCACTGATATTATTTTACAAATTAATAAAAAGATTGTTTACAATATTTGACTAGAAAAGATGAACAGACTTTAGAAATTTACGTGTATTTAAAAAAGCCTGTTAATCTTTGCTAGTCAAATACTGTAAATACTAATACTGGGATGATAACCAACCGCCAACCAGTGGTGCTCAGATGGTTCGATTTAAATATCGCTGAAAAGATATTGCGAGATCAACCCGTGTCGTATCAAACAATGGAGATGCGCACGCGCAGAGTCATCGAACCCTTTGTCCACTCTTTATGGCAACTATAATTTTATCGCGAGCCCTTTGTGTTTACCGGTTCCAGCCCAAAGCCAATGCTGATCGTATCGCATCGCTTCGCGTCGCAAATGAACGCTCTCTTGAACTTCTCGAAACGTTTAAATCTACTTATACAGTAAAATGAATTGCTATATGTTAGTCGCGCTAAAACTCGAGAACGGCTTAACCGATTTTGCTGATTTTAGTCTTTACGGGGCCGCCGAGGACAACGAAACGAAGTTCGCCGGGATCGCTAGTAAAATATATTTGTCAAGTATGTATAAGACAAAAGAAAGAAAAAATACACGAAAGCTGAGATCGTTATTCGGAAATTGGTTGGTGGCTCTCTTTTCGGCTTTGATCCGTATGCTGCTCATAGAGCAAGGAATGTGATATGAGAGACTGGTTGCACGAAGTTTTTATTATTATACCACTTAAAGTATACAAATCATAAAAACCTGTTGTTAAAGGGACTTGATACACAGGAGTATTTGCTAATAATTATTTATTAATATGCATATGGTGATCGCAGCGCTGCAGCGTATTGTTAACACTAATCTGTTATAAACATTGAGGATAAAGTTATAAACTTATAATTAAAACAGTACCAATGATTCTTACCTAGATTTTTATCTTAGTTTTTTGGGCAATCGAAGAAAACTCCGTCAGTCCCAAGGACATCAACTACGCTCTTGTAGTAAAAACGCAAAAAAAATAATTCCACTTTACCTCGTATGAGTAATAGTTGTGTTGTGAACTTGTGAGTGAGTCAACGTCACGCATCAGATAATATGATTCTGCAGATCTACTCAGAGATAAGAGGAATCATCCACATATAAATAGAAGTCAATGTAAGTTAAACTTTGCTTGTACCAATTTAAAACTAGTTACTAATAAACTGCAGCAATTTATATAAATACAAAACTCACAACCAACATAAGTAATTCATAGTAAAACACTTCATTGTCTTTTTGATTCAATAGATACTGCATTTTATTCACTGAAATTATTTTAAAAGTATTAAAAAGATTGTTTACAATTTTTAGCAAAGAAAAACGCACTTTAAATGCAAATTGAAAATAAGAGGTAAAACACCAGTTTAATAACAAGAAATCTGGATAAGTAAATAGTGCTATTTACTTTAATACTTCTTTTTCAGATGACATAAATATTACCTTGTGATCAATTAAACTTTGTCAATAGGCGTCATCGTTATTTTGAGAAACGAGTAAGAAAATTTTACTTATAATGTAAATACGTCACACTTTAGAAAAAAAACAGGTCAAAAGAGTACCTATCATACCAGTAATTTAATGAGTGTTTGTAATTGAAAATATTTACTAGATACTTAAATAAAGGACATGCTTGCAACGATAAACTAATACTTAATTAATCTCTAGATTTTGTATAATCTCAATCGGTAGTGCTTGGCAATTTTAACATTACGTATGCAAATTATGTTATTGAGTACTGAGTATGTAAGAACTGAAGATAGATCAGTGTGTCAAATATAAACAAGGTGTTGATTAGCTTCAAACATAAAATATATTATTCCCTGAGATGCGTTTGTGACAAACATCTGTGTCGACATTTTTTTGACTAAAAAACTGTTCGTAACCGCACAGGAACTATCAGGTTTCACTATTTCAGACCTAATAGCTTAATTTAATAGTACGTGTTGAACTAATTTAGACTTTATCAGTTAGAAATAAGGCTGGGAATCATTTGAAGTGTTGAGATAATCACGTTTTTCCCGCCACAGAAACTTGTCGTTTTGTAAGAACTTTACGGTATAGTGTTACTGTGTCTGTTGTAAGTTATCTTTTTAATGTCAGTTTTTATAATGTCTGATATTTCCTTTCAGTTGTTTTTCGGTTGTGTTTTAACCTGTCGCAACGAATTTAACACGTTGGTACACATGAATATTTTATTAACAAGATGATTGATAAGTCTACCGTTAAAAAAGCTCTAATAATATTTAGATAGTTCGTCAGTTTAAAGTTATTTCTCTGAAAAATTGCTGAATAGCCACTTTGATGCGTCTTGCTCTTTTCGCCCCCAGTCCCTTTCTACTTCGGCTCTGTTTTATACTTATTTTCCTATGTGCGGCCTAAACAAATCCAACAGAGTGAAAATCATGAAAATTGGTCCACCCATTCTCTAGGTATAAGTAGTGTAAATAAAACTACTTTTTAATATACTTAAATTGAAATAGATTATATGTATATGCATATATATATAAATACTACTTATTCAACGAGTTACCCACAAATACCTATCTAACATTTGAGTAGTGCCTACTTGTTAAAAATATCACACAATCCCTAAAACGATTGCATCTCAAAACACCATCTTAGTGTCAGCAACATCACGAAAAATTAGTACTCATTTTATATGACCCCACCAATAACCAAGTTGAGCTCTTATTTGTTATTCCCAGAAGCTTATCTGATGAAACCAAATAAATGTGGCCTTGACAGAGGAGCCACATGTCTTCTAAACCGTAATCCGAACTTGTACAGTCGGTGACGAAAACGTTACAGCTAAAGTTTTTATGTAATAATATCACTATCGTGATTAGTCCTTTGAAATTCATCAACATTCCTTCTTCATAGGTAAGGTAGGTGACCCAAATAAAGCCTATGTCCAAATAAGGCCTACTTTTTAAATTAACCGCTTCAAGATTTCGAATGGCCACCAATGATTGTAGAAATGCGTATACATTAACTAACCCACACAAGCACAGCAAACGGCCCGTGTCGCGAGCGTGTTGGAATCTACAGTCGAAAACAACCACGGTGCGGAGCGCACGCCTGTTTTTATAAAATTCTGGCAGATAGATCAGTAAGTATTATCATTTTTATTCGTACACGGTGTGCTATGTTTTGTCTATAGGTTATTTATACGTTTAGCCATCTCATCACATAAGTAAAATAGGTGTAATATCAGTGTATTTTATATGATTGCCCTTTTGTTTACTTATGTGTCATGCCCTAATAAAGCCCATTAAAAAACTGTATAGGCCTTATTAGGACAATGGTTTATGACAGTTAAAAATGTATCACAGAAAAATAGTAAATCCTTGTTTCTAGTAATATCATGAAAAAAGGAACACCAGATTCTACCACAGAGAAGAAAAGGGCTCAGTGGACTTCGGAACATATGGAAAACGCTGTTAGAATGATAGAAAAAGGTATATTATCTACATACTCTGCTGCAGCCAGATGCAACATCCCAAGAAGAACAAAAGTCATAAAAGTTGATGATATGCGGAATTATCTTACTAGTGACGTTTGGTATTATCAGTTGTGTGTATTGGACTCACACCCGCTGATAAAATATTTTACTGCTCACGAGATTGTTTAAAAGAAAAGATGAAAAGGGCTGATTACATAGTATTTTTACATTATGTGAATCTCGTTAGGTCTGATCTATAACGAACAAAATTAATTAATAGGATCTCATTAAATTTATATACGTATTGACAACATTTTGTTTTAATAAAGAAGTTGAATGCTTACTGGTTTTTATTAGGGCTTTATTAAGACATAGGGTTCCCAATAAGGCCAAAGTGACATTTCGGTTATTTGTTTTTACAAAAGTGCGATTTTTGCAATTCTAAAGCAACTTTGTTTCATTTATTACAAAGTTTAATACATAAACATAAGTATTTCAAATTACCCGTGCATTTCTACTATAAACCTGCTAGTTAGGAGGCAAAAAAAATAAGGTAGGCTTTATTTGGTGACCTTACCTTACTCGTATTATTACTTCACAATAATTTCAGGATGTGTGATTTTTAAAAGAGTTATTTAAATACGTATCTGTCAATCAATAATTATTAAAATTAATTTGAAAAGAAAAACCTTCGCAATTAATAAACGGCTGAACAGAATTTCATGTAACATGCTTAAGAATATTCGGGATGAAATTATCTATGCCCAGAAAACTAAAGGAAAATTTGTTCATCCGTTTGCAAGCTACGATACCACAGACAGATACACAGACATACACGATAAACTAATAACATCCCTCGGGGGTTAAAACCGTTTCTTGACATGCTAAAGCCAAAAAAGGTATGCTTCTTTGGCTACACACAATCGAACATAGAACCTATGCCTTTTTTAAGTCGCTCAAAATGCGGTTGGTCAAAATTACCATAATATAGTTCAAAAGAGTAAACAAAAAAAGGCGAAAGCTCCTTTTATTTAAATTTCCACATTAGGAATTTTGATCTATTTTGATACTCCGAAGCTAAACATGTAGGTTAAGTCAATTTCCCTATATTACGCGCACTATGTAATTAAACTTTAGCTTTAATCGAAAAGTAATAACACAAATAACAGAGATCATGCTATCCACTGTACTTATAATGTATTAATTATACTAAATACCTGGCTGTACTCTAATACACTGTAATTTCTTGACTTAAATTATCACAGAGGAAATTAGCAATATCTTACACACAAAATTATTTTAATTTACAATTGTCCTTTTGAACTAGTATTGTTAATTAAACTGGTATTATTATAGACCAGCAGTGGCATATAATACATTTCTTTTTTAAAGAAGCTTAATAAATAAATCATCATACCAGCTGTAATCATGATATCTATACTTTTAATGAGAAATATGGCATCTATATTTAAATAATAGTACAGATTTGATGGCATTAGCATCAAAATTACAAAAAAAAAATATTAATATAACATAGGATGCAGATTTCAAAATCTCATTTAAGTTCAGTTATGGACAAAATTGTAAATACGTGGAAACCAGTAACGGCAGAAATCATTACAGATCCAACGATGTTGATGAATGCCCACCGCGCTCGGGCGGTGTTTTGATATGCTAATCACTTGCTCCAACAAGTTCTACAACTGAGATCTTTGATACTATTTCATCTAGACATCTTTAGAACCAGAATCTCTACATTCTAATGCTGTGTTACCAGCAATAAATTTTATAGCCATCAGCAATGTAATTACACAAAATTGTTGCCAGCAAATTCGTTTGTGTAGGTACGTGTAAAAAGATGATTATAGTAATTGGTGTACCAGGTTTAGCCATAATAATAAGCAAAGTAATTTTTACTTTGCTTATAAAACTACTTCTTTTTTATGGACAATAAACTGAGATTGCTAAAAATCAACTTGAGTTTTTACTGTTGACTTGATACCACTACTATAAACCGTCTTATAAACCACACCGATATTATAATTATCGTTCCAAAGATTTATATTACACACACTGCCTGTTTAACATTCCTAATCTGATTAGCTTATTATGCATAGCGTTGATTGGATAATCGCATTTAATTATAGTATTACAAAATTCTTATAGCTACAACGAATTTATAAATATTAAGTTACGAGATTGAATAAGTACGAAGTGATGAATGGTACTGACAAGCTGTTAAATAATCTGATAAATTTTGCGGCACTCCCCAAGGAACAGATTTATCGAAATGATAAAAACTCGCGAAAACAAGATTACGCTCAACATTTTTATCTACAATTTTGACAGGACGTCCTATATCAGGTTACAGTCCAACAACACATTCTTTCATCGCTCAAAAATTGTTCGGTTAGAGCTCCAACTTCCTTTGAATCAGTACGTTCAATTTCAAATCTTGTGCCCCGCTGATAAGATTTGCGATCGGCGCCGGACCCACAATTGTCTTTATGAATAAATTGATGCAGATTAATAAAGTGGCCGACGATAAGTGCGTCGTCTTATCAATACCGTTTCACTTGCGACTTCGACAGTTTTCCTGCGGACGCTCTATCGATCGGGTCCCTTGCTCCACCTGTTCCTACATCGACAATCGTGATACAACTCAATCCATCTTTATCGATTGCTTTACTATTCGTGCCATTAAATCCCTTTCTCATGTTAATTTACATTCGTCAGTAAAAGTGACAATCCCAATGACCGGTTCAGTGATAAAGTGAGTTATGGAAATGTGTCGTGTGAACGAAGTTTTTAGTTCGTGTTGAATATGCAATAAAGTTTTCGAAACCAATCGCGAGTAATAGAGATGGTGGGACCCGTTGGACAGTTTCATGCCAGCCTTACTGATGGGGAATTGTGAGTGGATTACTGTAATTTTGTAAGATGAGAGCTAAAAATTATAGTTTGTTGCAGCATGATTCATCCGCGCGAATTGCATGGGATTAGTCATCGTAAATTGTTGTCATACCTTGATTTTCTTGTGTAATTATTTATCGCCGTATTTTTTTCTGTAACCTAAACTACAATGGTTCTTCTTGTGAGGAAGCCAAACGTAACCAATAATTATTGCCAGACGGTCTTTAAATCCTAATGCCTCGAAGTCGTAAAAGTGATAAACAGTCAAACTCATTGTTTACTTTTGGAGTTCAGCTGTAACGATCAGTACCTACGTTTTAAAGTTGCCTAAATGTGATCGTTAAGTTAACATTAAAGTACTGTGTTCTTGCAAATAAATTATGATTATAATTATGATTAGTAGAGTCAGCTTCAGAAAGATATGCGCCTATTCTTCTATATTTTAATCAGTTAACTTTCAATGACATTGCTTGTAAGTACACAAGTTTTATTGCAACTATTCTCAAGGTTACATTTGTCCCGTTGCTACCGGAAATTGCTTTGATATCAACATGAACAGTTATTTCTATCATTTCTCAATCTTATCAAACATCAATGTATTTATCGTCATCTTCGAAGAATTCCATAATACGTATGCCTACATGGGTGTTTTATAATAACATTTGTACAATAAAAATAAATCATCTAGTATCCCCCATGATAGTAATCGGGTATGTAACATAGCTAACGAGGCATGGCACAAAAGGTACAATGGGCTATTGTCTCATCACCATTGTTTGAGCCTCCGTTACCGACTGTCACTTGTTTACACCTTCCAACCTGTAGTCGTTGGAACGAACTTTGACCTGACTTTTATCAATACCGTATAGGTTAAGGGTTAGATATATCGCTAGCATTTCATCTCTTGTTGCGCATCGTCATTAAATTTAGGTATAGCTGTTGTAGATACTAGTATTTCCAAGAAATAAATGATTTCTGATCAAGAATGTATTTGTTTGTACATATCGTGGTTTATTTGTACAATTGCACAAGAAATACCAAATACCTCCTTTTGCAAAGATCCGATACTTTTTGGTTATGTGATTTCCTACATTTTTATTGTGGAATCTTTCTCTTCGTCATTTCTTTTGACCTTGATTGCGACATCAAAGAGAATATTATTAGACGCAATAAGTGATGGAGGCGGAAACTGGTAATTAGATTAATATATTGCAGCGCAGGTGTCTAAGTGACGTTGATCATCACTTTCCGCCACATGGTTGATAATTACTTTGCTGATACTAAAAGCTACCGCTTTATTTATTCATTTGAAGATTTCTGGGGGCGTATTGCGATCCAACTTAATCCGTTCAATTTCGAGGCAGTTCAATTCCCACTCAGTGTAAATTAATATTATCAATATAACTCGTCAAGTATGTGTAAACGAGACACAATAAAAATTCCATTGTTATGCGACTCTCGGCATTCGTTTGATACCTGACTGATTACTAATATTACAATAATACTACAATGGAATGATTTTTAATATTTATATTGTTATATTTTAGTAATATTGTCAATATAATGCGAAATTGCAATAAGAATTGCTGATTTGACAGTAAAGCAGAGCGTTTTAACTGTCAAAACTGCATCGCAATACGCAATTGACAGTTAATGTTCTTTTACAGACACAAATAACGTTGAAAGTGACGGTGTAAATATCGAGCATGTTAGTGTAAATGTAGCCTGTCTTACAGAATGGATGTTTTATCAATAAATGAAGAAGTTTAACGTTTGTGGAACTTAAAATAAACCATAACCTGATGTTCGATTGAAGACTCTTCTACCTTGATTTAAGGATGATAATAATTGGCAATTTAGCATATACGTTGTATACCTATATCAGACGCAATTCAGGCGTGCGCCTGCGCTGTTGTACTCGTACAATTCAGGTCAATTTGTGCCACTACATGCAAATTAAAATATGCATTCCGATAAGTGCCTTTTAATGTTTGTATGCTCGGATAGCGAAATTCATGGTAATGAGTTGCTATGTCGAATCAATTAGGAACTAGTGCAAATTTCTGGAAAAACTTAAAGAGCAGCTAGTAAGATGGCTGATTTAAACAATGATAATGATAAATGGGGTCGTGAGCACTAAAACTTATATCAATAATAAAAAAATAATTAAATCTGCAGAACCATGCCAGCAGTAGCAAAAAGATTGTATTTTATTGATTAGTAACAAAATATTGGAGTACATTAACCTTGCATCATCGAACTGCCATTAATTGTGCACATGAAAATACTTAGGTGTGTAATAATAACATGTTATTACATACCTAAGTATCATGGTACCATGCAATACCTCTGCAACAGACGAATATTGGTAATTTATCTTGGAACAACAACTTTCATCGTCAATCTATAAACTGACGCCACGGGAGACCCTTCGTCGTGAACAATTTATTGACCATGTTCAACAGATCAACCTTGGGTAATCTGTTAAATTACTTCATCAAAATTTCAACCGTTTATCTATCAGTCCAGAGTTCAATATAATTCGGGATACATTTCCTGATTTGGATAGGTCAAAGTGCTCTGTACGAGATAGACAGGATTTGTGTGAGAATATAGTAGGAGATTAGATTCAGATGGCAAGCTATTACAAAACGATTTGTTCGAATCACGAGTGTCCGGTCTTAAGATGAAAGCTTTGAATGTGAGATGAATGAAATTGTGAAGACGATTTTCTTACTGTGTAACGTAAGAGTTTCAATAGCTAGTTTTAAATACAATAAAATATTATCTTTACTATCGTATGATGTTATTGCATGACTGAATAATTTGCTCTAAATTATGTGATGTGATCGGAAGATTCAATTAGACTGTTTTCTTATCACAAATCACATAGTTTTGCAAGTTTCAAGCAAGTGACAATATAAATAAATGTCAGCCAGTTAATCTGCTCAATTTACAATGATTTGTTAATATTTACCAACCTACTAATATTATAAATGCGAAATTTTGTGAGGATGGGTGTATGGATGTATGTTTCTCACTCCTTCACGCAAAAACTTCGCAATGGATGTTGATGAAACTTTGCAATAATATAGCTCATATATCAGAATAGCACAGAGGCTAGACTTCATAACGATATTTGGTGAAACCGCGGGGAATCCTCTAGTAACTACATATACCATAACTTTTAGAAGCCACTTAAATAACACTTATATAAAAATTACCAAGATTTATACTGACTTTAAGATTTGTTACATCCAGGAAGAGATCTAAACTGTGTCGTAAAGGTCACTGCATCTTCACATTGTTACTTTCGATTATGTCACAGTTACCATCGTGAATCGTTGCGTAGCGGCCATTATGAAATATTTGTTTACAATTTCCTTAAGAGACTGCATTAATTTTACTACTTCACACTTTGTAAGGCCCATTCTTTTCTTCTTTGTGAAAGAATTAACGGTAGTGTAACTTCCGAATATTACAAAACACCTCATTGATAACTTTTAACCTGTTTTGAGGGAAATGCTTTGTATGAAAGAATCGGTATAAAGAGAAAGGATTTGAAATTACTTTTGCGAAAGACCTTTATAAATTCCTAGTCTTCTAGTGATTTACTTTTATTATTTCTTTAACTCACAATCTATTTAACCAAAAATGAGGGCTAATTACTAACCAGGAACAATCAACATTTAAGAAACCAAGGTTTTATAAACAGCTTCAAGGTTTTTACTAACCGTAAATTACCATAACAGATAGTCCCCATACAGTTGTATATTACCGTGTGTGATACAACAAACGTATTCTTATCTAATCGACAGTCGGCATTGGAAGTCAACCGGTTCCTAATGCTCGCCTTGGCACCGATGTGTACTTCACTTTCTTCTAATCGGCCGGTTGAATATCGGTTTTATGGTGCAAGATAAAATTGTTAGGAAAAAAGTCAACATAAGCTTTTATTGAATACTGAAATCCTTTAGGTAGGATAGACAGATTCGTGTCACTTATATCGCCATTGCAACTACTGTTTAGCCAAAATGTTTCAGCTTAGCATAGCAAGGCAGTTCCAGAGAAAGTTTAGCCGTCTTGAAATCTGCTACTCTCTGTAAGCTAAGAATTATCCTCATCAATCTTATGTATTTCCTTGTTTTTGCTTTTGTCAATGGGTTTTTTTAACTGTGATATTATTCGTCCGCTCGCCAATTATTTGGATTTAAAAAAAGGTAGTTCTGGTTTGTGATTGACTGTTGTCTTCAATTTATAAGCAGTGTCTCTATTGTTGTAGGTACCGTAAATTCTGTTGGTAGAATTTAGTAACCACGGTTTTTATATCATGACGCCATGTTAATAGAAAGAATTGAGACTACTTCCACCAGTATTACAGAATACCCAAACTCAAGAACCTTTCTCTTTGTCCACAGGCCTCTTCAAAGGCTCAACGACGACGCTCGACGGGATAGGCCTTCGGCCCATGCCGGCCGAAAGACCCAAGACCCTTCGCAAGCTGAAGTCAGTCTACGACGCCTCACCCACCGACCCGCCTCCATTGACGACTGCGAACCTGAGCAGCAATGGACAGGCTGAGAGACCCGTCAATGGATTGGAAGAAGAAGTTAGAAGACGCAGCAACACGACCAGTTCTACGCAAAGCGGGGATAAGTCGCTGTCGATACTTAGCCCGTTTGATGAGCAGGTTTGTTATTACGTCACTATTTTTAATCTATCTTTCTCATTGTTTTAAAATTTTACGCCTCCAAACACTTTACTTACTTGGGGCTCTATTTTTGAATCACTCGCGTCAAGATAGCGTGTGATATTAATTGATTAAAGTCAAATTTTGGAATGAAAATTGTTGAACAGTTTAAATCCACACAGGAGGGATTTGAAAAAAATTTGCTCAATTTTGTAACGTCTATATTTTGAGTGATTTTCGTTGATTTTTTATTCGTTTTCGAACGAAAATCATACGTCATATCCAAGCGAGTGATTCAAAAATAGGGGCCAAGGCTACAGAGTCTAAGCCTTTATTGGTAATTTGTTTCATGAGTGATAGAATTACAAAATTTCTAAGAAAATTCGTCAATTCAAAATATTCAGCGTAATTTATATTATGCACTTTTTAGAATACGCTATTCATTCTACACACATAAATCTTTATCGGTCAATATGTCTACAGCTACTCGTGATGCTCATATAAGGAAAGAACGGTCGTAAAAACGTTACAAATAAATACTGCAGTGACTCAGAGATATGAGTACAATAAGCATCACTTTTGTTACGTAATTAGGAGAGTCAACGTTATGTGTGCACTTTGATGCAACTTAGTTCTTAGAATTGTTATTATTTATTGCTGTAGATATTATTGTTACTAGGCCACCGCAGCCGGTATACCTATGTACTATATATAATAGTACCTATGTACTATATGTACTATATATGTACTATGTATAATAGTTAAAAAAACAACAAGAATATTAATGCATTGAATTACCTCACTACATAATATTATCATAAAATTGCAATGTGAGCTTATGTAAAGCACCTTTTTGAATCAAGTAGTAGTAGTAGCTTTTGAATGTAATAAATGTGTTTTTTTTTTATTTTTTTTTGTTATTCTGTATATGTATATGTTATTTTGCTAGGTAGATTATGTGTGAGTAGTTTATTAGATGTTGTATAAATCTTATGTCTAATGTAATTTAATGTTGATTTTAATTGAGTCAATTAAATGTATTTTCTTTCTTTCATGAAAGGTACGAATTTCGTCATCTTACATACGAAGCTAATGAGTAGTACTTAGTCACGTTTAGGTTCGTCGTACCTAACCCTATAACCCCATTAAAATGCCTTGTCTTAAATACCAGCCTAACATCTTATCTTATTTCGTGGGATAATCTTGAACTTTATAGCTTACCACTTCTTACCGCTCATTATTAGGCACGTTAGTTTATTTTAGTCACATGTTTTTCAACCATTATTACGCGAATTTGTCATTGAAAGTCTTGTTAGTTACACTACTTATAACTCAAGAACGGCTGAACCGATTTAGCTAAAAATCGGTGGGGATGTAGCTTAAAACCAGGAGAAGGAAATAGAATACTTTTTATCCCGTTAGGCGGGGCCAGGGCTGGGTGGGACGGGGCGGCGAAACTATGTTCGCTGAGACTGCTTAACTTTTAGAATTACGGGGTTAGGCGGGAGGAGGCCGGGGCGGGATGGTGCTGGGGGCGAAAAAAAGTTCGCTGGGTCCGCTGGTAGTATCTAAGTAAATTGTATTAATAGGTTAAGTTATAAAGTGTGATAAGCTGACACACAAACAAACAAAAATAATTAATTTCACAAACCTATTAACTGCTTTACAGACAGTCAATTAAATGTAATTTAATATCGCTCTAAACTCCCTTAGGCCCGCTAATTGTTCGCCGGCGTCAAAATGAACAGTAATGTGCATAATTACAACTTTTACACCCAACAGTCACAGAACTATTAATAACCGACTGTAATTAACCTTGAGGTAGACTTTAACAACCATGTCGTGGTCGCAACGGCGTAACCAACGACAATACAAAGAAAGGAAGTAATGGATTGTCATGCGTGACCAGTCTAAATTAGTAGTTACCCAAATGTTGTTTGGTTACTATTTTATAAATGTGAATCGAATTTATACGGGTGAAAGTGTGGCATGATTAAAACGCTCCGTGATTAACCCCTGCACATCTTTTTTATACATAGCTCCACTAGGTGCTAAGATAGTGAGGAAGATTATAATAATTTCTGAGATTTGGGATTTAAAAATCTGCAATGCAAGCGTACGAAATGTAAATAATACAACGTTTCCTAAAATTCAATTTTAACGAATCGAATATCTTGATTACTTTTAAGATTTTTTTGTTTATTTTTGCAAATAAATAAATAAGTACATAGTTGATTTAATTCAGAAGACATACCTATAGAGTATTCCAGTGTTAGACATGTTTTAAAGCGACTTTATGCGCAGCTAAAAAAAAAAGAACCGCGTCATAACTTGCATAAAATGACAACGTCCAATGATGCGGGTGGCAACCACCATAGTTATTTAGATAAGAACATTCGCTTGCACATATTGCCTACGCACATGCATCCCGTTTTATGCAGGCAGGTGTCGCGAAACAGATGTCGATGCGGCGATAGCAACGCACCTTGTAGCATTAAGAGAATGACAGCAAATTAAATTTATTGTAAACGGTTGACAGTTCCGGGAAGAACATTCTTTAGTTAGGGCTGAATAAAGTTTATTTCGCTAAATGAAACAGGTGTCTTCTTACTAGTTTTCAATAAAATGTTCTATCATATTTCAAAAAAATCTTATTTGCCAGCAAAGGCTCTGTGACAACATGGCAGCTTAGACTTAGAACATCCCTGTATTGACTGATAAAAGTATTTATTTATCATATGCTCTTCAAGCGCATATGAATACTTAGTTGGAAATTGGCCTGTTCCACTTCCGAACCCAAGGTTGCAAAAAAGTAGTTACATCATAGAACTCACCGTAAATAATTACTATCAATTCCATAATGATATGGTCTATCTATGACTGAACGGACTCCTATGTGAACTTATATTTATTATATTTTTGTCTACAGGAGGAATGGGCAAAGATCTCCGAGATAATGGCCTCGTTCGGTAGCAAGTTGGTGCGTGAGTCGGTCTTCGTCTCTGAGTTGGAGCAAGAGTTCACCTCTCGACTCGGTCTCAGCTGCTCCGAGTCCAGTTTGAGTCCATCTGTGGCGTCTACCTTGGGCTTGTGGCTGGCTGGTTTAGGCCTACACGACTACGAGCCGCTCTTTCTTGAGAGCGGTTACGATGATATAGACTTTATTGTGAGTATATTTCCAAAGCTAGTAAGTAACATTTTGTAAATACTGATGTTTGCAGTTGATTTTTGGTTTTATAGTGTTTTGTTACTATACAAACTTAATAATATAAATTGCACTTGTAAAAAGCAACCGTGACTCTATGACAGACGAGGAATTGAACACGGGGTTCGATTTCTCGTCTGTCACAGAGTCACGGTTGCTTTTTACAAGTGCAATTTATACTGATATTTGATTGAATAGCGTTGTTTGAAGAATAACATACATACTTTTGTCCAAGGTATCGCTAAACGTTATCAATATAGCAACACTATATATTGCAAACGGGTACTTTAATGGTGTGTGTTTGTTACAGAATGGAATCTTAGACGAAAATGACCTACGAGAAATTGGTATAGAAGAAACGGATAGACAGAAAATACTAGAGTCAGCGAAACAGTTACCTCTTAAAATAACAGAAATAAGCAATAATCATAACAATAATAATATAAGTAAGAACCAAAACGAATCTGTAGATGAATGGCTAAGGAATATTAATTTAGAAATATATAGTGATACTTTTAGAAAGCATTTGTATGTAGACATGGATAGAGTTAAGAGGATTTGGGAGGTCGAATTAACGGCTGTGTTAGAAATACATAAGCCTGGACATAGGAAAAGAATATTGGCCTCAGTGTCCGGTGAACACAATGGCCCTGCGACCAACAATATGGAAGATATTAACGCTGATCTCAATACACTGGTAAGTTTTAATTGAATACTTAAAAAAAATGATTTATTATAAATAAAGAAAATGGGTTGTGCCCTCAAACAAAAAACTGATTTGTGAACCATCTTTAATGATGGGCACGTAAGTTGCATCAGTGTTGGGTAACTGTGAAGAGTGTGTTTGGAATAAATACACATTGTCAGGAACCGGTGCCAATGCACAATACCCATTCTAAACAAAGTGTTGTCCAACTCGCTTAATTCCTTTGCATGTATTATTTCTCTTTGTTATTTTCATTGTCTGTATGATTTCCTGCAATTTCTGACGTCGCAAAATCATTCAAATGTGCTCATTAACATTTGTAACTGTCAATTTTGCAAGTGTCTTCATGGATGGGACGTGCTACTAGTATTAATGAGCGTATTAACATATATTTTTCTTCAAACCACTTGTCATCAGTTTTGGCACCATGAAAGTCCATTCCATTCATCATATACATCATGTCTCAGTCATTATGATTCATAGTTACTATTGCGGTATCAACTCAACGTGCATATTTATTAGTTTCTCATAGTCCTATTGAAAGTTTTAATATTCATTTCATCAATGAGCTATAAAAAAGATTGAAAGGTGTGTAGTGAATAGCACAAGCGATTAAAATAATGTATAAATTGTCTCTGTCAATAAACCTTTTATGTAGGTTCTTATAAAATGGATAGGCCAGATATATCTGTTAGTCTGACATCCGCATATTATTATTCTTTTCAAGAAGAAATAAAATTAAACAGATACAGTCATGCAGTCATTAAAGCATATATGTATAATTTTGTCTTCAAATAACAAAACTATGCATATCTAATCGCTAGACTTTGCTAATACATTTGACAATAAATTATGCACACACCTTGTTGTAAACGTCTGCAACTGCGAGTTCGCTAGGCAGTATTTTATGTGTGCAATAAAGTGAGCAATGCACTCACTTAGAAGGCCGGTAAAAAGGACATCCTCACAGTTAACGCGACAGAATTACGAGGGTATTGCGCAGGGAGTTGCTATGGCACCAGTGTCCTAAGGTAAAATAAGATAACGGCTTTAGGTTTGCGCCTTGTGATTTAGAATTAAATATATACAAAGTTAGACATAGCCAGTAAACAAGTTACCAGTATTAGCGAGGTCTGATTTTATTATACCAGTCCGTAGAATAACAATTGCTATTGTCCTCATGCAGAACGAGTGTTAAAGGCTTAACTAGCCCCCAGTTACTAGACCGAGACTTGATTATCAATGGTCATGCCGCGTAAAACTACAGCCTGTGTGCAAATGCACTTTTTAATGACAATACGTCGGGTGCATTATATTGAGAGGATGTCCCTTCACCGTAACAGGTATCAAGTGACATTACTTTCCGGTTTGATTTTAATACCGTTATTATTATGGGCAAATGAATTCTGGATGAGATGACGATCGGAATATAAATAAGCGTAATTTATTATTATATTCTTTATTGCACTTATAAGATGTACAGAAAATATAAAAAGTCACAATGTGCCAGCCAACCCATAGGTGTTGGAAATGAAATAGTTGCGGTTATATTTATATTGGATTTCTAAAGCAATAATGGTTTATTTGCAATGATATGAGGCTATTATTGAATCGATAGTCCGTCTACAGTCTACCCCTAAAATTTTGACTGTAGTTTTGTTGTACGGTTACAATTTTAAGGAAAAATCAATTTTCTATCTTTGTAACCTTGAACTATTTTTTTCTAACAATTCGACAACAATAAGGCAATATAGTTAGATTATAACCGTGACTATTGCAGGTCATGTATAAAATTGACGACCATTTTTAGTTGGATAACATCGGAACGAACTCCATATGATATTTGATAACCCTATTATACTTTGAAGTGCAAATCCATCACTAAACAGGTAGTGACACCAACTTGCCAATATCAACCCCTGAAGGGGGTAACCTGGCAACACCCTCACGTGTAATTATCGACAAGATGAGCAATTTAACAGGGATTAGCCATTTTAATTCATCAGGTGACTTGGGGTTGGCGATGGGGATTTTATTTAACGTATTTTGTATTGGGTATCAGTTACCTACACCTGGATGCAGGGGTTGATCTTTTTAGAGGCGGTCTCCTTACATTTAGTTTCTATCTACTCTCATTCGATAGTGCTAGCAATTTTATGTATTGTATCCTTAAGATTGACATCTTATTTGTTTCAAGAATCTGTGATATTTTTATCTACATTTATCTCATCTACAATGTAATCTAAATTGATCAGAAATACTGTTTTTGTAGTGCCATCTGACTTAGTTCTCTAATTAAAATGAATTTTAACGTAGAGGCACGTAGCTGTAGGCCTAATAAGAATACTCCATTGAATGATGCTCATATGAAAAAGCCTAACCTCGACTCTTTTCTCTCAGTAATTTTTTTTCCCTCATTCAAGCCAGCTAGACGCTGGTTTTAATTTCACATGTCGGTGGTTCCGTATAGGTAATTAGTGTTCAATTCGACGTCTATTCAGCTCCATCCACGTCGGAGTGAGGTACTCTGTAACCGCTAGGTGGGTCTGTACCACTAAAATGGTGCTCCAACTATAAATCTTTAAGAATATCATTTCAAAACTACTTGATATAAAATTTTGTTATATCAGCTGTTTATAAACTAACAAACGATTGATTTACCGATGACCGTTTCAAACCTACAGTAAAAGTCAGGAATTGGAATCTTGAAAGTAAGCTAGTCAAAAACGATTGTGCAAAAAAATAACGAGATACTTAAGATGGCAATATCTACCTAGACTAAAACCATTAAGAAGTTTTTAGTTTTAAGCCGTGGAGGCGCCTAATACAAGTAGTGGACGTCCATTAGCTGATAATGATGATGATGATGATGAAGTAGTTTTGATCGACCTCAGATAAACTAATTCTACTGACATTGTCATCTACTAAGACAACAAAGCTACGCAATATTAGATATCGAGAACTCGTAGTATCCCACCAAATGCACATCCTATTCGTGCTCATCCCGTCGGAAGGCACTATTCATCGGAACCTGAATGCCACTCGGGCGGTTGTCGCCAAACGACTCCTCAAATTAGATGGTTGACACTGTCAATTATACCGCGTTCATGCCTCTGTCTCTCTGATTTTAGTGCCTTAATTAAAATTTCACGCTGCCAGAATTTTTTCTACCTTTTGTTTTGCACCTCTGAAGTGCGATACGAGGGCCATTTCCACCCTCCATTGTTGCCCTTTTGTATAATTAGGTTTCGTTTTGAGTTCACAGTTTTGTAGGTTTGCTAGTGTCAATTGGTACGATGGCTTTGTATTTGTATGCATGTGCGAGTCTGTATTTCTCGTTCACTGGTTGTGAAATAAAATAACGAGGTATTGGAGCAGGTGCTTCTTTAATAGACACCTATGTTTTTGCAAATAGTAACTATTCAAATGATATTTACGTAACTATAACATGAAATTTTAAAAAACCCCGTCGCCGATAGCAAAACGGCTGAGCAGACTTTCATGGAACTTGGGTTAGGAACACAATTATCTATGACACAAAAAAATCATAAACGAAAAACTACACTACGATATAACAGACAGATACACAGACACGTTAAACTTATATAACTTCTCTCTTTTTGCGTCGGTGGTTAAACATTGATACGAAGAGGATAGGTGTCAGTTTTACGAAGCCATTTTTACTGACCACTTACCGTTTTGTTTTAGAAGAACAACATCCAGCAGCTAAAAGAAGAAATCAAAGAAAAACTACCAGTGTCAGAAAACCTGAAGCCAGTTCCTCCTCCAGTCGTTCCTACACTAGCGCCCCCTGGTGGCGAGACGTTGAAGCGAAGTAAGAAGAACAGGCCTGCTCCTCAGCCACCTAGACCCTCGGATTTGGAGATCAGAGCGCCGTCAGAACTGTTGGTTGGGGTACCAGGGGCGCTGAAAACGCAGTGGAAACATCAGCCATTTGTGTTGGTGACTGGTGCTGTTACTTATGTAGCCAATGTGAGTATTAGGTGTTCTTTAAAAACCTTTTGAGCTGTATTTCAAGGAAATAAAGTTCAAATTTCGATGCCTATGTACTACATTGTTGAGAATAAAAATCGTGCGTCTAAGTGCGGAAAACACCCCAGCCAAACTAACTAACTACTATATTCATACTATATTATAGAGTTTTATTTATTTATTTATTTAAAAACTTTATTGCACAAATAAAAGTGTACAAAAGGTGGACTTAATGCTAAAAGCATTCTCTCCCAGTCATACCTTTAGGTCATGCAGAGAGATTGTGATGGGTGCAGGAGAATGTTGTAAATAGATATTAAAATTGCAACAAAATACTAGTGTAGAATAATAATATTATATACATACCAGAATTTACATACTATAGTATTATAGTTACTAGTACTATAGTAGTTTTCAATGTTTTCGAAGTATATTATACCTCTTGGATATGCTATAAATAAACCTCTGTTTATCTATTCATGAATACTTTAAACGATGTCAGACGCATTAATTTGAAAAAGGTCAACTTACAACACTATCTATCATGGTTAACGTTATTTATTACCAAATTGGAATTTTAAGTAAATTTTTAAGTTTCCCAAGTTAAAGTTCCTAATAAGTTCTATACATTCACAATTTTTTATGATAGCTGCAGTACGACTTCGATTTATTCTGTACTAGTGTAAGTCAGGTTAAGAAACGCATGTATAACGAATTTTTCGATTAGTGTACTTACCCATGCTTTATTGTATAGTAACTAGTAAGCAATATTTTATAATTTTTAATTTGTTTATTTAAGATCACTTTACTGTCATACTTTAAGTCTATCAGTGGAGACATATAAATGGCCTTCGTTTTAATTATGATTTAATTCAATCTATTTCTAGCTGTAAGTCTTCCGAAAAATGTAAAATAAAATAAAATAAATAAAGTAAAAATTACACTTCAAGTCCTTTATGGAAATTGTATGCTAATTTTAAATGACAGTGTAGCAAAAACATTTTTTTTTACTTGTTTATGTTACATAGTAATTATGTTTCTATTCCTTATCCAGTACCTAGGTTCAACGGTTGTGAAAGAACTCCGTGGGACTGAGTCGACTAAGAAATCGATACAGAAGTTGAAGAAGTCTACCAAAGAGCCCCGGGATTCCCCGGACATCATCCTTTCCATCAGCTACAGAGGCGTCAAGTTCCTTAACACTATAACTAGGGTAAGTTGTATACAAAACTGTTTCATTCACCATCATCGTCTTTGAATTTTGTTAAATCCCTTTTTTGAGACCTGATTGTTACGGGCCTTTTTACCGACTTCAAATGAGTATGATGAATTGATGATCTAGTTAAGCTTCCGTGTGCCAAGTTTCGTATTATGTAGGTTTGTATGCACGGTTTTCTCGAAAACAAAAAGATATCGAGATTATTCTTTTTTAGTTCAGTCAAGTGTATTCTTATTTTATTGTTCTATACTTGAAGGTCCGAAACTTATTTTATTTACCTCTTTATTTAGTAACATTATTAGTAAAATTCTCTTCAGAAAAGATGTTTATTCTTTAAGAGGCAGCCAAGTGAAAACTGGTAAGCATCCCTGCGTCTAAACAAAAAGGGCTCCACTAAACAAACCCCCTGACTTTGCCCGCTTGACTTTTAATTATGGACCATCCTTCACACTTGATCGGACCAGTGGTCTTGCCTTTGTTTCTTAAAAAAGGATTGCTTTTTCTCAACTTTTTTTTCTACAAGCAATTTTTTGTCAGAACCCTTCACGGTTAGTTAAGTGGGATAATTAGTGTTTTTTCGCTGTTTATGCTTGTGATGCTTCGGCGAAATGTTGAAATTGAATCTGTTTTTTGAGAGATAAAAAATTGGGAGAGAAATAAAAATGGTATTGGCTTTTGAATTATGGATTTCGTCGAAAGCATTTTTTGTTTAGTAAGATTTCGCATCTGTTTATATCAGAGTGAAAGTAAAAACTGTTAAGTATAGGCTTTACTCATAGTAGTCCCCCTAGCCGATTTCGACTACGGTGGCCAGTCACTACGACTAACCGACTGCGCGGGACATATTATAGTGCACAAGTGTGTGCGCAAACACAGGTGCACTCTCTATTCCTTACACTCTCATAGCCCGATGGGACAGCAATCTGTCACGACCGGAGAGAGATCTGGCGCAGGACCAACGGCTTTACGTGCTTTCCGAGGCACGGGAGTGAAACACCGCCAACTTCCAAACTCCGGGCTTCCATGAGAATTTCTAAACAGAAAAACCCAAACCCCAAACCCAATCGCTTTACTCATATAGTTCTCATGAACAGAAAAAAGTTTTTGATAAGCTTTGACTTAAGTATAAATAATCCAAAAAGAGGTTTTGTTATTAAGATACTGTTATCAACACTGGAACCATCCATATTTCTGCATCACCTAAAGGTTTTATTGGCGCATTGGTGTGATACTTCCTGGCCACGCCATGATCTCCAATTTAAATGAAATTTGGCAGAATAATTGTCCATAAATAGTCCTATTTAGTCCTTAGTTTTAAAAAAATAGTCCTATCCAATTTTCAGAAATATTGAACGAAATTAGTGGCGTGGCTGGGAAGCATACTTCCTGGCCACGCCACCTCGTTAATCGTGTTAGAGGGATTACTTTGCAGTGATATTTGGCAAAACAATTGTCCCCAAAGAGTCCTTGTTAGTGCAAGGCTTAAAAACAATTATCCTTTAAAAATTTAATAGAAATTGAAAAATCTTTGGTGCGGTACTTGGGCGCTGCGTCACCTCTGCCACCGTCATTTATTATGGGATCAATTTCAGTGATATTTGCAAAAACAATTGTCCTCAAAGAGTCCTTGATAGTCCAAGGCATAAAAACATTAGTCCTCCTAAAATTTAAAAGAAATTGAACAAACTTTGGGGCCGAGCTAAAAAATATAGGTACTTACTTCGTCAAAGCGTAACCTCTGCCATCTGCATATTAATGAATCAATTTAAATGAAACTTGGCAAATAGATTGTCCTTTTATTCCTCTATTTAGTCCTTAGTTTTAAAAAAATAGTCCTATCTACGTTTCGGAAATATTGAACGAATTTAGTGAAGTAATTTTAGGTACTTACTTCGTCATAGGGTAACCTCTGCCATCTGCATATTAATGAATCAATTGAAATGAAACTTGGCAAATAGATTGTCCTTTTATTCCTCTATTTAGTCCTTAGTTTAAAAAAAATAGTCCTATCTACGTTTCGGAAATATTGAACGAATTTTGTGAAGTATAGGTACTTACTTTGTCACAGCGTAACCTCTGCCATCTGCATAATAATGAATCAATTGAAATGAAACTTGGCAAATAGATTGTCCTTTTATTCCTCTATTTAGTCCTTAGTTTTAAAAAAATAGTCCTACCTACGTTTCGGAAATATTGAACGAATTTAGTGAAGTAAGTTTAGGTACTTACTTCGTCATAGGGTAACCTCTGCCATCTGCATATTAATGAATCAATTGAAATGAAACTTGGCAAATAGATTGTCCTTTTATTCCTCTATTTAGTCCTTAGTTTAAAAAAAATAGTCCTACCTACGTTTCGGAAATATTGAACGAATTTTGTGAAGTAAGTTTAGGTACTTACTTCGTCATAGGGTAACCTCTGCCATCTGCATATTAATGAATCAATTGAAATGAAACTTGGCAAAAGATTGTCCTTTTATTCTTCTATTTAGTCCTAAGTTTAAAAAAAATAGTCCTATCTACGTTTCGGAAATATTTAACGAATTTTGAGAAGTATAGGTACTTACTTTGTCACAGCGTAACCTCTGCCATCTGCATATTAATGAATCAATTGAAATGAAACTTGGCAAATAGATTGTCCTTTTATTCCTCTATTTAGTCCTTAGTTTAAAAAAAATAGTCCTACCTACGTTTCGGAAATATTGAACGAATTTAGTGACGTGGTTGGATTGCAGACTACCTGGCCACGCTTCTTTGTAAATCGTTATAAAAAGGTAGGTATTACTTTACTAATAAATACTATTTTTTTTATTTCTTTACTGTCCTTCAGTAGTATAAGAAAACCCCCCGTGACTTCATCGCCGACGCGTTTGGTGAGGTAAGTAGTATCATTTTCCGTGTAACTTACTTAGCAAGGGTACACTGAAAGCCAGCGCCAGCCGCAAGTAATGCCGCCGGGTGGTATGGATGTATCAACATCGCCCAGCGGCATTGCCTGCATAATGGTGTATCCACACAACATCGCCCGGCGGCCTACGTCAAGCCAGACTTGTCAGATACTATGAAAGATGCCGCTGCAGCATGAGAGCTCTGAGGGCCAGTGTGGATACACCACTAAGATGTAACGGCATTTAGCGAGAGATATAAAAAATTAGAAGAAATCTGCTCATTAATGCTGGCAGCTAATTGGTAGGACACAGAACAAACAAAACTTCTCAGCAGTAAGCCCCCTTCGGCATCTCTTTCGCCAGTGAGACATTTGCAGCAGTGAGCCCCATGCACCCTGTGAGTCTCAAGTGGCGACGGAGACCCGAGCGGCGAAAGACCCCTCTCGGCCTGTTTGCTCCAAGCTGCAATGAGCCTCCTAGAGCCCCAAGCGGGACCTTCAATGCAATGATGCTGTGGCAAAAAACTCTTATTTCTCTGCTTGTTCTGATGAAGTAAATAGGTAGATACTTCATTCTTTGCTGCGCTTCACAACATTGCCTGCAACAATACAATTACAAATACAGCAAACTCATATTCAATAAGACAAAACTCACAAGATCATATTTGCTCAACAATAGCCATGGTAAATGTGTACATTTTTGAGATTATGATCTATTCATTAAATAAAAAGTAACATTACTGTGTAACAGCTTCTAGGTTATAGTCTACTTTATTATGATAAATGTATGTTATGTTACCAATCAAAATAAATAAATTACTCTTACTCATCATCAATCTTACAAACTGGGATTGACAAAAATAAGTAATTTCAATAAAGATAAGCATACAATTACTAATTAAAACACACTTTTACGGATTGATTTCGCGATTGTTTATTTTTATTTAATGCCTGACGTTTCGAATGCTTTACAGCATCCGTGGTCACAGGCAGACTAAGATGTTATTTGTCATCACATAGTTATGAAAAATTAAATTAAACTACCGTCACTCATTAATATTAATTGATGTTCCTATCAATCCGTAAAAGTGTGTTTTAATTAGTAATGAGTATTCGTGTAATCTTCAGAACAAAATATAAGCATACAATTGATAAAATACTCAATGAACTCACCAGATTCATATAAAATCTGCAATAGGTAATTAATACAACTTTTATGATCCAGTCTTTTTTTTTAAAGCATTACTTAGTGCTCAATAACATTTCCTGGTGGGTACATTCTTGCCACTTGCAGGCCAGATTGCATTAGTACACTCAAAACAATGCAAAATCATACTTCACACTTCAGCGTTGAAATACTAATAAAAGTGTAATTAATTCTTCTTTATCATCTACCTACAATGATACTATTTAAATTTTGAGACTCTTGAATCACTTCATTTGTTTGAGTTAATTAATGCCAAATCATTAATTTCAATTCATTAAATATTTTAAAATTTCATATCACCATAGGTTTAATCGTTAGAGTCAAACATTTTAGAAGTTTCAATCCAATTCACTTCATTTTGTTATCATCAACAACAAATCACTGTGACACACAGGTTTTATTTAATTTTAATCACAAATACTATGAGATCTTCATCTTTTACCTGGACCTGGTAGGTAAGCAATCTATCACTGCAGCACAATGCTAACATTTATTTATCCTTGCGGCCTGTGGAATGAACAAGTGCATATTATTATCCTTAACGTCCGTAGTAACGCATATGCTAGCTTTCTTTTGTCTTTTTAATACGATTCTTCATTACATATAAACTAATGTCTTATGTCATCTTGAACTTGAAGACTACGTAATTGTGTAAATCCACGAGTGGGCGCAATCTTCCGAAGTTGAACTTCTATTCGAATTAAACAATTAATCAATTTAGCCAAAAAATATGCGCTGCACATTAACATATTCTAATCAATACATCCAAATAATATCACAATTATTATTCACAATTGCCTTCCTTGTTTGCACACATTTGTTGTTTTGTTTTTTTTTAAAACTTAACCAGGTGTAGGTAGGATGATGATCGATATTCATCGATGTTGAATAAACATCGATGTTTAGCTATAAAACATCGATGTTTTAACATCGATGGGTTGACTTCGATATCATCGAAACATCGATGTTACCTGAATAAAATATCGAAACGTCAATTTTAATTTCTTAAGAGATTAAAAAAACTGTCACTGTCACATACTTGATGAGTGAGGTGTTGTTTAAATTCCATCTACTGGTCAATCTTTTTGAACGCAGTGCCTCTCTAATCACTTGACATTGGCGGAATCACTGCGCTTCTACGCACGCGATCGAGTCCAAATATAAAAAAGTGAGTGAGAATTAAAATAAAACTTGTGAAGCGGAAGCAAATTCGATTTTACCATTGATTTTGTGAATAATGCTTTTTTCCAAAGCTGGTCACCTTCTGTACCAGTCTGTCTTATTTGTTTCCAAAAACATCGATGTTTGAAAAATATCGATGTCTTTTGATCGATATTTATCGTACATCGATACTTTTGATTCGATGTTAACATCGATGTCAACATCGATGTTTTCCTAATATCGATCATCCCTATATAGGCGACTCGCCTGGGACGCATGTGTTCATTATAAAATCTTCTGTCTCTCTCCCACCTTTAGCTGTCACCTTTTTTTTGTTGTCATTTTCTCAATAAAACTATTACTGTCACTTTGTTGTTTTTATTTACAGTCACTTGTTTTTATACTCCCTTTTTAATTCAGTTAGTAGTAGATAACATGATAAATATTGCATTATCGTGGCCTTAACGGGTCGGACATGATGGTTTATTCACACTTTTTTTCTGTAATGACATGTGTCTATGGTACACTTTTCGATGATATTTTTGCTCGTCATAAAAGACCGCCAAAATTCGAAAAAAAATAATAAAAAAAATACGTGTTCATTGTTTGTAACTTTGTTTTCCCACATATTTTCAACAAAACACTTGCACTTGATTTCCGAAAAATACCTTGATATTTTGAAGATATTCACCTGAATTCTCCGTACTGACGGAGTAGTCGTGCACGGAGCGACTTTTTTGAAAAAAGGCGGTAAGCGTGTCGAAGCGGCCCGCGCAAAATGAAACGCGGAAAACATTTGTCTGTTAGTCTTGAAGAACAAAAACATGCTTTCAATGAGTATAAGGATCACTTTGAAGACATAAGGAACATGCCACCTAAGTCAAGCTTTATTTACAAGGAAGTAAGTAAAAACCTTTCCTTACGTATGACGCCTGACGCGTTAAGATTATCAGCAAAAAGAAACTACACTATATTTTTTGGCGATAATTCTGATAATTCTATTGAAAATGTTGCAATGTCATCACCAAAAACTAAAAGCAGTGTTGATTATGACATGCTAAATAGTATCGACAGTGAAACAATGAGCACTGGTACATCAGGTGAAGAAGGTAAACAAGAAGAATCATTTAATATTGACCTAGAAGACTGGAACACTGTCCGACCTTATTTAAATTCATATAAAAGAAATGACCCAGAGAACCCAAGTATTCAAAAACATACGAGAAAAATACTGCCAAAATCGAAATGGACAAATATTTTTACACAATGGATTTGGAACTTTACAAGTAACCGGTGTGTTTGGAACTTTAAACATAGTAGTGTTACTGATGATTATTGTGTTAAATGCACCGGTTACTGTAAAGACTGTAACGCAAAAATTGACATCATCACAAACAGAAACCATGATTCCGTAAAAATTAAATGTCGATTTGAAACTGTTGATAAGAATCTTGTACACACTTCAAAAAATAAAATCACTTCTTTCAAAAAACAACAATTGGCTGATAACTTAGAAAAACAATACCCAATTCTAGTAAGAAACAAAATGATAGATAAAAATATGAAACCAGACGACGTCCAGGAGCCGCCATTCATACCAGCACTGAAATCGTTTCAAAATATTCGTCAAAATAAATACTTTCATAAAATAGTAATAGTAGCTCTGTGGGTCATGTCTTTTACAAAACCATTTAGCAGTGCCATTAAATCCGTATCCGCCGTACCCTTTTACTTACATTACTGGACTGAAATGCAACAACATTTTTACAAAATTATTGCTAAGGTCAGTTATACTGTCTTAAGTGTAGACGCAACCGGATCAATGTTCAAAAAAATTTACCCACCTAATGGTCATTTCAGTTCATATTATGATTCTAAACATTTATTTTGGTATGTTGTAATGCTCAAGACCAAAAGAGCTTCAGTACCCATAGCACAAATGATTTCAGGGAGTCAAACGCTCGAAACAATTCACCAATGGCTTCGAAATTGGGTAGCAAAAACAACTAATCCCAACGAAGTCATTTGTGATGATTCCGCTGCTCTCATAGGAGCTATAGTGAAAAGTTTCACAAGGTTTAATACCACAAAAGAATACATCAGTCATTGTTTTAGAATACTTAACTTTTCTAAAAACGTACTCCCTGAATGTTATATACGTTTAGATACATCGCATTTCGTAAAAATACTGTATGCTCTTGATTGTTTTAAATTTGTAGATCAGCGCGTTAAGAGATTCTATGTTAAACATCTCTTACGTTTGAAATCATCTATTAATTATGAAAATGCTAAAAACATTATACATCAGCTTATTGTCGTAGCGTTACATAAATATGACAGAAATCTTAAGGATGGTACGATAAATAAATGTGAAGAAATGAAAGAGAGGCTAAAACGGGATGCCCAAGATTTTTACGACAGCAGCATTGATAATTTTGAAAATTATAAAACTGAAATTACAAACACAGAGACCGTAATGAATGAAGATTTTGGGGATAACTCGATAATTACTTGGTATGATAACGTAGTCGCTACCGAAAAAATTGAATGCGAATTAAGTGGTGAAACGGAGTATGACAATATGTTTTATTTACCTAGTTTTATTGAAAGCTTAAGGAAGTTATTGTCAAAATTACCATTATGGTCTAATTTGATGCTGCCGTTTTTTAAACAATCTTCCGATAATGCCACAAGTAGCAATGTTGAAAGTTACTTCAAAAGCGTGAAGAAATTGCTTTTAAGTAATAGGTATGGAGTAATGCGTGTGGACGAGTTTGTAGTAAAACACATAGAATTTCTGTCAGCAGAAATTAAAACGGCTCAATCTCATTACCCTGACGAATTCAAAAACAGTCATCGTATCAAAGAGTTGGAAGAAGTTCAAAACATACAGACGGCCAAAATGAGTGATGAAATTGAGAAAGAATTAACAATTGACGAAGACGACAGTTTTTACAAAGAGTCTGTATTTCGAAAAAATCCCACTATACAAGAAAACTGGCGTAATAAAGCTGTATCACAAACTAAACCATTAAAACCATTAATAGACTCTACAAAACCAAAAAAAAAAGCAAACAAAACTGATTATTTATCAAATGGAAATATTACTAGTTCTGGTGAAAAAGGAGTAACAATATTCAACACATGTGCTTTTGACGCGTTAACCCAAGCCATTGTTATTGCTTGTATAAAAAATCCGCAAATTTCATCATACATAAATTCATGTCAAACATTATTTTCACAAATAGTATGCGCTTTGAGACACAAAAATTATTCGGCTGACATTTACAGAATGAGAACTGAGCTCTTAAAACCATTTTTTAAGAGTACTTTAAAAGGTAATGTGGAACTGATAGATTGCAGCTGCAATGTATTTTATATACTGGAGAAAGTTCTATATAATGATTTATACAGTGGAAAAATTACAACATCCTGTTCGGAATGCGGTCTTTTGACTGAAAAGATTTCTTCAACAATACCTTTAAATTTACTTATATTGTCGGATCACGGCATATCCGCCTTGGATTATGCAGCTTCCACAATGATCGAAGATACGGAACGGAATTGTTTTGGTGAAGCTGCACAATGCAACTCCTATTTGGTTGTTAAATGGTTTTATTAATATGTTATTGATTTTATACCTACTGCTATTATAATGTATTTTAAACGACGACTCAGGTCGCGTCAATACAAACCTCAGTGGTTTTAGAATGCGACTTTCTTATTTAATAATTCTGTAATGTTTTTTTTGATTGGTAAATAAATTATAAAAAAAAAAGGGTATACGGAAATCAAAGTTCAAAATTTCAGATCATCTTATCTTTTTTGAGTTGGATACGGATTTAAGCTTAAAAGACATACCCACAGAAATTTTATTGCAAGATAAAATTTTTAATTTGGGTGCTGTAATTGAATTTGTTCCTCCACTGGAAGTTCAAGGTATCGGTCATTACATAACTCATTGTAATCGCATATCATCAAATGAATATTGGGATTGTTTTGATGATTTGTCAACTAAAATGTTAAGAACAAGAACCGATAAAATTTTACACTCCCATTTGATAATGTACCATACTTAAATCTTTTTTCGATACCTTGAAATCATTTTGTCATGAAAATAATATTTTTAGCATATTTTTTAAAAAAAATATGATGTGATTTAATTCTCTTTGAAGTGATTTATAGTATGAAAAGGATATTTTTTTATATTTTTAGTAGTGTTTTGTCACTATCACTACAAATTCAATAATATAAATTGCACTTGTAAAAAACAAATGTATCAGACAAGGAATCAAACCGTGTCTTTCGGCGCATGCCCATACCACTCGGCCACCTGTTGTATTTTGCATTTAAGCGTTAAAGAGAGCACTTGCGCCCGGATAGCGTAAAACATCGGGTTCGATTCTTTGTTTGGCACAGTTGCTTTTAAAGTTGAAATGATTTATAATTTTTTAATCGTATAAGTATGTTTAGTACCTAAACTTACTTCACTAAATTCGTTCAATATTTCCGAAACGTAGATAGGACTATTTTTTTTAAACTAAGGACTAAATATAGGAATAAAAGGACAATCTATTTGCCAAGTTTCATTTCAATTGATTCATTAATATGCAGATGGCAGAGGTTACCCTATGACGAAGTAAGTACCTAAACTTACTTCACAAAATTCGTTCAATATTTCCGAAACGTAGATAGGACTATTTTTTTTAAACTAAGGACTAAATAGAGGATTAAAAGGACAATCTATTTGCCAAGTTTCATTTCAATTGATTCATTATTATGCAGATGGCAGAGGTTACGCTGTGACAAAGTAAGTACCTATACTTCACTAAATTCGTTCAATATTTCCGAAACGTAGATAGGACTATTTTTTTTAAACTTAGGACTAAATAGAGGAATAAAAGGACAATCTATTTGCCAAGTTTCATTTCAATTGATTTATTAATATGCAGATGGCAGAGGTTACGCTATGACGAAGTAAGTACCTATACTTCACAAAATTCGTTCAATATTTCCGAAACGTAGATAGGACTATTTTTTTTAAACTAAGGACTAAATAGAGGAATAAAAGGACAATCTATTTGCCGAGTTTCATTTCAATTGATTCATTAATATGCAGATGGCATAGGTTACGCTGTGACAAAGTAAGTACCTATACTTCTCAAAATTCGTTCAATATTTCCGAAACGTAGATAGGACTATTTTTTTTAAACTTAGGACTAAATAGAGGAATAAAAGGACAATCTATTTGCCAAGTTTCATTTCAATTGATTCATTAATATGCAGATGGCAGAGGTTACCCTATGACGAAGTAAGTACCTAAAATTACTTCACTAAATTCGTTCAATATTTCCGAAACGTAGATAGGACTATTTTTTTTAAACTAAGGACTAAATAGAGGAATAAAAGGACAATCTATTTGCCAAGTTTCATTTCAATTGATTCATTAATATGCAGATGGCAGAGGTTACCCTATGACTAAGTAAGTACCTAAACTTACTTCACTAAATTCGTTCAATATTTCCGAAACGTAGATAGGACTATTTTTTTAAAACTAAGGACTAAATAGAGGAATAAAAGGACAATCTATTTGCCAAGTTTCATTTAAATTGATTCATTAATATGCAGATGGCAGAGGTTACGCTTTGACGAAGTAAGTACCTATATTTTTTAGCTCGGCCCCAAAGTTTGTTCAATTTCTTTTAAATTTTAGGAGGACTAATGTTTTTATGCCTTGGACTATCAAGGACTCTTTGAGGACAATTGTTTTTGCAAATATCACTGAAATTGATCCCATAATAAATGACGGTGGCAGAGGTGACGCAGCGCCCAAGTACCGCACCAAAGATTTTTCAATTTCTATTAAATTTTTAAAGGATAATTGTTTTTAAGCCTTGCACTAACAAGGACTCTTTGGGGACAATTGTTTTGCCAAATATCACTGCAAAGTAATCCCTCTAACACGATTAACGAGGTGGCGTGGCCAGGAAGTATGCTTCCCAGCCACGCCACTAATTTCGTTCAATATTTCTGAAAATTGGATAGGACTATTTTTTTAAAACTAAGGACTAAATAGGACTATTTATGGACAATTATTCTGCCAAATTTCATTTAAATTGGAGATCATGGCGTGGCCAGGAAGTATCACACGCGCATTGGTTTTAGATTTAAGACCATATTTTGTGCACTTAAACTTGTGCCAAAATTTTCAAATAGTCAACTTTCATCATCATCCAGGAGCTGATCTGCGAGCATGAGATACGCAACATCCACTGCGCGTGCCAAGACGCAGATGACCTCACGCATTTCGCCTACATCACCAAGGATCACGCCACCAGGAGTCATTACTGTCACGTCTTCAGAGTTGCTACTATGGTGAGCGATGAATTTACTTTTCTTTTCTTTTCTTTTATGCGAGCTAATTTAATTTGATTTGTCATTAATGCATGATGAACTTTTGTTTTCTCTTCATTTTTAGGGTTCCGTAGCCGAATGGCAAAAAACGGAACCCTTAAAGTTTTGTCAAGTCTGTCTGTCTGTCTGTCTGTCTGTCTGTCTGTCTGTCTGTCTGTCTGTCTGTCTGTCTGTCCGTCCGTATGTCACAGCCACTTTATTCTGAAACTATAAGCATCACATAGCTGAAACTTGGTAGGTAGGTGTATTTTGTTCACCGCTTTCCGATTCAGATACAAAAAATAAGGAAAAATAATATTTAAGGGGGGGCTCCCATACATGAAACTAAAACCTAAATTTTTTTTTTTACTCAAACCTATGCGTGTGGGGTGTCTATGGATAGGTCTTTTAAAATGATGTTGAGGTTTATAAAACCATTTTTTCTTAAAGTGTAAGGTTTGGGATATAGACGCTTCCAAAGTGGTAAAATGGGCGTCCCCCCCCTCTAACTTTTGAACTAAGAAAGTAAAAATTTTGAAAAAAATATATGATGTAGATCTCAACAAAAACTTGCAACGAAAATTGGTTTGAAGGAGATCGAACCAGTAGTTTTTGAGATATTGCACATTTTTATCAACCGCAAATATAACTTTGTCTTTCATACAAACACTGTGAAAAACAAAGTTATTTTTGCTGTCGCAATATATTGTGATGTTTTCGTTAAGTGAAAGTAAGTGGACCCTGAATTCAGTTAAGAGTGGCACGGAACCCTCAGTGCGCGGGTCCGACACGCACTTAACCGGTTTTTTGTTTCATTATCTTTCATACCTAATAAAATTTGAAAAATAACTTTAGGATCGCTTCTATAGTGAGCTTTGGAATTTGTGTAATCTTTAATTTTTGATTCATCCTCTATTGTAATATAGTCTTCTTTTAGGTTAAACACTGACAGTCTTACTACAAATCATCCGTTAAAACTGGTTTTAAGTCATGTTTAGTTAAAAACTGTTTTAAATTTAAAAAGGGTTTAAAACAGTGTTTAACATTTTGTACCACAAATAGATATTTGGGCAGTGTTTAGCTCATAGAGAAAGAAAAAATCTTCGCTTTAAAAAGAGCGTGCTACTTAGTGAAATTCTATAGGATTTGACAGCAAAAGACCTTATGACAGCGAGACCGTTTTCTAAGAAATAATGGATTTAGTGGAAACGTCAAGTTTCCGTCGTTGGAATTTTTGAAAAATTATGAATGGATATAATTATAATTTAAGTTTTGGATAACAATTTCAGATGAAATGACTTGTGCTTTCAGCAACTGTGAAGTGCGCCGAGGATACAATCCCGAAAATCATACTTTACACCAGTAAATATGAATCATTGATAAAAAATTGAAATCCAAATTTTATAAAATTTGTGAGTGAAATCGACTCCGATGCCAAATTGTACAGTAAATTTAGGACTTCCTTTGTGATTTGCAGCCATATATCAAAGTTTCCAATAGATTAATTCAGGTATTTTCAGTAAAATAAGAAACCGTTTCTTTACACTAGGGCTTGACTAAATGATGACGTCATCAGTATCGATAAATTTTTTGACTGATTTTTTTAGGTAACCGTAATTCTTGCACAGCTTCTTCTCAGCACTGGCCCACACAACTGGCCCGAAGCTGTGCTGTGGTAAGGTCTATGTTGGAACGTGTATAAGTGTTTCTAGAATGTCTTCATACATAAATAAATAAATATGTAATTTAACAAAAATGAGGTTGTCTTGTTTATCAAATAGAAAGTATTATGTAATTAAAAGTGCATTAATTTAATTATTTTTGTTTCAATTTACATGATTTATCGTAACCTCGTCGATAAAACTTGGACCACCATAAGATACACATCACTATTGAACGCACACATGTAAAGTAACTTTTTGGTTACGCTGAAAATCCGCGTTTGTCATTCTATACTATACTACTTTCTATGGTTTAGCTAAACACCAGTTTTAGATACAAACATTCATTCATTCACTCAGTTCATTCATTACATTTCCTAGTACGCAGGTTGCATTCAACACACTTCAGGGTAAATGAACAAAAGCTTCTTGAAATGATGGCTGAATAGTAACAAAACCCAAATCTTAAAAAAAAGTTGTAATGACAGAAGAGAAGAATCTGATTTGTTATGACTTTTTTACAGGAGTTTGTAAAGAAAGAGCGCGTTTTCAATTTATTTGTAAAAAGTCGTATTTTTTGCGTATTGACTGATTTGTTTTCAACATGAATCAAAAAAAGAAAGATCGCTCGGACAATTGGACAAAAGACGAAAAGGTAAATCAAATGGATAATAATAACTACTAAATAGTCGCTGTATGTGGGGTTTGGAAACGTGATATGATAGCATTGTAATTGTTTATTTTATTTCAGGATATCCATAAACAGCTTATAGAAAGTTCGAAAGACGTGGTAGAAAACAGAAACACGGATACCAACACAAACCGTCATAAAGTTGCTGAGTGGAATTTGATTTTACAAAAGTATATCTAAAATAAAATAGTGTCTAATGTGTGTGTTGTTTTGTTTGTTTGTTGATTAAGTCCAATAAATCAATTGTTGTGAAATCAATCATCCTTAATATTTTCTATAGGAAAGCACGAATTTGATTTACCGCAAAACGAAAGTCAAGTTGTCAAATGTCAATCTGTCTATTTTTTGAGGTTAAACACAAGATAAAATAGGGGGGAGGGTGTTTAACTAAAACACTGTTTAAAAGAGTGTTTTAGCGCCAAAAACTGATTTGTGGTAAGGATTTTCTTAAAATCTTGTTAAACAGTGCCTAAAACTTTGTTTAAGTGATTTGTGGTAAGGCTGTGATTCTTTATTTCCTTATTTTCCCCTTCTTTTCTAATATTTTGTGTTACTTATTACTTTAAATACATCGCCTTTTGTTGCTCACTCTACTTTTTGTTATTTTCATTAATTTATTTACTTTTTTCTTAACCCTTTTATAAATGTTGTTTCCTTCGTTCATTACCTTTTTCGTATCCAAAATACTACTCTTGGTTTTTTCCTTTGTTAACGATTCCTTTTCTACGTAATCACTGTTCATGCCAAGTGATGCGTATTATTTTGTCTTTAATTCGTGTATATATTTTTATTCGACATTTGTAATTTGATTTTTACCTGCTTTGAATATTTAAATGAATAATAACACACTTTGACTATCAAAAACTTGTCTTTGATTGCAAAACTTAATCTTTTATTTTATCTATTACAGGATCAAGCCACAGAAGTCATCCTAACTTTAGGCGAAGCTTTCGAAGTGGCCTACCAAATGGCTCTACGAGAACAGTCGAACCGAGTCCGAGTGACCCAATCCATGGCTAAAACCCCCACACACGACCCCATGACGACAAGCAATAAGGAGAAACCAAACGTAAACCACGGCCGATCACATTCCATAACAGAAATCAAACTCAATGGTCACCAACTAAAAATAGCACCAATCCCTGCATCGCTCTCGAATGAAGACTTCCAAGCGGCTGCAAGAAATTCCGACGGATCGCGGAGTCCTCGCACACCTCTGCTGAAAGCACCGATCGCTTCCACAGAAGAATTGTGAAAGCGCCGGTAGCATTGGTTCATTAGAAGATTTAAGTCGAACGATAACTCTAACGATACCTGGCGAAGAAAAACTATGAACTTCTAGTTCATACAATATAAATTTGAATTGAAAATAATGGAAGACACAACACAACTAATTGGATTTCATAAAAGTCTTCCTAAACAAGAACTTCCATAAAATAAAAATCGATGTAAACAATTTTGAAATTCAATGATATTCCTCGAATTGTTATAATATAATGTTTGTTAAGCATTTAAATATAAATAAATAGGCTTGGGTGTTTAAATATGTACAAGGACCAGTTACTCAAAATAGAATTTTCTGGTCTGCAACGTGGTATTATGTAAGGATATTACTATTGTATTTCGATTTCGACTCTGCTTTTATGAACCATAACCTAATTTATTTATCTGTTGTATAAAAGTAGTTAAACAATTTTGCTATTCAATAGTAAAATTTAGGGGCTGTTATATTTATATAGTAGTTTGTAATAATTGTATATTTTGTTTTCTAACTGTATGAGCTGTTATATGAACTACATCAACTAATTGGACAAACATTTCAAAGTCAAAACATTAAGACAGTTTTAACAATTGACCATTTGTATAACATACATGGAACATAATATGTAATCGATAACATTTTAAGATGTTTAAAAAAACATAGTTTTCATTATTTTACGCTTTTTGGACATCATATTGATATACTTTTAGGCCTAAAACAGTATAATCTCGATCCTAGATATTGTAATTATTCGTGTAATACGTTACCAATTTTTCGGTGTCGTATGTTACTGTAATAAAGTTAGATATACATATAATTGAGTGAATGGATTGTAGAAATAAAGATGGGTTGTTGACAGAAACTTCTTATGACAAGAATAGCGAAATCGCCTAACATATAGTACATAAAACATATCAAACCAATGTTATATGTTATTGGATAATCAAAATATAAAAAGCGGCTGTTTAAGCACTGCCGATGGCTAAACTAAAGTTTGTATTTTAAATGTGAGCTTCCGAAGTTAATTTTGCATATTAGTGTAGTTTTAAATGATGTTAATATTCGTTAAACGTACAATAATCCTGTCTCAAAATGACAAAAAATATACTGTTTAAACTTGTTTTCAATTATGGCAACAATTTGCTCAAATATCAAGGCGTTTCGGAACAGTTTAGAATATTATTGATAAAGTTTTTGGAAACATTCGGGCTTAAGTTTTTATGTATGTCGTTGCTAAAGTCTGACTATTTTTATTTGAGATTTGTGTAATCTTATGTGATATGAAAAGTAAAAGTATTCAAACGATTTTTTTCTTTTATTTCTTATTGCTATTCCTTTCGTTTTTATGTAAATATTTATGTTTATTTGTATATTTAGCACAGTTTTTATAATAATTGTTGATTATGGTTAATTTGATGTATTCAAGTTTATGAATGACCGGTTCAAATATAAAAATATATGTGTATGGATAATGTAGCATGTAAAATTAGAAGATAAATTAAAATAAGCAGTACTGTGCCAAACTTCAGTGATACAGGTTTTGACACCAATATGTTAGCAATGTTGGAAAGTAAAAATGCTCATGGCAACACCGATTGAATTACGCTCAGGCCTCATTTTTATATGGTGACTTTTATTACGTTATAGGATTAATAAGATTACTATGGCCGTCCTAAGAATGGACTAAGCCTTTTGTATTGCTACATATAAACATAGGTTTCTATTTAGGTTTGATACGAGTGAATAGAACTGAAATAAGTTTCCGTAGACTTCAATAAACAAAGAGCATTTTTACTAATAATTCATTTTTATACACGTGTTTTGCTGGTACGTTATTAAAAAACAGAATTTTGACAAGTCAATTAACGAGCTATTATAAATAAGCCTAAAGTTATTAGTTAAAAGCAATAAAATATGCCTAATACATCAACTAGTTGATTTTATACCGAATAAGAATGTTTTTCCATCTCAATTTAGTTTACTGTCGCATAGAATTACATATTTCATGTATTTATGTGTATACCAAAGAGATATAGAATAGATAGGTATACGTAAGTGAAACATTTACAATAGGTTTCAGCGGAAATAATATATTACTGTTACACTAGAATATGCATATTAATAATATTTACAATAGCAATATGTAGTCTGGAATTATCACTGCCTCATGAACGAAGTTAATATACGTATTACAGTGTTATACTTTTCCATAAATGTATATTTATTTCCTATCAAATCTCACTGTCACTTCCTATACATTTTTTTTATTATGTAAAATCAAAATGGCCGCTATCAATGTGCTTTTGTGTATGTTATTATTATTACGTATATATAGGAAAATTATTGGTTGTGTCCTGTCGTTTATTTATGTAAAACTATACTATATTATTATATTGTAGTTGGACCTTCGAATATTATTGTAAATACCTATAATAAAATATTATATTCAGAATTCAATAAATTGTGAACTATTGCTTGATGAATTCTTATTTAATATCATATAATATGCTAAATATATATATTTATTGACGGAACGACGTAAGATAAAAGCCCCTGCACTTTAAACTAAAATATAAATAAAAACAGATACGAAATTGAAAGGGTTCACCGAAAGCCAGCATTGATTGAGAAAACAATAAATTGAAATGGGTCTAAACCATAAAATTATAATCCCTTTTGGAAACGAATATTAATTTTATGGTCTAAACTAAGTTAAATGAGTATTACCCACATTAAAAACTAAAACATTTGATTTAGTGATTGCATTGCTTGTTTTACCATAGCGTAAAAAAAGAATATTAAGGAACACGTTACATTTTACAATATTTCAAGAAAATGTAGTTTCTTTAATTGAAGCTACAAAGAAAAATGTGTACAGAAACCTACCTGACACCAGATATGATTGTAAATCAAAACGCAAGCTTTGTTATTGTATTTTTAAAATAAACAATAACTCATTTACACGCCACCAGAACTTATCCAGCGATAAATTAGCAGTTCCTAACACCAGTCACAGCTCAACAAGATAAACCAGCAAAAAGAAGCATATCCATCCTTATTCCATTCCATTCCATTATTTCGAGCTTTGTGAAGTACTTTTGGTAACTTACTTAGAATTCTACTATGGAAACAGTTCTATCACTTACATTATTCTAATGTTTACATGAATACTACTAATATCTATAAATTGTGGTTTAATCAATGAGCTGTGTAATAGGGCTATTTTATTTAAGACAAAGGCACAGGAAGGAGCAATGTTTTAAAGAATGACTACAATACATAGCATAGTGTCATTGGCAGTTAACAAGGTTCAGTAGAGCAATTTACGGGACACATGAGAGTACAATAAGGTAGCTTACATAAATTCTAAAACCATTAACTGAAGCATATTGTATTAAGTTGTTTGCAATGAGAATAAGACATGACGGGTCTAAACACGAAATATTAATATGAGTAAATGCTACTACATATATGCTGTAAAGTTGTTTGCACTGAGCTGGCTGATACATTTGACCTATACACCGGTTTAAAAAACATCTAATTACATAAGCACCATTAGGCGCGCCGAAAAAAGGTTGAGTTTAAGCGCCATTAGTTAATCGCGCCGCTCGATTAGTCGTGAGCGATGGGAGCTGAGCGAAGCGAGCGAACAAGCGACCTGGCCTGGAGCTTAGTCCGGGATAAATAACCGTTAGGTCTTCGGAGATTAGGATACATCTTAGTAGCGGTGTCGTTAAGTTAAAAAAATGTTTAGGGTAGAGCAATTGTGCTCAGGGAACGTAATGCTCAGAAGAAATGGAAAGGCGACAAGCATAATGCGAAATGGAGTCATCGTGGTTCAAAGATGTTTTGTATGTTAGATTATTTCAAAAGTTTTCTTATCACGACACGTAATACTAACTAGACTACAAAAAGATAAGTGCCATAAGTGGCAAAAACAAAACCGTTCCCTTGAGGCAAGGAGACGAGGATGCTGGCTACGTTACCTGCGTTAAAGTTTACCCCTAAAGTTGACCAAACTTCATAAAACTACTGACTGAGATTAACAGTCAATATTTAAAGTGAGTAGACACTTAAATAACCTTTGGCAAGTCATCCTCATCCTCATTAAGGGCTCAATGAGTCGAGAGGACGTATTGGAAAGTCACGTCCGTCCTAATAATGTAGATAAAACGTTTAAATAAAATGAAAAAGCTTATGATTCGTGCAATTATGATTCATTTTCATACCTCAAAGAAAATGTTAGCTGGATATTTAGTAGTAGTATAAAGTTTCAAAATATATATCTAATTTAGTAAATTAATATTCAAGTGAAGGTAAGAAGGATTTAGATAAAACCTAATTATCATTGGGTTAGGAAATGATTATTCGAGCTTTCTTACTGCCTTTTTGACTTACATATACTTACCCGCTTTTGTTTGTTGTTTAATTCGGTGTGATTTAGTCAAATAAATTCATTTTCTTTCTTTCTTTACATACCCACTTCTACTACGAGTACTACTAGTTTTCATAATCATACACCCAATTCTCACAAACTGAGGGCAAAGTGTATTTATAATCTTAAATGTTTTAAATCTATTGTACTCGTAACTAAAAACTCAAGAGGTTATTACAATGTTTTGACCAACTGCACCTAAATGCGATTGCAAATATGCAATTACCCGGTCGTTGATAGCTCTCGATCTGTCGGGGTTGTAATGGGATGGCGATTGATACAGCCTCTTGACTTGATTGCCCGTTGTTTGGGCAAATGTTGCAGTATTCTCTGCTAGGACATCATATCCCCTCCTGCTGGAGCACTAATTACAAAGACTATAATAGTTTAGCAGGATTATGCAAAATTTAACCCTTCCTAATTAAAAAAAAACATAATTGTGAAATGGGATACATAGGTTAGCTATAGCATTCTATGTATTGTAGCCGTGTAACACTACTGATTTATACTATAACGGAGATTGAGGAAGGACGAGCTTTGCTTTCATTTAGGAGGGCACTAATAAACAGTACACCTTCATAGAACTTGCAACCTGTCAATGAATATTAACATTGAAAATGTAATAAATTGAACAGAAATAAAGGCGTATTTACATACATACTTTAATAATTATACTTATGTAAAAATACCCTAGTTAGTTTCTCATTCAGCTAGCTCAGCATAAGCCACCGATTGCAGTAATAAGGTGCAATACTTCCGCGAGGCGGCGCGTCAAATTGCCATCAGCCGGTCGATCGCGTAGTGATTGCAGATTGCACCGCAAATGGGTTTTGAGGTAAGGATATTTCGACGAAGATTTTTCTAGAACATTTTCTATCGATTTGTGTTATATCATCTCCAGGGCCTCAATTCTCTCTCTCAGTCTGCTAGCATACAAATTATTTCACCAACCGAAATTTATTTTTCGAAGAAAATATAGTTTTTTGCTTTAGTGCGGCAGTTTTTTACGTGTGGACAATCACTTAACTTCTTCAGTGAAACAGTCAAACTCTTAATTTACTTGCCATGCGAATCAGAGGGGTAATTGTGTAAAGCAATCGTATTCATTTGATAGTTCAAAACGTACGATATGATCTGTCAAACCTTTTGTTCTTGGCCGTTTGATAGTTCATATCGTACGTTTTGAACTGTCAAATGAATACGATTGTTTTTGATCGACGTGAGAATCGAGGCCCAGGTAATATGCACTCTGATTATTTCTCGTAACTGTGGTGAAAGTTATGTGAATTTGTAAAAAGCAATACGTAAGTAGTATTTTTTTAAATAGTTTGGTCCCATCATAAAAGTACTTTGCTCTGGTCCCAAAATAAGTAGGTACACAACATAAGCACGAAAATCTCAGAAATTACACTACATCGAAGTCAGAAACATGACTAGGATTTAAACCCTTGAAGTATCAGGTGTTTATGAAGATTTACAGTTTCAATAATCACTATATCCTAATAACTTAATGCAACATCAATCCTAATAATAAATCTCCACATATGAGCAGTCAGATATCAAGATAAAGTCCGATTGGGGCAACTACAATTTAAAGGAAAGAAAAAAAAACTCACAATACAAAAAAAAACAAAATACAAAAAAATATATAAATATATATAAACATGTTGATATCAATGAAAAGTTTTTAACATCTCTGCTACTGTGTTTGTAAAAACTATGTACTGTACACATGTTTAAGTAAATAAATATATCTTAAGGAACAATGGTGTTAGTCCAATTTATCACGAAGTTTGAGAATCTCAAAATATGATTTAGTCATTAATCGCTTAATCAGTCAGGTATCAAACGAATGCCGAGAGTCGCATAACAATGGACTTTTTATTGTGTCTCGTTTACACATCCTTGACGAGTTAATAGAAGTAGTGCTTGTAAAAAACAGCAATAATACAGCATAATTTAAAACCATCTTCATTCACCTAAGTGTTAAACTGAGTCATTTATATTTTTCAGGAGTGACCAAGCATCGGTTAATCAGATGTAGCTCGATTCTAAGCTGCCACTCTTTAGCACCTAACGTGTGGTTTGAAAAACAAAGGTCTAAGAGACGTGTTGTACTTTATGTTAAAGAAAAAAAAACATTAACTATTATTAATTTAAACACCTCTATACCTTCATCACTACATCTCAAGTATCACTCTTCAATTGATAGAAACGAACTTCGGAGCGAAGATTTGAGCGTTTCCCGTCGCATTAGGCACGCTCGCGCGGCGTGCGTAATTAGCACGCAATTACACACTCACTACTCGCGCTGATATGGTGACCACGCGTTGTGAACTTTGGGGATTGTATTAAAAGTGCTTCTGACAGCAATAACTCAAGAATACTTGCTGATTAAGAATAAGAACCGACGCTCGAGTCGTCTTCACGCCGTTACGCCGTTAGTACACCAACGCATTCGCATAAGGCAGAGATGCGACTGAACGATATTGACAAGGCTACAACTATCATAGTCTTAACGTCATCGTATGAAAACGGTTATTAAAACTGAAACTACATACTATAAATTGCAATTGTAAAATAAACTGTCAGACAAAGAATCGAACCCTGTGTCACGCTATCCGGGCGCATGCCTATACCACTCGGCCAACGACACATTAAGATCGCGAAGACTCATTAAAAGAAGTTTTAAAATCATCCAGGTCACGTGACACTAATAAAATCTTTCAATTGCATTTTGCCATGAGATAAAATGCCATTTGAAGATTTGGGTTATAAGAGGTTAATACTATTGTTACATTCAGATTAACTGCCTCGTTGGCGCAGCGGTGAGAGGGTCGCATTTTAAAGCGACGGCTGCGCCGGAGGTCCCAGGTTCAATTCCCGGGTCGGGCTAAAAATATGTACCGGAGGTTTTCTGTTCAGAAATTTCCAGGGTTGCCCGGAGTTTGGAAGTTGGCGGTGTTTCACCCCCGTGCCTCGGAAAGCACGTTAAGCCGATGGTCCTGCGCCTGATCTCTCTCCGGTCGTGTCAGATTGCTGTCCCATTGGGCTATGAGAGTGAAAGGAATAGAGAGTGCACCTGTGTTTGCGCACACACTTGTGCACTATAATATGTCCCGCGCGGTCGGTTGTATTTATATTGTAAACCTCCCTAAACCCGTGGTCACCCCACATCATAAGTCACGTATGAGGTCGGTATTACTGTAATTAAGTTTATTGCGACACGGGGCTCTTTGACTCTATACCTGGGAAATTGTATTACGTACTTAGGGGCCGTCGCAAATTATATTAAGCCGTTTTGAATATGTATGCGCGTGCGAGTCGCAAGTATTTGTATTTGTACGTTTTATTTCAAATGCGACGGCAAGAAGTACCTAGATGTTATTGTGTTTTGAATTGAATTGTTAGATAGATAGCTAATTTATCTGGTTAAGCTCGGACGAAACAAATGTAATTTTATAAGCACACGTTGTTCTCATGTAAGTGACTGTATATTGTCTTTTATGAGAATAAATACCTTACTCCTGAAAGTGATTCTACAACCTACATAAACAAGGAAACATATTTATGACCAAGTATTTAGCAGTCCTTTGGCTGTTAATGATGATTCGGCGATTAATTTATATGATAATTAACTTTTTTTGCTATGCAAAGTTTTTTTTTTCATTAATTAGGGTCAATTAAACAACATCACAGTGTTTATAAAATTGATAACTTTAAATAACTAGATAATACTAACTGTGACGTCAACCACGATAACCAGAGATTACCTATAAAGTTGAGAGACGAAAACCACAGCAAAATACTTGCAACAATGGAGAGTCTTGCTATGCAACCTCTAGTTTATGCAATTAACCCTTGATGTGCTACCCCTTTTTACTTATTTAGAACAAAAAACCTTAAAAATTGTCTCCCCGAACACAGCACTCCTGCATCAGTCACGTGTGCGGCGTCTCCAATGCCGCGTGAAAACCTCACGTTCTATGTGCTTTCCTTCAGGAGTTAATGGCACTAGATATGACCAACTGCTACCTTGTTTCGTGACGTTTACTTATTTTACGGCAACTTGCAACAAAAATCACTTAAAGGGTTAAATAAGAAACCAACCAACCGGGCCATCGCTTTTACCAATCGAGCTACCGTGCTTATTAAAAGTCATAAAAGTCGTTTATTTTTGCATATAGACCCACTGGGGGCACTTATACACGTCCCAACATAGACCCTACCACAGCTTCGGGACAATTGTGGGCTAGTGCTGAGAAGAAGCTGCGCAAGATTAAGTTATTAGTATTAGTGCGCATAATAAAGAATTTAAAAAAATCGACGACGCGGGCGCATAGCACTGTTAGTGCCAAAACGATGTCTTGAAGGAGACACTGCATCGTTACTCGAATTATGTTTTTAAAGTTTGAGGTGATTGGTTTGTATGTAATCGCTGAACCAAACAAAGCAGTCGTGTAAACTCTTCATCAGGCCGTTACGGAACGAGTAACTACATCCATTACATGTACTCTAGTAATTTGATCTGTGTTATAAGTGCACAGGAAATAGTTTACAAGAACTGTTATGGTTTATCGTAGGTTATAGATGTCTTCAATGTACTTAGGGTACTTAGATATTTTTCTCATCGAAAATATATCATTTCCTACCTTCACATTTTAATCATACAAAAACCTTAGAATACTTTGTAGGTGCCTATCCAGTAAGCTATATTTCCAGAGCGCAGCGGGTCGGCAAGTCGGCTGAATACAAACGCGAAGATCTCAAATCTTATTGCGATCAGCCGTCGCAAGCCCCGCTGACAGAGGCGCGTGTAGGGTTAAAATGAAAAATAAAATGATGTAGAGTTTATTCTTAGGCGACTGACTGCTACTTTTGCGGCCTGTTACAAAATGTCTAAATAAGTTCCTTTTAGCGATATCTGTCCACTACTTCATACGAAATGACGTTCCATATTTGAATTATTTGTTGGTTACTGCTTATTTGTCGATGGATAAACAGGCCCTAGATCTCTCAATTGTGAAAAAAAGCCTGTGATATTAATTAACTGTTTTATAATAGTTATGTTTCAATGTTTATCGCATGACGGCATATATCTTGGTGAAATGGCAATTTACGAGTATTCGGCTGCCGTGCGCGACTGGCGAAACTATAGCATATTTCCTAATATAAAATACTATTGGAGGTTTGGAACTCTATCATGTGAGTAGCCTTCGGACATTGAACTATTATTACTATAAGGAACTGCGACACGAAAAAATCTCGGGCGCCATGAATTGACGTCACTTATCATCAACTCATACAAATGGTTTCATATTTTAAATTCAAATTTAAAAGGATTACGTTCTAATTTTGTCGTCTTTTTTGCGACACATTTTTTGCTTGGCATAGCTCCTCTATACGTACTAATAATAACTCACTGCCTTCGGATTAAGAAGGCAATGCGAACGGGCATTCGTCATTAACAAGAAAGTAGTTTGAACACACAAGCATAATTTTCATATGACTTGTACATAAACATAACATAGAACCTTTACGAAACAAAATCAAACACCTAATACTATAATTTCTATAACGATTTCCAAAATAGGCACCCTGTCCACACGTTGCCGTTGATCCGAAAAACCGTGGAAGCCTCGTATAAGCCACAACAATGACGGCATTGTGCGCGGATTAAATTATATCTCGGGACATGACGTGCTCAGCTGCGATCGGGATGACTGGCGAGACTTGGGACTTGAGACTTTTGTTTGCCACCAACAAGACAGAAGGCATCATAAAAGTTTTTAATACCATAAGGTCTGAACAATAAAAATAATATATATGATTGAATATTATAGAATCCAAATCCACTTATCAATTTTATTGTACGGTAGGCCTGTATTTGATACTCAAAACACATGGCGATCGCCCAATGACCTTTTTAATTTAAATCTTCATTTCTGTTACGTGTCTTATAAAATCTTTATTGAAAAACATTAAACAATCAAAGTGCGATTGCAACAAAATGTCTGATCATTGTAATATATGTACGTGTAGACTAGCGCAGATAGAGTGGTGAATACCTACCAATGGTATAAAATAATACTACAGTTTGCTAAACCCTTGAAAATAGTAAGGCAGCATATCAGGATTTACAAAATAGTATTTCCTTATAAAATTCAAATAGATTTTCTTTGCCACATTGTTCCATTCTTTCATCAAAGGCCAAATTACTTTTATGAAGTGTCTGAAGTCCCAACTCATAGTGGTTCCAGGAGGAGTTCTGTTTAAGAAGAAATGAGGTTTTCCTTCCGCGTGGTCGGTTGATTTGCTCCGAATTCCCTTCACGAGCCTTTATTATTGTCATCTTCTATAATATTTCCATTATTACTCCGTTATGGTGGCTTATTGTGAATGATTTGCAGCCAGGATTGATAAATAAATCGCTATTTTATAAATCCGATGAAATTGATGGTTTTAGAAAGAAAATGAAAAATTTATGTTACATAGATGATAAGGCAAAACTATTGTTCGGTGGCGCTCAATAGCGCTCAATGTGTTAAATAAGAAAAACTAACATATAGTTTTTCTTGGTTCTAAGATGATTAAACCAACAGCTGGTCCTATTTTATGAGCAAGATGTACCACTTGCGCATACTTTGCACATAATAAATGATTAATCTTATTACCCCTACAGTATAACGCAGTCCCTGATACAAATGCTTGGCGCTCCTTGATCCGGCTAATGCGATGTGCAGTCGGTGGCGCGCGCGCCGTGACTCAGCCGTGAGATTCGTAGCTTCGTAGCGCCGTAGCACCGTAGTCTCGTAGACGGTAGCTTCACTCATTTCGTAGTAATATCGACGAATGATTTTATTCGTTATAAAATTGGGTGACGTCATATCATATCAACTGAGGTATCACTTAGGTGATCTGATTCGGATAAAACTAGAGACTGATAAATTTAAGGATAAACTTAGAGGTTCATGACTTCGTGGCATCAGTTCTTAATTAATATCGTAATAATATTAAGTTGGTAACATCGATTTTGACTTGAGCAATGTTATAATGATTATTAACTCTAACAATTAAGAAGTTGAAAATTGAACGCAATTTATTTTCATCATTTGTTCAGTACTTCTTTTAGTAGTCAAGTGCATTAATAATTATTATGATACCTAATTCATTATATAAAGGTTGCAAATTTTGAATATTGTTTTGCCACGAAACTGTCTGATTTTGATTGTAGAAGAGGAACTCTAATCTTATAAAGCACCTCAAAATAATTTTAATTCGACTCATAATCGAATCTGAATCCACCAACGCCCCGCCACTCGACATCGCGAATTTTCGTACAAATCGCATTCCGTTCGCTAAAAGAGGTTCTCTAATTATTAAAGTCTATTATTAAAGTCGGATATGCCAAGTTTGTTGTCTCTTATTTTGTTGATTTAACTCTAGAACCCGTGCCCCGCAAGATAATTAGAAATTCAGATTGGAAATTTTCATATTTCGCAATGCCGGAACGGTATGGAAATTCGGCATGATTAAGTTATTTCGGAATACATTTTTGATATCAGAACTACAAGTATATACAAAGTTATTCAACAATATCAGGCATTAAGATGCAAAAAAGTAAGTGACAATTTAAAAAGTTGAATTGACGGGTAAATAGAAGGTTTATTATGAAATTCCCTTTTTATTATGAAAGTACAGAGGCAGCTTGCAGTTGAATTGCATATCGACTGCACACATACTTATGTTATGATATTGACGTTAATATTTGACCAAAATTACCAACTTTTCTTACTTGTGCAATGTAAGTTACACGGATATATACAATGAAAAAATAAGGTGCTATTTGTTGAGAAAATTATATTATACATATCTGTTATGATATTGGCTTCACAAAACCATAGATCGAATATACCATCACCATACGATGAAACAGTAGTAAGGATGCTAGAAATTTATAGCTTTCAATATACAGGTTGCTATTGCAAGGGTGTGCCAAATTTTTGGAGATGAATAAGACCGTCAATATGAACAACTCTTACTATGGGGTCATGGTCAAAATCTTAAATAAAATTTCAGGTTCCCCATACAAAATCAGTCACCTACATTGACAAATAATGTATGGAGAGGCAGAAAATAAAATTAATAATTGAACAATGGTCCCATAGTAAAAGTTGTTCATATTGATGGTCCCTTTCACCTCCAAAAATTTGGCACCCCCTTGCAATAACACCCTGTATAAGCCTTATGTGAATTCACATAAAGCATACCTCGATTTGCCACGAGTAACTTGGTGACTGAAGCTCCGAAATTTCCTATATAGAAAGAAATAAATGAAGGCTCTGTTGTCTGTTTGTGATCGACGTTGATTAATGTCAGTCTCGGATTAAAAAAACTTTGTGTTTCAGCGACATGATGAAGGAACAAGAAAGATGTGGAGTCGACAAATCTTTATAAAAAAAACTGCAATAATTAAGACGATTTAGAAATGATTGTCATTTATATTGTATATTTATCTAATTAATTTAAAATTTCGTAAAAATTGTGATTACAGTAAAAATATGTAGTGTAGTACCAATACTAAAATAATCAATATAAATAAATGTCAGGTATTCATTGACAGATGATTTTTAAACGCTGACTGAATAATAGAGTTTGTAAGTTAAGTTATAAATAAATAAATAATAATTCATAATAATATTTAATAACAAAACCTTTGGTAAGTTTCCTAAGTACCTGACGTAAAAACAAAATTTAACCCCTCCACTCCAGTCACTATTCTAACGACATTTGATTTTGGTGACATCTGGCGGAAGTAATGGATTTTTTTCAGTTAGCTGAAGGTGAAAATTTAATCTATGACGATAAGTGACGACCGAAAAAAGATTTAACGGGTATTCTTTGTGGCTTCGGGGAATTTTTGGGCCGATGATGAGGGATAAACGCAAATATTTCCTGAAATGGCGGAATCCAGTAACTTCACCTAATTTTTTGATAAAATCTCAAAATTATGCTTATCGCTTTGTAACTAAAATGCGATTCAAATAATTCAACCTATGGGAAATTAATAAAAAAACTGAAATTTTGCTTCCACTCTATGCATCGATTATGCAAATTTACATAATACAAATGTATACATAACATTACTGCATAAAACAAAAGTTAAGTACTATTTCATATTCTAAAGTGAAACTTTTCTCAATTGTAGTTTTCTATGTTACAATCGTGCACCATTTCAGCAAATAAAATTTGCGATGCCTATCACCCCTTCTTGGAACGAGTTTTTCGTTAACAAGGTTATGATAATAAATTCACCAAATTCTAACGAATTTTACTCGTAAGCTAAAAAAATTCAGAAAAAAACAATTTATCGCTTTCTTTCGTACGGACTCAAACCTTTCTAACATAAAATTCTATGTGAGAAGTTGAGGTAAAAGACACTAATACCTATTACTTAATGATTTTGTGATTATTTGTAAAAAAAAACATTATTAGGTTCGGGACAGCCACCAACTACCGCAAAAATAAATTCTGATAAGGTGCCTATTTATGTTCTTAAATGTAAAGGTACAACTCAGATAATCCAAATATATCAAATTGAGGTGGTCTTATCGCTTAACAGCTTTTGCCTTTTTTATAATATTAAAAAAAGAGTTAAGTAGGAAAGTGAGTAGGTAGGTAACTACCATACAAAGATAACCATACTTAAATCCCCATTTACCAAACGTAGCACATGAACCAAGTGCCAGACGATGGGGAGTCATCAAACAGCAGTTTGCGAATTCTCGAACAGTTAGTGCGTGACTAATGTTGCCGAGAAGTAGGCACCAAGTTGCGATGGAGAAGAATCTTGCGATTTTCATTTGTTTATTTTTAAATTCAAAAAGGTTCTTTCAACAGATACTATCTTGCACAAATCAAATCTTTATCTCTATCGTCATCACACGTGAACGGCTGGACCGATTTCGCTAATTCTTTTTTTTGTTGTGTTTGTTACTGTCGGGAGAAGGATCTTAAGAATAAAAAAAATAAGAAAATTGCACGGAGAATTATAAAATTTTAAAGTAACTACTTTCTAACTGGGGTCGGGGCGAAACAAAGTTTGCTGGGTCCGCTAGTTCGTTATAATTGTACGTAGCAAGCCCAATTGAAAATACATATTGCTGTTAATGGGTAAGTTTAATCTAGCTGTGTCAAAGAAATGTGGGTTTTGATAAATTTACCAACTATTTTTATGTCCAACTTCTTTCTTCTAGAATTGGTATTTGCACAAGATATCGTCAGTGGAAAGGAAAAAATGCTAAAGCGCCATGCGGGCCAAAACGAGTTACATACATTGTTGGATAGGCATTTTTTTTCTGCGCCGATCTATGAAGGTTTCAACTCTATAAGATAACTTTTTTGGCGCTTTAGCATTTCATTAATTGCAAGTATTTTGAAAATCACCGCCCTTGTCAATACTAAAACGACGTGTTTTGAGTGTTTTTGCAACAAATGTCGCGTAAGAATTTTTTTGCTGGCACTATATTTTTGCTTTCACACTTTAAGTATTTATTTGTTACTTAAGAACTTAAATTACGCTGTTACTTTAGCAATTCAAGCTTTCTGAATTTTAAAGTTTATTGGTACATTAGCAATTATTCATAACTGTTGTTCAAAATGATTTGGCATGTAAGCAAAAGTAAGTGAATAAGATTCGATTAGTTTTGGCGCTTTAGCATTTTTTTGCTCACTATTTGTGTAAGTACTGTAGTATGTTAGCAAAAATACTGTACTTGAAATTTATGGTTACACACTTTTTAGCAAAAAATAGCCTTTTCTAACACATTTTGAAGTAATTTTAGTGAAAATGAGCATAGTAAAAGCAAAGCAAAGCAAAACAAATAAAAACTAAAGAAAAAACAATAACAAAGCAATAACTATAGTAGTTAAGTATTATTTACAAATATACCTCAAACACACTCGTAACCTGCTGATGACATGTCTTCTCAGCATACTAAGGCTCATGTGCTTTCACAACCTGCTCTGAAAACCTGCAATCTTGTCGAGATTAGGATTCAGCACACTCCTTATTCGATGCTTATACAGACCACAGCTTATACAAGCTTGTAGACTGACGCCACTTGCAACATGATTGCCCAGAATATGTCATCACCGGAGTTGTCGGAGCAATATGTCTTAGAAACCGATGAAGATAAGATGACCCAGCACACCTCTGCTCCTGTGGCTATGCAACCAGCAATAGACTCCAGCTCTTATGATGATATATCTACTCAGCACACCTCGGCTCCTATACTGCTACTAGAACCAGAAATAAACAGAATTTCTGACGTAATATCAACCCAGGGCACATTAGCTCCAGTGCTTCATCCAACAGATACAGATACCGACTTTCCTGATAAATTGCCGATCCAGCACACTTCGGCTTCTGTGATCCTACCATTGGTTATAAACCTCAACGCTCCTGACGGCATGTCCTCACAGAATGCTTTCACACTGCTTCTGCAACTAGGTACACCCACTAGCGCTTCTGCCGAGACATCCACTCAACACACCCCGGCTCTGAAATCCATCATGAAAACTAACGCTCCTGACGAGATGTTCACTCATCAAATTCAAGTTTCTGATCTCCAACAATCCGTCATAGAGTCCAGTGCTCCGGATGTGCTCCGTCAACCTATACCTAAAAGTGAATCTACCTTGCCCACGCAGATCACACCGAGATTAATGCATCTAAAACCAACGGAAGGAACTGGTACTACTTCAACAGCATCTCAGACTACCCAAATTCAGTATTTGTCAAAAGATGAGGAAAGCGAAATTTGTTTTAATCAAATAAGAACATGATAAAGGATACCTTGATGGTAAACAAGTCAGCAGAATTACGATTGAGTTTGAAGAGGAGACAAAAACTATACCTGAAAATGAGAATAACCTAAACTCTAAGGCTATCTTACATATTGAAGAAAAATCAGATTCTAGCAAACAGATATCTAAAAGTTGTAAAAAACACGTTCTCAAAATAAAACTAAAAATATCGTACAAAGACGCTCTATAGTAAAACCTGCAAAAGTTAGATAGATAGATAGATAGATAACTCTTTATTGCACACAAAATTAGTGAATTTACAAATTTGTTTAATGGAAATGTACAATTTAGGCAGTCTTATCGCTATAAGTTAATTCTAACACCATCGAAATATGTAAATTGGAAGTAGTAAAAAAACTGGAAAAAACAGAAATGACAAATCTCTACCTCTTGAAGAAACTTCTGAAAATTAAGTGAGGAAAGACCTGAAAATAGAAAAATAAATCTTTCGAAACATGTTGATTATTTGTATTTAGATGAAGAAATATTCACACTAACTCCTTCTTCGTCTTGGGACAGACTCAGACTTCAGAACAAGAAAAGAAAAGAAAAAATCAAAAGAAGAAAAAGAAGCAAGTAAAAAGAAGACAAAATGTAACTGAAAAACTTAACCTTAGCAAAGAAAATTCTGACTTAAACCAGCAAACAGGAAATGAATCGATGAAATAAATAAAAGAAAATAATAATTAAAAAAAAGAAAGATCAATTTTGAAAAGAGCTGGCAAAGAGAATGTTACAAAAATAGGAAAAGTGGTCGAGGCAAAGAGTTTGAAAACAAATTTCTGTACTCCAAAAAATTGTTTTAACAAATTACGTAATACAAATTTATGTGACTATTGGTTGATTAATGTTATTTAAAAGTCCTTAAATCTAAATTTCTTAAGGAAATAAATGAGATTGATTGGTAAAAACATGATGTTTACTTAACTTACCAAACTATGTTTTTAAAGACTTTATTGCACAAATTTAGTGTACAAAGGTGGACTTAATGCTAAAAGCATTCTCTGCCAGTCAAACCTTTAGGTCATGCAGAAAGACGGCAACGGGTGCAGTGAAAAAACAAACTAATTATTTTCTTTATTTATACTAAACAATTCAAAACATAGTCATTACCACTACCTGTAAGTAGTAATGACAGTATTTCTAAGGATAATTTAAGCATTTCTTTTCATAAATCATTAATACCTACTCAATCTTTAGGTATTATTATTGCTTAAAACGTGTTATGTAGTTAGAGTTTAGCAACATTTGCTTAAGTTCGTTCCATGAGGTCTGCGTATGTAAGCAAATATTCCTGTTGGTGCCGTTAGCAATAACGATTCTTACGCATTTATTTGCTGGCGTATGTGACTACAATAATTGTAGTTAAGTAATTTATCTTTGACAGACTTATCAAATTGTAACTCACTAAGCAATTTTGTTATTTTATCAAAAGGCTTGTTAAAACTTTTTAGCACTTCTTGCTTGCTGGATATTTGAAATTTGTGGAGGTTAGAAGTTTTATCCTGACTAACATTTGATTAATTTTCATACTACTTTTTCTAAAGCGACAGCTATTTCGCGACCTAAATGAGCTAGAAACTTATGTAAACTATAGGTAAACCGTGAAATTGAGACCTCGCCTGCGGGGTACAGGGGCGCGGAGGGAGACGAGAGCGGGGCTTGTGAGAGGTGCGGGCGGCAGGCACATTATTTTCAAAATTCAGTACGCTCGCTACACAGGTAGCGATAGCATCTGTTGTCAGTTGCGGACGCTTTGACAGAAGTACACAAGAGAATACTGTCTGACTGAAGTCTGAAGATGAGTCGCAGTTTATTCGGACACAAAATCTATATTTTTGTATTTTTTGTCGTGTTTTATAAATTTCTATTTAACATCATTCTCCTGCACCTGTTACAATCTTTGTACATGACCTAAAGTTGTAGTACTTTTATATTTTCTATGCTAAAGTATAACTGGGGAAGAGAATGCTCTTAGCATTAAGTCCACCGTTTGAACACTGTAAAATAACAGTGTTTTAATAAAGGCTCTAAATTTATACGAATATTTTAGAATAAAATATAGATCCAAATTCAGTGGAATATGAACTAGATATACACTGAAACAAAACAGTCGTAAAAGTAACCAGAGAATGTTATTTGAAGTTTTTAATCAGTCAGGTATCAAACGACTGCCGGGAGTCGCATAATAATGGAATTTCTATTGTGTCTCGTTCACACATACTTGACGAGTTAATTTTGCCTTAAAATTAATATAATTTTAAGATTTCATTTTATTTATTGATCAAAATCCACGGCTCTGGATAATAATATTTAGAATTAATTCACTCATTAGTGTTATTGTATCGCATCGAATATTTTTTTCCAATATTATGTTATGTAATGTTATAAAGTGTCGACACTGATGACTACCATTGTGACCACTGACGTCACATATCTTAAGAACTGTCGCGGCAAATTTCGTCTCTTGTGTTTCGCCGCCGCCCGCACCCCTTACAGTCCCCGCTCTCGTCTTTCCGCCCGCACCCCTGTACCCCGCAGGCGAAGTCTCAATGAAGCGGTTTACCTATACTTAAATTTGGGGAAAAAAACAGGATCATGTTTTCAATTTAAAAGACCTGTCTAACATTAATAACAAAAGAGTTATGTATTTTTTTCGAAAAATTTAAACTTTGATCCTCTTTTTCCACAAGTACAGTTTTGGCGCTTTAGCAGTTGTTCCTTTCCACTGACGATATTTATTTGGACCAAGTTATACATACTTCACCTATCTCATTCCTACATACGAAGCCTAGCTTTCAAGTGATCCTTAACGTATCCTAATCGATCGCATACCTCCGTCTGGCCTCTTGCCCGCCACATAGCAATGCTTTGACGGAGTTTCTGCCTAGTGCGGAGTTTGCAGATAAATCGGGTACAATCTACTTTAGTATGTTTGTCTCAGGATTTCTCGAAAACGAGAAGTCATAGCTAGATGATCCTTTTTTAGTTCAATCAAGTATAGAGGTATTTCAACTTAGAGTACGGTGTAAGTTTCATAACAATCGGTCCAGTGGTTTTTGACAACTAAAAATAATGAATTTTAAAAATTAAACTGCTTTCATAAAACTGACTAAAAAGCTTAAAATAACGCATTTATTTTAAACTTTGTAGGGAGTTTTTTGAATGCGGTTATTTTTTTTAAATATTTTCTTTCGTTCATGGATTATACACACAATGATTTTGAATTTGGTTGCCTATTTATGATAAGATGTCATCACCATGCTGACAGACAAATCATCCGTTTAACAACTACGTGTTCGTATTATTTTCTGAGGTATTTGATGGCTTTAAGTAGATATAGACATAAACCACTTTGAGCTGTTAATATATTGCTATTTTTTACGATACTTATTATTAAAAGTATTCGTTTAAATATTTCAGAATGTTCTGATCCTTATTGTTCATCTTTTTATAATGATGCAACTCAATAACTGATCTGAAATGGAACTTGTGTTTCTCAAAAGATCGAATTCTAGTTCTAAAATATTTTAATAACCCTAATTTGGTACCTACAGATCCAAATGACCCACTCCCTAAAACTAAAAATAGATCCAGATCACTGTCAGGCGTGGCAGTTTAATTCAATTTCCCCGCACGCACAAAGGAGGTGGGCCATTCGTTCCGGGGCACGTAGGGTAATGTATATTCTAATATATTTGCCGGGAGCGACTTTTCGTGTCCATCGGCCCGTGCGGTCTGCGGTTGGACGTAGGGCCGGGGAAATACAGGTGTGCACTTGATATCGATAAAATCATCATCATTATCAGCCAAAAGACATAGGCCTCCACCACGGTTTTCCACAGCGACCGGTTGTGAGCGGTCTGCATCCAGTGTGATCCTGCTTTACAAGGTCGTCTGTCCATCTTTTCGATGGACGTCCTACGCTGTGCTTTTGGTCGAAGAAATCAGAATCTATATTTAATGATATTGTAATTGTGATGTTTTTTTTTATTGGCTTACAGATAAAACACGCGTAAGTAATTAATTTATTAATGCATGATGGGGCAAGAAATCCATAACGGATAATTCTTTTATTCATCGATATCATTATTAGTAATAGCACTCTCACATCCCTATCTGACCTCGTATTTACTCTGTGCCTCGCCAGTTCATCTTCATTTTTTATCTCTTTTGCCGGAAAAGGCAAAAAGTACGGGACCGCTCTAGTAATGAGTGAAAAAAAAATCCTGAATGAGAATATCCCGTCTCTTCGGAAATGTACAGTAATGTCTGTCGAGCCTTCTGAAATTGAGGCCGGAATCTTTTAAATGTATTGCGCAGGTATTTAAAATGATTTCACGGATGTAAGAAGATTGAATTGTAGGGTAACTTAAGAAGTTTTTTTTTATAAGTCTGAAGTATCCGTCTGCAGGGCAAAGGCCTGAAAAAATTCTTACACAATGTAATTGCAAAACATTAAAGCAGTATATAATATTGAAACATAATTAATATCGATATGGTTAATACGAGTAGAACTAAGTAGGAGTACATTTGTTCACTTTTAGATCTGGCGTGTCTTCATGAATTTCATTTTTGGAAACATTCGCCTTCTAGCACAAGTGCACCTATACAGCAACTCCATTATTGAAATATTTAATGTATGACATTACCCAGGACAATGCAATATGATTTAAAATTGTATGATTTTTATTGTCTGGCCAGGGATATGAGCATTCGCAATATCCAACAAACGTAGGTACGGCGATAACTCCCGTTTAAAATAAGGACGCACATAGAAATTTATTTTATCTGTGTAAAAGCCAGCTCCAATTCGATAGGCACCTAAATAAATACTTACTTATATATGGTACCTAGGTACTACAGCCTCAGAAAGCGATTCAAACCGCAAGCAGCAATTGATTAGTCCGCAATATAATTGGATAGAGACAATCCGCTCCGATGTAAGACAATTTGCCTGCCCTTAGCGATGCTCCTATCAGGAAATACCTCGCAAATTGAGGATAACGGACTGTAAGGGGTTTAGGAATGGTATTAATTAAATACAATTAAATTTATATTACTAAGATATACGGATATCTTAGTGATATATCTGGGGAATGGGAAAAATAACCACATTTTCCCCCATTATTTTAAACTAGCGGTCCCGCGCGTAAATGTCGGATCTATAAAAATATTACAATAAATTTAAGTCTATGTGCTATTCCGATATATTAGCTATGTTATTGTAAAATTTCATCAAAATCCATTCAGTAGTTTTTGCGTAAGGAATAACAAACATATATATACCGCCGTCGCGGGTTCGAATCCCGCAGGGGGCAAATGTTTGTGTGATGAGCATGAACATTTGTACCTAAGTCATGGATGTTATATGTATTTAAGTATTTATGGGAGACGCCCCCGTCATTATCGTTGTCTGGTACTTCGTAACACAAGGAAGAAAATTCCTTACCACGAAACCAGACAATTGGTGTGTTGTCTGGCGCATATTTATTTATTATTTATTTATTATTTATATACATCCATCCTCACAAAATTTTACATTTATGATATTAAATTAATAATAGGGCTGAGAAATTATTGATAGAAGTTGCACTTACAGAATAACATTCAGGCATAATAAAGTTACTGACTAATAAATTACAGGGTGTCTACATAGAGCTAGAAAAATCATAAAAAAAAAATTTCGACACTCGTAATTAATGGTATATCATTCTTAAAATGTAAGTATAAACAATTCTATTTATTTATTACACCAAATTAATTAACTAATTATTCCGTATCGCCATCAAACTCAAATTAAAATGGCAATCTCAATCACACGCTCTCAGAGAAACTTCACAGAATCGCAACAACAAAAATCAAGCTGCTACTAATTAAGATACAAACATTACTCGCGACGAGAACAATATCCAATAAAATCAAATATCACGTACGAAATACAGTACGTTTGTGAATTAATTAAACGGACCAACAGGGCGTGACGATTTACGGGAGTGTAGCAGACAGCGGCACGCGTGGCGGCGCAATGTGGTACTAAATTATTTGGGGCCGAAGACTGTGTGGTTGTAGACGCCACATAAGTCATGTGTGTTTGACCATATAGGTACTTTACGAGCGACTTTTTGGGAGTCAATTGGTTGTCAACCTTGGTGGCCCAAGTCTGCCACCGGCCCTTTAAAGTTGCTGAATGCTAAGTAGGTAGGTAAATCAGTAAGTTTATATAGAGATGCTATGCCAAGAAAAACTTGTGTCGCAACTGGATGAGAAGGTTGTGACGTACTTCTTGAAATTTGGGTGTCAAATTTAAAACCGTTGATGCCAAGTGCCGTCAAATCATGGCGCAAGAAATTTGTTTGTGGTGTCAATTCCATATGCTAGTAAAAGTAGTTCAATTGATTTTGGCAACAATAAATAACCAGATTTCAAAAATTTGGATCGATCTTTAAGCTCATTATGATTTAACAAAAAAAGGGTAGGTGAAATTCAAAGTTTCATCTTGTTTGGTAAAACGGTTTCTTTAATTGTAATTTGTCTATGTTCGGGACCAAACAGGATTAAAGACGCAAGACGCTGGAATTCTTTTGTAGAACAGAACACGTGGTGATATTGTTAATTATATGGGAAAGGAATTTTGACAATTTCGGGATGTCTTTGTTTCAATTTCGTTCGAGAAATATTCGTGTGAGGGATTCTGTGTCGTAATTTCGTGCTAGTTACCAAATATTTAGGAGATTAACTATTGTTTTGTGTAGAATGTATAGATTATAGATTTCCTGTAGATTAACGGTCTTTTTGCAAACATGAAATAAAAAGAGAAGGAACTACGCCACTGCCCTACCATGAGCATGTGTATGTTAAATTAAATCGGTATTTTATTTACCCATTAGGAAATTGAAATAGGTAATTTTGCTGTAATTCACAGCACACTTTTTTATCTCATTAATTAATAAAATTATGATTTTCTTGTTATCTTATTATATTAATGGCATGAGAGTTTGTAATATTAATTTTATCGGTGCAATAATAACTCATCAATATAAAGTGTACTTAAGTGTGCAACTAATGTAAATTAAAATATAAGAGTATCGGTTCAAACGCCAATCACCATCTAGTACCTATTGTAACATGGTTCGCACACATAAAGTAGTTTACATAGACACCCTATATACCGCGTTCTCCAGTCGGTCCGACACGACGCGAGACATTCGCGCAATGATTTATGAAGTCTGTTATCGACACGCACCAGCCTACCCTTCCTGACGGGATGCTGTGGAGTCGACACCAGCGGAGAATGTTTTTTTTTTTGACTAAGAGGCGAAATACATAGACAAAATGCACCCAACGATTTCGGTCCACATTTCTTTTACGTACCGCAAGGGAGTGGAATTCGCTGCCGGCAGAAGTGCCCTGGCAACTACAATTTGGACGTTATCAAGAAGAAAGTGAATAGGCTGTTACTAGGCAGCAGCAGCATATAGACTTTATTCTCACTTAACATCAGGTGCAATCGTGGCCAAATGTAATCTAATAAAAAAAAGTAATGGAGAAATAAAGGATGGCAAAACTTTGCTGAAGCAAGTACGCTTTGATACCAAGTCACAATGATGAATGAATGACTTGGTTCAGGTTCCTGGGCCTCCATCTAATAGCATATGTAACATAAATTGAGCAAAGCGTATTAAAAAGTATACGTATATTCTAGCATGGACGTAACGAATAATGCTAGTTATAAGGATATAAAGTTTTGATCCAGTTGTTTAAAAGTGTTTGTAAGATTGCCTACTCGTATCTCTTGAAGGTGTTTAGAATTCTTGTACATTATATTGTTTTAAACTATTATCCACAGCGTTAAAGAATGTCAGTTTGAACTGAATTTAAACATATGCGCCTCCACGGCACTCCTGTTCCGCGCCTAGCATTCGTCCAGTAGTGCGTAAGACCCCCTCCCCCGCGTTTTTTGTAAGATTTTCCGCGCGGTTGCGCCTGCGCCGCTCTGCGACTGATTAATCGACTATTGATTGGATCGGACGTCTGGGGTCCGACCCAAATTTCGGTTTTACGTTCAGTTTTGATAATGGCATTTAGTTCAGTGAACTGAGTACTTTGGGGTTGAAATTGAGAGTTGCAACGTGTGGTCCTGTTGTGGATGGATGACCGATAATGTTGGATGCATTTGCATTTTATTAGCGATACTGGAAAGTGGAAGCTTACCTAACTGGACGTGTACAAATTGACACAGGGAGATCTACACTGACTGATTGATATCAATATCCTTTTTAAAATAGTTTGCGTTTCTATTCTTCCCTAAGAGATTGAGACCTACGCTGAAATAAGATATGTTATTTAATTCCAGTTCTATGTTCTTTTGTTCTTTCTTAATCATATATAAATTAAAACAAAACCGATCAATGATAACAAACACAAAACAATAGACATTTTTTGACTCCCCAATGCGATTGTCGTTTGTCACACGCACTCGTCGCAATTTCTAGCGGCTGTAACATTTGGCAAATAAAACGTTTCTAATTCAACCGGGGTCAGTAAACCGAGAGCACACGTGATGTCACTGCTGCTGACGTCACAAATGTGTGGAATACCATTTAGGAACAATTTATTCGTAGCAATAACGCCTCATGACTTTTGGGACAAAAGCGCAAACTCCGCGCTTACTTACACACCTACCTACTTAATTCTTGCATTGTACATTGATAGTTATTAATGAACCTTTAAAATAATCTTCTTCTTGTGTATTCTGCTTATAAATGAAAGAAAATATAGTTTCACTACTTATAACTCTAGAACAGGTAGACCGATTTTCATGATTTCTGTTTTGACGAATCCGCCTAAAACGGGGCTGGGCGTGGCGGGACGAAGTTCTGCTAGTCTTCACCAAAGATCTCATACTTGCTATTGTGTTTCTATTTGACGGACGATCATAAGGTCAGTCAAGTATCCCGTTCTTCTTTTTAATTAGAAGTTAAACTATAAATATAAATTAAATTTGTACTAGAGCCTAAAAAACCGCTCCTATTCAAGAAATTGGCAACGACGACTCTCATAATTATGTCACGGACCATGTATTGTCGGAGCCGTCACATTTATGGCAAATAAGTTTAATGAAAATACCATACCGTTATTATATCACATACTCACCTAGCAACAGCATTCCAACTTGAAGCTTTCACATATTACCCAAAGATACGCAAACTATCTAAAGGCAGGTCGACTACACTCGTCGCGACCGCAAACCGCCAATTTGACGGCTGCTGCCAAAGATGGAACGCTCCGTGCCGATATTTAGTGAGACACTACGTGTGGTTTTAAGAAGGGCTGGTAGCACCCCCTTGATTTATAGTTTGGGTTAAGATTTCACACTGAAGAATCTGTGACGGGTTATTCAATTTGTGAGCATTTCAGTTCGTTACCTTTGTAAAAAAATCTTTTTCATATTTGATTATCTGTCCCCTGCGTGACGTAAATAACGAAGTGTATTGTTTATGAAAATTAAAGTGAGATTTGAATCCAAGACCTCTGGTGAACCGAGGGTTTAGCCGCTCTGAGAATGCGTTTTCGAAGTTTTCAATCTTGACAGAAAATTTATACACGGTGTCGGGTTACATGTGGTCCAAACGAAAACCATCGAAAGAGGGGTTCAGGTTCTAGTAGTATACTTTAGGAGAAATCCTTAAAATAAAATGTCATTTTGGGTACTAAGAAAAAATTTTGCAAATGCTGTTTTCTCGAAAACTATAAATTTTCGCGGAACATACATGGAATCCTTGGAGTAGCCCCTGGACCCTGGACTCTATTGATGGTGCTGGTTTGGACCACATGAAATCCGACACCGGGTATAAAAATTGTCAAAGTCAGGAAGTTTGAAATTCTGTCCGTAAATTTTGTGTCCAAATCGAAAACGTCAAAATGTCATTCTCAGAGTGGCTTTACCAACAATTGCCATAACCACTTGCATATACATAATTTCAAACCAGTCTAATGAAACCAGAGTTAGTTCGTTGGTTCCACCGACCCATCAAAAGATTTCTCTTCTCAACTTGCGGTAAAACTATGTTCATAATAATTATTAACTCTGAACTTAGACGTGATGAGTTGGCTCCTCGTCAGCGAAGGAACTTCATATTCACGGTTCAGATATTTCATATACTGACATGTCATATCTGCGGATTCATTAGGGAGATTAATTAATTTAGTTTTTGGGCACGCAACCGTCTCAAATCCATACGTGAAATTATATTACAAGCATTACGCCATTTTACATTCAAAAATAATAATTTGCATATTTGGTTCTGAAGATTACACGAATTAGATTTCGCACTAATTTATTTGAATTTTGACAGGTCTACATATGACCTTAGATGTTGTAAGTAAAGCATTCGAAACGTTTAAAAATTTATCAATAGTAATTTGTGCAAAGTTTTTAAATGATCATTTTATTGTAACTGGTTACTGCTAACATTACGTGTATAAACTCTCATCAATTTTTGTATAAAAAACACCAGGCAGGTAGCTTAGCGAAGTTTTTAGATAAACAACAAATGTTACAAATACTTTACTGAAAACCGCATAAAAATCAGGTCAAACTGAGAACCTCGTTTTTGAAATCTTTTAAAAGTTTATAATGAGAAGCCTACTAACGGTAGGGATACACTAATTCCAAAGAAATTATGTTTTCTATGGTATAGATAGATAGATAGATAGTTAAAGCTGTAGGTAAGAGAGGCAAGCATAAATTCAATAAACGTGTTGGCTACAACATCTTCCCTCACAAATAACATTACAAAACATACATGATTTTAATTGAATAATGCATTTTACGTGAGAATACAGGGTGTATCTGGCGTGAGGCCAAGTTATTTCAGTTTTCACGCGCCGCCGAGTGTGGGAGGCGATCGTGACCAGATTTTGGAACAAAGCCTTCCCAATGCAGCATTTACATCGTAAAATCTATTCCGGAGGCACCTTTATGCTTATTTTAGAAGCTATAAAACTTATAATATATCATCAACATTTAAACACTTTCAAGCAATTCTTCGTAAGTACTAACTGACAATACGGTGCTTACCAAAAGGATGGTCATGTTTAACCAACCGTTGTTAATACATGAATAGAAATGAATAGTTTTGGATACTTAATTACAAAAGTTAATAACTCATCGTGTAGTAAGTAGCTTACTTTAAGAGTATAATTAAGTATTATTACTATAAGGGGACTGAATATTAGGAACTTACATAAGTATGACACTGTTAGTCGAATTGATTTCAAACCGTGGTATCATTTCTACAAGAGCAAAAGGTACGTTTCGATAGAAATACAGCCTACGCAGAAAAACAAAATGATTTTTCAAAAAACATTTAATTTTTCAAACTGCGGGCGCATATTCACAAACAAATCCACGTTTTAAACTACATATTTTAGAGTACCAGCAGAAATATGTTTTCGAATAAAAACAGGGCATGAAATTCAAACCCTCCTGACTCTGGGTGCAGGTAGCGTAAAAATCATACCTATGGACCCGTGTTCGCTGTTAGGACGAGTAACGTGTAGCATACATACCTACATACATATTATATGTAGATATGATGCTGTATGTAGACCGAAGGGGAAGCCAGTCGATGGGACTTTGGGAGAGGTTACAGGTTTTAGAGGGTTGTACTTTTGTGTGGATAAAACATTTGAAAAGTTAAAAGATTTGGTCACTTTGATTTTAAGTTTCATTGTGATACTCAACTGGAAAATTATGTGTTTTATTATCAATTATGCATCTTGGCACGCGTTTGGAAACTTAACTAAATCATCCATCATACGCAAATATTTTCTGACTACAACAATTTGCGTCGAATTGAATTGGTTTAATGTTGTGAGCGATCAACTTACAATATTTGTCATAACACACGTAATGAATCAATTATTTTCAACGAAAAATATATATATGTTACATTTTCCTTGTTACTTAAAATTAAATCTATTTTGAAAGAATGATTATGCTCTATCGCAAGTTCTTAAGTACCTAGGATCAAAATTTATATTATTCTCCTTCAGCTCATTGATAAACTAATATGAAAATCAATATGTCATTAATTATGTATTTCAACACAACATATTCTTCAAAAATTCCTTTATATGAGGTGTAAATTTGGTTGACTCACTGTATTTTCCAATCCTTAATACACGTAGATAGTCTACAGCCTACAGCCAAAGCCAGGCAGCTTAGCCGACACCTCCCAGCCTCCATCGAAGCTCCTCAATACTGCTGTCTGCACAATAGCCGCCTCTTGTGAGCCCAGCGCACCACGAAACACATGTCCCGTGGTCAACGGATTGCTTGCAGACCTCGGAAACTGTTAGAACTGGCAAGTTTTTTTAGAAACTACCTTTACATGCGCCCGGATAGCGTAAGACACAGGTTTCGATGCCTTGCCTGACACAGTTGTTTTTTACAAGTGCAATTTATATTAAAGAAAGAAAGAAAACATGTTTATTCAGTATTATCATTACAATTAGAGGGATACTATTAAGTTTATATAGTGACAAAACTACCTTTACGTTACCATGGTCAATGCATGTTATGCGAAGTTCACTGTCAAGGTAGTACCTACCTTAGGCATCATTTAAATACTAAGAAGAAAATTTGCACGGACAAGCATATTTTTGTAGGATTTTTCTTGTATGTCTAAAAAAATGCTCAAAAAATACTTTGTAAATGAGTATTGCAAAAATGTACACGGCCTAAAGAACACACAAAAGATAATTAAATGTAAGTGCCTAAATTTTATGATGTAATCCATGCATTGGTGCTGCTAAATGGTTTTCCTTATCTAACTTTGATAAAACTCACATCTGATATTGCGAGCTGCAATGAAAAAAACATTGATTGCTTGTTATAAGTAAATGATTTTCCTGTTAAATGAGCTATCTTTGTAGATAACATTACTACAGAAACTCAATATTTGGTTGACCACATTTCAGAATTTATCAGGTTTTTCACTAAGTTCCGGTCAATTCATTCCTAGGTCTATGCGGCCAGCTGCAGTGATTCATTCTGGAGCCGATGCACGTAGCTCTGCCTACGTATAGCGTCGGATTGGCCGCTCACTATGGAAATTGCAGGCATGAGAAATGCACTCCTTACGTGGAACTGAACTTGAAGGGTTGCTGTATAAATGTTTAAAGATTAAAGAGGCTAGACTGTTTTGTTGTCTGGTTAAATTGTTTCAAGTATTTTTCAAAGATATGTGACATATAAAAAATTGTGTTAAACGCTGATAGATGTAGAATAATAAATCACAAAGTGAGCAATCTTAAGTATGTATTTTAGAGTTTTTACTTTAGACTGTGCCAAGTAGAAATACCTCCTCAAATCTGTTAGTTTTATTTACCGGCTAGGTTGTTGCTCAACCTTATATGTATTCTTGTAATGCGTATAATTGTTTGCTAGGAGTACCTACCTATTAATATGCAAAAAAAAAACAACATGAGCTCGAGCTGAAAATTTTGAAATTTCTAATGACTACTAGCCAACATCATCCAAAATGCATGAGCCTCTTTAATTGCCTATTCTCTGGACCTGCAAATTATACATTCGCGCCCCGAGCGCAGCGGTCGACATAACTATTGCGCTTGATACAAAGCAAACATTAGCCCAGCCATGCATTATTGTCAAGCACAGGATCGCATGCTGCTATTTTAGATCAGCCTACAACTAACCTCTCCTCACTCAAAACCCTACCCTATTCTATGCCGAATAAAGTCTAAAATTATCTAAAAAAAGAATGCCATGTATTGTGTTTCCACACTAGTTGCTTTTACACATGCACCGAGCTGGCAAGTCGGACACGCACCGGTGGTTAGAAGCGACTATGACAAAGATTGGAAGCAGCCACGGTTGGGTTTATTAATAACGGCCCGTTTTCCGCCCGTGTGGGCAAAATGGCTGGCGAATCATGAGGTCATTACTAGTTTGCACTGAATTCCGTGATTATAATTTTTGATATTTGAATAGAGGTTGGCAAATGGCATAGCAATTTCGGATTTGGTCAGCCGAGTTAGAATAATTAATTTGCTGTTAGTTTCGATCGATTTATGAACTAACATTAGTTGCTGATAAACCTTTGCACAAAGTTTCATGGTAGCTTCAAATTCTCAGCAGTTATAGAAATCGAATCAATCCTTTGTTGCCACTCATTGCATGACGCAGGAGACATTGCAAGAAATGATAAGATGCACATGTGTCGATGTGTTGGTTAAAGATGTGAGTTTTAATCATAAAAGTAAATGACCTTTATTTCTTCTTATTAGTGAAACGTTTGGCTACTCTTATGATGGAAAATAAAGAGTTACTTCATTCACTTTACTAATCACGAAGTAACTAACCGTATGTTCTTTATACTTAGCCCCACCTCCATTTCTACTTCATATGTGTCTATTCTACATGTAAGTTTAAGCAACATTATCTGTACGTAGTATCCCAAAAGTTCAATCTGTTACTCCAACAGATACATTTTTACCTCTCCGTTTTGACAGACGCGTACATTTCAGCAAAATGATTTATGGCTTCTTTTTTCTATGAGTTCCTCATCAGTCCAGTCTATCACGTCAGAGATAGATGGCTGAAGTCATAACGCTGCACTGGTACAGAATATAATAGTACTGGCACTGGTGCATTGAGCCTGTCCCCATCACATATACCCTTTGCACACTGCAACTTTTAGCAGCAATGCAGATGCGGTGCAGTCGCGATGCAGCATTGATACAGTCACAAAATGTCAACCTTTACACACTTGCGCTCCTTTTAGCATCAACTCAGCCGCGATGCTAACGCGCGTTAGTATCTAAGCAATCGCGATGCAGAAGCTGGATATTGTCAAATTATGTACTGTATATTGGTGACAGCATCGATACTAACGCGCATTTAAATCGATGCAGTCGCGTTTCTGCATCGACACTAACGCGCGAGAGCATCGATGCCAAATTAAATCTGATCATTGCGTAAGTCGCGATGCTGTAGCGCTTTTCCAAAACGCGCGACTGCATCGATGCTAAAATTCGCAGTGTGTAAGGGGTCTTAGATATCTCCAGATTTGCTTAGCTTCTTCTTGGCTCAATGTCAGTCTCAAGATGAGTCTATCACTTAACTCGACGAGAAGTTACACCGGTGCTGAACCTACCCCACCAACATTTCCTGGTCCTTTCAACCCAGTGCGCATTGCGCGTTACAGGCGGCCAGTTTTGCACTTCACGCCTGTTAGGCCTACGGGCCTTTGAGCGTATTTTTATTGGGGTCGTCGACTGCTGCGGTATTGTTAGACTTGTTACCTTTTTTTTACACACAAGCTCCGTTGATGTAGGCGTTAACCATTCTTTGAAAAAAAAACTGAATTTATTTTTTATTATTTAGAAAAACTTAGGAAATTAAAAGTGGAAGTGAAATTCTTCAACAATTATGGTAAGTATTTCAAAACTATATGTCATATTATCGTAATTTATGATTTTTCAGTACGCTCAAGTGGCAGTAGGCAGGGCACATAGCGCGAAAAACTGATGGCCGTTGGGGCACAAGAGTTCTAGATTGGAGACCCTTTGACCAAAAGCGCAGCCTAGGACGTCCACCGACAGACGGACAGATGGACAGAAGACCTTGTAAAGATCGCAGGATCACACTGGACGCAAACCGCTCACAACCGATAGCTGTGGAAAACCGTGGTAGAGGCCTTTATTCAGTAGTGGACGTCCTTTGGCTAATCATGATGATGATGATGTGACTTACAACAATTATCCCAAGAAGTTTAATGTTATGAAAGTACAAATTCAATTAAACAATGAGTCTGGCTGTTCTGTCATCTTAAATCCTTTCTTCTGAAAAATGTAGGTAACTATTTTTTATCATAAAACATCACGTCCGATAACAATCCATTAAATCATCGCAATTAAGGTAAATGAGCCAACCATCGCCCCGATCGCCTTCGTCAGGCTGCTGAATATTCAGTCACTAGGCAGCATACGTGAATCCAATCAGTGAGGAGCTGCGACGGCGATGTTTATGCCGCGCGTTTGTGTTGTTGCTCGCGTGTTGGCCGCACTGACGCAGGGCTGCCAACTGAATATATTGAATATCAGCCGCTGGCATCGACCACATACCCACTAGACACCTTATAACAAGTGACCATTGTCTGTCAACGCATCTGACTAACAATTTAATCAGTTAACACGCTGTCGTTTTCAGTTTCAACCACTACTTTTAACTGGAAACGATTGGGATAGCAAATGACCAATCAGGAGCGAGAAAATAACAACCCAGAGCGTTGCACCTTTGTTTAAATCCAATTAAACATAGTATTTTTATCTCAGAGGAATGTACTAAGAAGTCTAAAAGTAACACTGATAACCGAGAAGATGGTGGGACATCATCTGTCTTAGTACGGTCACATAATGAGGAGGGAAGAAACTCATGTTACTAAAACAGAACTGAACAGGATCCTGCGCGTTTTCGCCGAGCGTTTTGACTGCCTGTACATGTATCACTGTGACATGGTACATGCACGGGCTGATATTGACATTGTTTTTTGATTTGTTTTTATAATTGTAATTTGTAATTGGTCCACTTGTAGACATAAATGAATAAATGAATTTGAATTTGAATTTGAATAAAAGACCGAGTATGAATGGAACAGGCTCACCGAGAAACAGATGGATGGACAGTGGAAAACATGATATGAGTGTGAAAGGAGTGGATGGGTCAGTGACAAATGATAGAATAAAACATACTGCGCCAACCCCAGATACCGGGGACCGGGCAAGACAATGATGATGAGTCCATACATACTGACAACAGTACACGAACGTATGGATTCTGATCTTTCTCACCTTAATGGTATTCCAAATACAACATTGGGAAACCACTTAGGTTTCCATGGTATTATCACTTATATCTATGGGATGACCAAGGATTGAACTTCTATTTACGAAAAGAATCAAACCTTTTCAGCAGTTATGTTATTGACTATGTAGGTTAAGTTGATCATACTGATGATTTGATGCTTCCCAAAAGCACGATGACAAAAGAATAAACGATTTAGCATATCGATATATTGGTTCAGAATTTCACAAACACTAGCTTGACAACCCTGTCTCCAGCGTGCAGGCACCGTGGCGAAGTCATTAGCAGTAATGGCTGATCCACTCGGCTTCGGCTGCGGTCGCTATGTAGTAGTGCAACGCTATGTGCAGCCCTAGTTATTGCCGGTAAGATATTACACCGGATTCCTGATTTGCGGAATTAGCGCTCGCATCAAGATCTGGCGTTTGTGTAATCGATGCGATGTGCACTGATTTGACGATTGGTTGAGTTAATTTGTTGAGATGGTAACTTGAAGATTATGGTAATACATGACATCATTTCACTTATTTGTGACGTCAGGTTAAAAAATCTACAATTATTTACTGCGGCCATTAAAAACTACGACTAACAAAAATATGTATGAAGAGTTTTATTTTAGGATTTGGTTCGAATATTTCCTTATTTCATGAGATATTAGATACAATCTCTCTTCTTATGTGATTCTTCTAAAAATATCAAATGATTATGCACACTACTATATCAGATGAAAGGCGGACGATTGCATGAGCATCAGGAGTCTGAAAATGCAAAAACTGTTTGTTCTTTAAAAATATAAATCGATTAACCTAGTAACATTAACAAATGTGAATTACACGAGAATAGGGCCTTAATTAATGTATGTATATTCTTAACTCTAAAATGTTACTCCTTTCAGAAACATTGCACCTCGATTAAAAAAAATATGCTAATTTCTCGCCAAATATTAGCAGCACCAATTTTGTTCACAGGCAAACCGCTACGCCATACAAACCCATATATCTAGCTAACCAAACGCATGCAGTTACCTAGATTGGATCGCATTGTGTCCTGAATGCGCTCATTAGGCGTAATGGCGGTCGCAACAATTTTCCTGATGGGCCACCCGTGATTTACGTAAGTCTGTGATAGGTTGTTACTGTCATCATGTATACAACCTTCATGTAATGTATACTTAGAAACAGCCTTCATCTGTAAGTATACTTACTGTTTTATCTGGAATCAAAATCTTTATAAAAATATGGTTTCTTGAAGAATGGTAGATAAATAATAATGTACCGTCTAATTAACGAATACCTATTTAGGGTTTATTTTATTTCTTTGAGCTATAATATGTCTATAGTTTCAATTACTTTAAAAACTATATCAGCACCCTAAAGCACGTTCTTCAAATTCAAATATTTTATTTTCTCTTAAATAGGGTGGTTACAATAAATGTTGATGGTAAAATGTACATACCATAGTGCACCTATTGAGCCATATATATAGCCATAAATAGCATGCAAATGAAAACTTGAATATGAAAAACATTAATAAATACATTTTTAAATACATTATTGAGTAAATTATTGAAAACATTGTTGTTCACATTGTGACTTTTTGTATTTTCTGTACATCTTATAAGTGTAATAAAGAATATATAAAACATTATTAATAAGTTTTATTATACAACCTTAAAAACAAATACTTAATGTATTATGTATCGATTATTATTGCTAAACGAGTTTAAATTTTGTTTTCTAGAAAGTCTTCTTGTTTGTTACCATTGCATCGTGGTGAAAGAATCAGTCAGCCTTGACACTCTGTTACGGTGTCTAGCTGCTTCCTAGTTAAACGAGTGCTAATCACGGATAAATACTGAGGAACTGATTTTCGTCGAGTTTTTTATTGAAATCTGAAATTATTCGAGTATTTTCACTGCACACAGTCAATAGAATCCGAGCATGTCTTGTCTAATGCTTTGAAAATTGTTAAAATTATATTTGATTTTTTTTAAATTTATTCGCTAATTGCTCAATATACTTTGACTAAATCTTGTAATTTACGCCGCATATGCTATCCTATGAAACGGTCGACTTTTTCCACACTTTACCATATTCTAACCACACAGGATGCCATTACGATGCGGAGGCAGTGTTTCTTAGATTTTTATGACAGCAGTGAAATACGGTAATGGCCGATTTTGCCCATTCTCCCTCGTGTGGGGACGGGTATGGAGATTTTAACCCTCTTAAATTTAATGCCTTTCGGCTTAGATACGTTAAACTTTACTGCAATTGTTAATATTAGAGGTTATGAAGAAAAGGATATCTGACTGAATTAAGATAGCTGTTGATTTCTTTTCTGAGTAGAAAGTTTTTGTTTTAATATTGCTAGGACATGCGTATTTCATGAGAAAGTAATATAAAAAAAACAAATATCTATGAAATAACTATGGATACACAGAAAATTAGTTTATTTACCTTTCTTTCCTAGGTCTTTATTTCTTCTAATAAGCCTACTAAAACGCCAGTTCAATGAGCTAAAATACTGACTAATTGTGTACCTAAATACATTTGAAACCCTTAGTTCTAAACACTATCTTCGATCAATTGCATTTTCATCAGATTTTCGCCCGACTTAGACCAAGAAAGTTACGCAAGTATTTGAAAGATTTATTTTTTATCCCCAAACTTAGGCCCAACTGCACCCTTCCGAAATAGTTGGAGTTTCTCTCCCCACTGTCCCCGCGTACATGCAAATGGTATGCCTTTCCCCTACTCACCCTAAGTTTATGGTTGGTATGAAAAACGCAAGAAGAATTTCTTTCCAGTTTTTACCAAAAGCTGTGAGCACGTAGCCACATGGTTGGGAATTAAGATAATTTGTGATAAGTCTAACAATGTTTCCATAAAACTTAAAATATGTTTCCGATTTCTTTTGTAGTGACATGACATTGCAATATATACTATGTTGAATAAGACTTTGATGAACGATTACGAAAAAGACATTTTGTCAATGAAACATGAAAACGAAGTCTCTATGGTCGGGAAATTGGGAGGTTAATGAATGATACCATCAATTCATACAACTTGTAATATGGTGTCATGTTCGAAAGCTTAAATAAAAATTTTCAGATGTCCCACACAAATCAGTCAGTTATATTGACGATAATATATCAGAGAGTCAGAAAAAAGCGAATTATGACCTTATAATCATTTACCACGTAAAATTTGGCAACGCTTTGCTTCACCTTCACAAATACAATCAAAGTACTCATTCATTCGTTTAACCTTTAAAATAAATCATTTATACGAATATATTATCTATACTAAAGCTCATTTTCAAATAAACACGTAATCTGCTTTTCGAACCACAGAAGTCTGTTTCTGTCACAAAATAACCATTAATCTCAGTAAGAATGCAAAGTGTAGTCTCAAAAGTCTGTACAAAAGAAAACATATTATATCCCCAATAATAGGGCAAAGTTTTCACATATTTTTGCAATGTGACACCAATTTGCGTCGACGCCGTAAATAAAGTCTTCATTTACATACTTTGTTAGTTATACCCCATTATGTACCTACATTGTCATATTACATAATATGCTAACTATCTTTAAGAAAAGCCGCGTCTGCTCTCCTCTAATTTGTGTTGCTGTCCCGTTTTCTCCTATAGGAAAAGTCAGCAGAGCGCGACGATGGGCGGAGCTTGGGCGCCGCCCAGCTTAAGTAGACCCGTGAAAAATGTATCAGTTACACCTTATAGTACTGTTATACATTGCCAAAGGGGGGCAAAGGGGGTCAGGGCTTAGTGGCTGGTCTATATATCGCCTGAGTGCACATTGGCTGATTCAAACCACGCCCATTTGGAAAATGCATTTCGAAGATTGCTATGCAGATGCCATTCGGGCTAAGAATGGTGGGATTTGAAAGTTTCCTCGCGGATTTGGCATGGTTTTGGAGATACCTCTTTTTGTGAGCTCGTTGTTTGAAGGATGCATTTACAAGATGACTCTGTGGGAATTTCGCACTTTTTCATTTTTGTCATTTGGAACAATGGGCAAACTTCATTGGAAGAATGCGGGGAAATGCTCTTATTCCTTCATTTGTGTCTAGCGAACATTTTTACAAGAAACATTAATTACTATAGCACGTTATAATTTTGATGCATTCATATGGTTTCAGTTGTACTTACTTATCGTTGCAAATTCAGGACAGACATGTTGAATACTCGACCAAATTATGCTTTGGGAGTACCTACGTTATTACTAATTTGATATTTCAGTACAATGCTCACATAGATTTAGTGTGAGCATTGTACTGAAATATCAAGTTATGAATAACGTAGGCATCAACTACTATACCGATTAAATTCTATCCGAGGTTCTTATTCTCCAACAATAATACTTTGTAACGTAGTATCCCAAACTGATGTCAAATTCGTAATTTTGACATTGATATCACAAAATATGTATTTAAATGCATGTTGACATTTAGCCCTTAATATAAGTGTTAAAATCTTGCTTCCTATTAAATTACAAATTCGATACAATTCAAATAGTGGAATTATCCACCATTGTAAAGTGAACGAACAATATTTAGACCTGTGGTTCAAGTCCCGACAGTTTTATTCGTTAAACAACCAGGTGGCGGCACTCAATAACGCTGAGACAAAACTAGTTGTTGAGAAGAAATATAGAATAAAGCTTTAAAAAAAATTCAACGATTTATTCAAGATACTACATACTATATAAGGTATAAGGATATTTGATGCAGCAGAAAATCAGAAAATTGAACTTATCGAGGTTAAAATGACAAAAAATGATATTCTTGTGCTTCAGACTGTGGCCTCAGGGCGCGCCCTGACAGACTTGTACGATTAATATTACGATAAATGCAAGACTAACAGCAAACGCTGAGTTAGTATCCATCCATGGTAACACAATTCTACACCCTGTATACACATCCTAGTTCATAAGCCGCTGAGCAGATGCGGCCACACGCCACTGGTCTGACGCGATTTGCGTTACACTTCGTTACTCGCGCCAATCCGCTGGCAAGCGCTTATTGATATAGCGTTCTGTAATTCCCGGGGTCAGTGACCTTGAAAATATGATAAATATATTTTGTAATATAAGAGGAAAGGAGAAAAGTGTCTAAGTTAGGCTTCAGAACTAGTACACGTCAACATTTCGATGCTCGCACCATTGCGGTACCTGGCAAGCGCTTATTGATATAGAGTTCTGTGATTCCCAGGGTCAGTGACCTTGGAAAAAAAACAATATCATGACCACACCATACCACTTCGTAGTTAATCTATCACTATGTGATGCAATTTGCGTTAATTTTCTTTACTCACATAGCACGTTACATACATACTTCGTTAATTCGAGTAAATTTTTTGGAAAGCCTTTATTGTATAAAGCTCTGTGATTGATTTGATAGCGCAGTTTGTTGGGCGTCCATCACCTTTTAAAACAATCGATATCTATTTTTATTAATATAGAACAAGGCATACAAATATAAAGTTTCGTGTAAGGTTTCCAAATTCAGGTAGTCGGCGGTATTCGTTAGGAGCAGACCTACACTAACCCGATCCCCGTTTAAAATTCTAAATAGACTTATACAGTGTTTAAATCCATATGGTTTTTACTTCAAAATGTTTTTAAGTGAGTGTCTTGTGATATGACATTATTTTTTTTACTACAAAAACTGTGAATAACTGAAATATTAGATAAAATATTCATGTTCTCATTGGTGTCTTTGCTGTCGAGTGCAAATATTGTGGGTAATTTCATTAAGCTCAGAAACACTTAATCATTGATGAACATAACTTCGCTGCTACAGTCTTCATATGACTGACTTATTCATCGTGTGACGTCATGCAGCGACAGCACAGTCGTATGTAGCTCTTGGAGCGCGCCGTAGTATCGCCGAAGACCCGGTTCTTTTATGTAATATTGTAATTTGTTTGCTAAGAGGACCGCTGCAAAATGAAATTCGCATGCTGTAAGTCGACAACAGGTGGCAGCACCGACACTATAGATTGTTCGAAGTGTAAATTAAAATATCATTTTAAGTGTCTGTACCCCACGGAAAAAAGACAGGATTTGCCTCTAAAAAGAAACTGGTCATGTCCGGAATGCGTTTTGGCTCAACCTAGACAACATAAAAAGGATAACACACCTTTAAGAAGCCCGGGAAAAGGTGGTAGCAAACACGGTAACGACGATAATATTACTCTGAAGCGTGGAGGTGGATCTGTCTTAAGCTCTCCCACAATGGATGATCAACAAACGGTTGCGGGTCCCAGTGTTGCATCTGCACCACACCATTGTGGTTTGCCGAGCTGTGCCGGCATCAGCGCGGAGGAAATACGAAAGATTATTGCTTCAGAGATGAGCAGATTTGCGTCGGAGATACGTGCTGCTATCTCAAACGATTTAGAAGTTATTAGAAACGACATATCCAGTATTAAAGAGTCCATGGAGTTTATGTATACCAAATATGAAGAGCTAAACAATAGGGTTGATTTAATTGAAAAAGATATTAAATCTCTAAAGTCATCCTCATCGGACGTTGGCAAATTAAAATCGTCAGTGACGAACATTGAGAACGATATTAACAATAAAGAGCAATGGGCCAGGAGATCTAACGTAGAGATTTACGGAATACCGGAAAAGAAGACCGAAAATCTAATAGATGTCATGAAAAGCATTGCTGTGGCTAGTAATTTTGATCTCAATTGCTCCCGGGACATAGACTTCGTGACTAGGGTGGCCCCGAAGAAGGTTACGAGTGGCGTTACTAGGCCCAGGCCTGTAGTGGTTCGTTTCTTGTCGAGATGGAAGAAGGACGAATTCTTATCGCAAATGAGAAAACTTAAATTGAAGTGTAGTGACATTGGCTTTGGATTGAACAATAACCTAGTTTATTTTAACGATCATCTGACTAGTACTAATAAGTCACTTCTTCAATCTGTTAAAAATATTGCACGAGATAAAAAATATCAGTATGTATGGGTTAGGAACTGTGCCATTATGGCTCGTCGTTCCGATACTAGTCCTGTAATTCATATAACAAGCTTGAACGATTTAAAAAAGTTGGTTTAGGTGCTACTGTCCTTGTATTATTTTTTGGTTTGTATCCAATTTTAACATACTGTTTTAATTTTGTAGTCCACTTAGTTTTTATATTTTACTGTATCTTAGTGTTTTTTATTGTGTTGAGTCGGGGCACATTTCAAGTTAACATTACAAGAGAGTCGATAGGGTGCATAAGCCATTATGGCTCTTTAAGGTGCGGATTTTTTCGGGTACTATGCATTATTTGCCTTTATAAGTATGACCTACTCTATGTACTATACATTGCTAGTTTGCTTAAAATACACAATGGATAATGGCCAGCTATTGGTATTTTATCAAAATGTTGCGGGACTTAGGACAAAGACAAACATTCTTTTTCGCAGAATGATCCAGTCTGAGTATGATATTATCTGCTTAAGTGAGACTTGGCTCTTGGAAGGAATACATGATAGGGAACTGTTTGACACCCGGTATAATGTTTACAGGTTGGATCGCGACTACTCTGTGCGTGGCGATACGAGGGGTGGTGGGGTTTTAGTAGCGGTTAATCGTAAATTCTCTGTTACCTCTATGTCTCCACTTCATCTTAAGGACTGTGCGGCCGATGTAATCAAAGTGTCTTTGCAGTTGAACCCAAGTCAGATGTTACATATTTATAGTTGTTACTTTCCCCACTGCGCCCTACACTGTGAAGTACTCTGTGATTGTTTCGAGACTATTTCTGATGATATATGTCGTCATCCAAGCGATAAATTTATTATTTTAGGAGATTTTAATGTAACTAAAGGTAAATGGATTCCAGTTGATGCACAAATGAACCTAGTAAACCTCGATTGTGGTGAGGATCTGGTGGACGCCGTAGGCTCGTTCTTGATGTATAATGATTTGTCACAATACAATTGTGTTCCAAATAAAAAGGGCCGTTACCTGGACCTGGTAATTAGCAATACTATTTGTTCAGTTGAACGTAGTTCTTACCCCCTTGTCCGTGAGGACCGCCACCATCCCGCTCTCCTTATAAGGATGACCAAACTTAATCATCGAACTTTACGCCCAACTCCGCGAATTGCACCTAATTTCCGAGCTGCTGATTATGATGCTGTTAATCGTGAAATTGCTTTGGTAGACTGGATCCATCTGCTTAGTGATAAATCTGTCGATGAGGCCGTGGATTGTTTTTATAAAGCTTTGAATAGTATTATTGCTCTCTATGTTCCCACTAAAACAGTTAAAAATAGCACTCGATATCCTTGCTGGTACTCTGCATCGCTAGTTAAGATCATATCCGAGAAACTTAAATATCACAAGAGATGGAAGACTTTCGGTAAAGTAAGTGACTATGATGCTTTTTGTCTTTTGCGAGAAAGGCAGAAGCGCATTCAGGTACAGTGTTACGACGCTTATATTCGATACTCTGAGGAAAAAATTAGGTACAATAGTAAATTCTTCTGGAATTTCGTTAAATCCAAGAAGTCCACTAATAATATTCCCGATACTATGTTTTCTGGGGAAACATCCTCATCTGAGGGCGTTAAAATTTGCTCGTTATTTAACGATTATTTTCGGTCTGCTTTTGTTTCTGGAACCGATAGACCTACATTACCCAATGCTTGTGTTGGTCAAAACTCCGTGTCAATCGGGACCGTGGAGCTATCTTTCGGAGTTGTTGAAAAGTATTTAAAGAATTTAAATCCAAATAAGGGTAGTGGGCCTGATAACATTCCGCCATTTTTCTTAAAGATGTGCCATAAAAATCTGGCGATCCCAATTTGCATGTTGTTTTCACTATCTTTAAGGTCAGGTGTTATGCCGGGTGTTTGGAAGCAATCTTTTGTTGTACCGGTATTTAAATCCGGTAATAAGCATAACGTCCAGGACTATAGACCAATCTCAAAACTATGCACGATTGCCAAAATGTTTGAAAAAATAATTTATGACTATATTTACCCTATTTTACGACCAATAATCGCAGGGCAGCAGCACGGTTTCATTGGTAGAAAATCTACTGAATCTAACCTTTGCGAATTTGTCCATCGCGTTACCGGTGCTATGGATCGGGGATACCAGGTTGACGCGGTGTATACCGACTATTCAAAGGCTTTTGATAAAATTTCTCATGCACTTTTGATAAATAAGCTCTCCATGGTTGGTATACATGGCGATCTTCTTCGATGGATCATTTCTTACCTGCGAGATCGTAGTCAGGCTGTCACAGTTAAGGGTTATGTCTCTTCTTTCGTTCCCGTTACTTCTGGTGTACCCCAGGGGTCCCATCTCGGACCATTGTTATTTAATATCTTTATCAATGACATCGTCAACATTTTCAGAAACAGTAATGTCCTCATATACGCAGATGATATGAAAGTTTTTAGAATCATTAGGGATGGATCGGATTGTTTACTACTTCAAGAGGATATCGACGCTTTGACCCAATACTGTTCCGATAATTTTCTGTATTTAAATATCAAAAAGTGTAATACAATAACTTTTACCCGTAAACGTAAACCAATTGTTTTTAATTATAGTATCGGTAACAATATCATTAACCGGGTTTATGAAATCAGGGACCTGGGTATTCTCCTTGACCATGAAATGTCATTCAATGCACATATTAGTTCAATAACTTCTAGAGCATATCGTATGTTGGGATTTGTTTTGAGGACGGGAAAGGACTTCCAGTGTTGCTCGACCTTTATACTTTTATTTAACTGCCTTGTTCGATCCATTCTAGAATATGCGTCCGTTGTTTGGAGCCCTCATTATAAAAAGTATGTTGAACTTATTGAACGGATTCGTCTTAAATTTGTAAAACACCTACAGATTAGATGTTGCAATCCCGACTCTTGTAAGCACATGAAATCCGTACCTTCTCTGCATAGTCGACGCATTGAAAGAGATCAATTATTTTTATATAAATTACTGCACAACCTTATCGACTCTCCCTTTCTTTTGAGCGAAATTAGTTTACGATGTTCCCGACTTAGTGCACGTCATAAAAGTATTTTTTATGTGCCTACATATAGGACTCAATATGTTCGCAACACTTTCCTGCCACGTACTTGCCGTAGTCATAATGACAGGTTTCAAGGAGTTGATATATTTGCCTCAACCTTATCTCAATTTAAAAAACAAATCCACGACCTGTCATGTGACTGCCAATAGTTTTCGTGGTAATCACTCTTTTTTCTTTTTAATTCTTTTTGAAATTTAATGTTAATCTTTTTAGTAGGTTTTGGTTTGCTCTAATGAAATGTAGTATTAGTCTGAGGAAACTTAATTGGTTTTTGTGTTATCTATAAGTTTTATTCATATCTTTACCATTATAACTGTATGTTTCCCAAATAATAATAAAAAATAAAAAAAAAAAAAAAAAATTGAGTTGACGTAGCCACTTACGGCTAAAGTCCTTATTTTGAGACTTACAGTGCTGATCTGAATTGATTTTCTACGATTTCATACAGACCTCGACTTATCACATCATCCCAAAATCATATTAGATACTAAATGAAGCATTTCGTCATTTACTGAGTATCGCCGTCGCATTTCAATAACAATGGCGGCCACATCTGTACCACCGCACCGCACCGCACCGCTTCGCTGCGTTTCAATCGCATCTCATCGCGCGTTTTTATTCTCTCCGGTTTCCGCTCGGAGTGAGATATTGTACGGAATGAAAGAACCCTTGTCCATTTTTATATCTCCAAGATTAGTTGCGAACTCATTATGAGTTCGGCTTATGAATATGACTTTTGCAAGTTTTTGAGAAAGGATTATGATAAAGTGTACTTTAATTAAATTAACAAAAATACAAATGAGAACATCTTTTTTACGAGAAAATTAACAGTGAGGGAATTTCATTGTATTTAGTACCACTCACTCTAAAGTTAGAACTGTTTCACAATGTCCTAATAAGTTCTGGTTAGCGTTATTTACCCAATATACTTACGTGAAATCACGTTCCATACAGGGTGACTTTGAAAACATTGGCAATATTTTAAACTAAGCAACAACTGACGATTCATATTCATATCAATTCCACATATTAAAATGAAAATCAATTGATATAAACTATAATTTGATGAAACCGAGAAAAATCATGTTAAACACTATAGAATTGATTATTGCTGCAAATAAAACTAATAAATTAGTTTAAGATTTCCTAAAATTGACAAATGATATTAAAGTATCGAAAAAATTACTTCACCTAAACAGATCCCGGAAATCGGAGCGAAACTTTATGATTTTTCACGGTTTCATCTTGATTTTAATTTTAATATGTGGAAGGGACTATAAATTATGAGTAGGTTCTTAGTTTAAAATATTGCAATGTTATCAAAGTAATTGTATATGAATGATTTGTTAATTTTGTTACAAATTGTGAAATAGGCCATAAAATTCTTCTTTGCAATCTACTTACTACAATCTATCAATCTGCTACAATGTTTTATTATTTTATGTCGTACAAGAAATTTTTGTAGTTTAACCCCGTTTCCTCTGCTGCACTAAATCTGTTTCAAAATCGATTTAAATGCAAAAATGTGTTGGGACAATATTTTAAAGGCGGCACGTGCTTGAACCGGAATCGAACCCGCGCTAACGTGCGTCGGATGCAATCTATTACATGCTCGCGAACGGGAATGTAATGAATTATGTTGCTTGGATTCAGTTTCATCTTACTTAAAATTTAATTCAAAAGGCACATTAAGTTGAAACGGTACAGCTTTTAAGCTGACCTGTTGTTTATTTATTTGATCATCAAAACCAAGTGGGCTTGGACTGTCATCGAATCTGTCTCTACGATTAGTTTTGTCACAGTCAAGAGCAGACCCATTGGAAAATTATACCTAGATCGGCAGCTAATCAAGTCCACCTAATTCTTCACTTAATTAATGGTGTCAATTTCAATAAGTTTAACTTACTTTATCATGTTCTAATGTCTATTAGAACATGATAATGAAAGTTTTGATCAAGAGCTCAACAGCACAGTAAAGATTTTTTAAATCATATCATAAAGAAAGAAGCGAACCCTAAGTAGTTCAATGGTGATTCATTTGACATCAGGCCTCCTTTTCAGCTACCTACTTCACCTTTAGGTACCCTCCGCAATCTCTACTAGAAATAATAGTCGTAAAATATTACAAAGGAAAATTCTTCGCTAAAATTTTTACTCCCTTTTACGTCCCTACAGTCAGACCCCTGAAAACATCTTACCCCCGCATGTCGCCATAAAATTTAAAGTTGAAATAAAACGGAATGCGTTGGCCGTCGCCATTGTCATTCAAATTTACCCTCGCATCCGAATTTAAATGATAATCATGTTCAACATAATGTATTATTGTTGATATTTTATGCGCCTTCGTGGACTGAAATTGTTGGGAAGCGGTTAACAATGAGGTAGTTACATAGTTGAAGGTAGGTAGGTATTTTTTGTCTGAAAAGTATATAATTGACTTAGATAAGTGCAGTAAATCTTACGTAGTCATGAAAAGTGATCTTTTCTAATTTATGAATGATGTTTGGAAAAATTGCACCGAAATTAAATTAAGTTTGACAATTAACAAACCTGGCTGATTTTCAGCTCAATGGATACTAAAGCATTGTATTTATAACATTATCTGTGGTATTGCTATCCATCGCGGCAACGCAACCAGTGGGAAGGTTTTAAGATTTTTTTTAGTCATGAATGTCTCAGTTTTAATTTGAATAAATGCAAATGTACCTTTTCTTAACAGTAAACTGTAGTGACATCGACAAAATAAAAACACTTATACAATTAGAAGTGAACTATTTCCAGACTTTAATTTCGTCCTTTTAGAAAAAAATACCGTTTATTTCAATACGTTTTCAAATAAATTGGCATATTTTATCGAAATGAACGTTACCCTATTATTGAAACTACTAGCGCCATCTATTAGTTGGTAAACGTTTATAGCATACGGTTCAACATTACTCCAAAACTCTCAAAACAAAAAAGGCAAAAGTGCCTTTTTAGGGTTCCGTAGCCGAATGGCAAAAAACGGAACCCTTATAGTTTCGTCAAGTCTGTCTGTCTGTCTGTCTGTCTGTCTGTCTGTCTGTCTGTCTGTCTGTCCGTCCGTATGTCACAGCCACTTTATTCTGAAACTATAAGCATTACATAGCTGAAACTTGGTAAGTAGGTGTATTTTGTTCACCGCTTTCTGATTCAGATACAAAAAGTAAGAAAAAATAATATTTAAGGGGGGCTCCCATACATGAAACTAAAACCTAAAAATTTTTTTTTACTCAAACCTATGCGTGTGGGGTGTCTATGGATAGGTCTTTTAAAATGATGTTGAGGTTTCTAAAACCATTTTTTCTAAAAGTGTAAGGTTTGAGATATAGACGCTTCCAAAGTGGTAAAATGGGCGTCCCCCCCCCTCTAACTTTTGAACTAAGAAAGTGAAAATTTTGAAAAAAATATATGATGTAGATCTCAACAAAAACTTGCAACGAAAATTGGTTTGAAGGAGATCGAACCAGTAGTTTTTGAGATATTGCACATTTTTATCAACCGCAAATATAACTTTGTCTTTCATACAAACACTATGAAAAACAAAGTTATTTTTGGTGTCGCAATATATTGTGATGTTTTCGTTAAGTGAAAGTAAGTGGACCCTGAATTCAGTTAAGGGTGGCACGGAACCCTCAGTGCGCGGGTCTGACACGCACTTAACCGGTTTTTGTTTGTTGTAAGTAGAATATATTTGAGGTCTAGATAACTTGCCAAATTCAGTTCAGGTCTAAAGTGTAGGATTAATCATTATAGTTATGCTAGTTTTAGGTTTAAAAAAAACTAGTACAGCCGTTAACGTTCAGCCGTATCACTTTATCGTGTCGCTACTACTTTTTTGTACGATGTAACAATATGTACCAATAAACTTTAATTTATTTATTTAATTCACTGCAATTGTCACTTTACTCTTCCTGTAAACCATAAATACACGAATTTGAATAATAAAGATCAAATAAAACAATTAAAGTATAAACAGTTCATTGTAAGCGATAAAAAATTCATGGTTATGAGCGATCATAAAATCCAATGAACAAAACGCACCCTTTCATCTCTCGACTTTAATAGCGCAATACAAAATATGTATTTTATATCAGTATGAGTGATATGACACTTTGAAGGCGTTGCGAATTAATACAATATTTGTACAAAATTAACAATCACCACTAAAAATTCGTTTAACATCCTTAACTTATTAAGAACACGGCTTAAACTCGCACTGAAATGTGTTATGGGATTGCAAAATTGATGTTGCACGGGAATATTATATCTTATTGTGTTTTTAACACTTCGCCCCCGAGTACGGAACGCAACGAGTGACGGGGGTAGTTGGCACCCTCACTGATTAGTACTCTTAATCTATGGGGGACATGAACGGTGATATGCGAGATGTTGATAATGTTTTATTTTTAATAATCACTTCTGATTAGAACTGAAAAATATAACTGTTTTATGTAATAATAAAAGTCATAATCTCTTAATAGCACCAGTTGTGCCCCAAGAAACATAACCGGAATATTTTTGATTAATAAAGATTACACCAATATATCAATATTTACTTTTATTTCAAGGAAACTTTAAACATTGAAAGCATGAGCAATGTGCATACATTAGAATAAGTAATACGTAGGCTTTTATTAATGTATTAAAATGTAGGTAATATCTATCCGGACAAAGTATGGGCATGTTATACTTAGTACCATTGAACTAATAGTAGTTCTAGCGCGGTTCTAGAGCATAGTACTAGCGTATAGAACTGACGCCACGAACCCATCTCTTGACACATGAATCGACGCCATTTGTCATCAACGTAAACAAATGGTTAAAAATTCGATATCAAAATTTCAAAGACAACGTCTACTCTCTACAATCTTTTCATAAAGTTGTGACATAATTTTTGCTTGGCATAGCTTCTCTACACGTTGCAATAACACAACTCACTGCTTAGTACTTTCTTCATTTGATTTAAAATAAAACATGATTAAATGAATGAACTTTGTATTTAAATTGCAACTATTAAATATGTCTGATGAATCTTGCTCTATTACGGGATTGGTTAATAATACTCTCGCGCATAACCCCGTTCATTTATTCAATAATATTTCGTATGTTTATTTAACATCTTAAACTGTTGCCTAATGAACTGCTAGGGTCGTAAGCCTGTTTGCTACATGTTCATCTTATTATAATAATGTCTGTTGTGTATTGTTGAGCAGTTGTTGAGTAAATACACACATTTATGTAATCAAACAGTGCAAGTTGAGCAAATGCTTTGTACAACGTTGTTATACCTTACTGCAAATAATCGTTAGTTAGGTGAAAATTAGTAAGTGTGTATATAACTTTACTTTTAAAAATATCTAAAAGCAAATAACTGTAGAAAATCTATGTAATAGACGCGTAGAGTGAATATTCCGACGTACCTAAGTGTATTATTCTAAAGTTGTATGTGGGAATAAGTCATTATGTGATTTTAAGGAATTTTTTGAAGTCCTTTATGTAAGTTTTGGATAGTTTAATATAGTACATTGAAGTAATGACGTTCGATATTTGAATGATATGTTGATTAGTCCTTATTTGTCGATTGTGAAACAGGCCCTTAGTCCTTAGTAGTTAGAATATTTAAACTAAATAATAAATAATCTAAGAAACTGAAGCCATGAACATCTCTTTATAACAATTTATATTTATTTATAACAGAATCACCCCATCAAGTAGCGTAAATATGACGTTCAAAAGTAGACAATAATTAAAGAGACCACATTAACCGTCAAAGTAACTATCATCTAAATAGGCTCATTATTTTTACGAGCCTACCATCAAGAAACAATAAACCCTCCCGCAGTCTCAAATCTCGATCATTAACCGCTTTATTTTGAAAATGGCCGCGTAATCGGGCCGGATGTGGCGCGTGCGCCGGAACCGTGGCGCCATCTATCGTGCGCGTCACTTCCGGTGTCGAGACTAGGCAGGGATGGGCTGGTGATATATTATATTATCGTTTCTGCTTATCCCAATTGTCATGATTTTTAATTAAAAATGTAATATTTGTCATATTTTTGAATAGTAGTAGTTATTTTTATTTAATATTGGCAACACTGCTCAGCCCCGCCAGTCGTAGTGGGGTTGAGTGGTGGGGGCCGAGTCAACGGAGCGATGGAAGCCGGATGCTCTGGCAGTCTCGTCCGATCATCGCGAAGTGAAGTGTTGTCCGTTATTTAGCGAAGCACTGACCTTACTTGTAGCGAAAATGATTATTGTGAAATTATTGAATAAAGGTTTGTTATTACTACGACTGGAGTTTTCTTGAAACTTCAGAAGCGGGATAAACCAAGGTATGTACGCTCACATCTTTTGAAACGTTAAAATGAAGGAAGTTTTCAAGCAGTTATTTTAAAGCGATATTTTCATGAATTATAAGAAAATGATTTGAGTATCGAGTCAAATGAAGACTGATTTCATACGATGCCGAATTGGCGAACGAGGTGTCTATTTTATGCATGTGGTCGAGGCGACTCTTCGACCATGCATTTGTAACACCTCTTACGCTCATTATACGTGGTCGAGGCTACTCTTCGATCGTATATAAGTTTGGCTCGTTTGAACATTGAGAAACAGTGAGACACGCAGAAAAATAAAGATAAGCTACGAATTACTGAGGAAATAACTGCTTGCTTACTATTTTACCTTGATTTTAATAAATAACTATATGATGTTATATCTTACAATCTTTATCGATATTTTAAGAAAGATTCACTCTAAATACAAATGGATTATCAAATGGATGAGTAAACTATTTTTGTTTACTCGATTACTATGAGTGAACCGTGTGGGTTCGCTGGAAAAGTAAACTATGTTTGTTTATTAAATATGAAATGAAAGTAAATGTGAAATAAAATAAAATTTGTAATTTATTTGCGTGAGAAAACTGTCACATTTTTGGTGGGATTCAGATACAGTTAAGTTCTTTTTTTTACAAACTATTCAAAAATAGCATGCAAATAATACGGTAGATTCACAATAAATAAAGTAGCAGAATATCACTTTTCATTCCTAGATCACTGTAAATGAACCATGTAGGTTCGCTGGATGATTAAACTTTGTATGTTTGCAGGATTATTATGAGTGAACCATGTAGGTTCGCTGGATGATTAAACTTTGTATGTTTGTAGGATTATTATGAGTGAACCATGTAGGTTCGCTGGATGATTAAACTTTGTATGTTTGCAGGATTATTATGAGTGAACCATGTTGGTTCACTGAATTGTAACTACATTGTACTAAATGGTAACAGTCTGGTCTTGATGGACTCCACTGTATTTTTGGGCATTGCACTTGACTCAGGATTACAGTGGAGACCTCATATTGAAGCCCTAGCTGTGGGGCTGGGCTCAGCTGCCTTTGCAGTTGGAAGGATTGGGTACCTGACTGATGTTGAAACGGCGAGGCTTGTATGTTTTGGTTGCTTCCACAGTATTGTGTCTTGCGGTCTTCTCTTGTGGGGTTCTGCTACGGACATTGAAACCATATTTATTTTGCGGAAAGGAGCCATTCGTGCTATTTATGGACTTGGTCCTCGTGACTCCCTGAGAGAGGTCTTTGGGAGGATCAACATGTTAACTGTGGCTTCTCAATACATTTTTGATAGTGTAATGTACGTCCGTAAAAATTTGGATGATTTCATGAAGAGGGGCGACATTCGCCCATATAGCACGGGAAGTGAGCGCAAGCTTGTCGTTCCTAACTTCAGATTGGTTAGGGCTAGTGATTCGTTTATGGGAAATTGTATGGAATTCTTTAATAATGTGCCACGCAGTCTTGTCGAGTTGCCGGTTGATGAATTTAAGAAGCACGTTGGAAGCGCGCTTATGTCTGAGGGCTATTGTGGGGTTCGGGACTATCTGGGCGACGCGAATGTGTGGTCCGTCCGGCCTGCACCGACTGATGTACTTGCCTTTGGTGGTTTCGATTTTACGGCGGCTGGTGGTGGCTGGGTTTGTTCCGGCGTTTCTTCTCGGCACTTGCCTAGTTGTCTGTGTTCTGTCTCGAAGCGCTGGTAGGGCCTAAAAGATAAGGAGACATGTTTCGGCCCTTTCAGGGCACATTTATTTTTATTTTTTTCACTGTATATTTTGACGTTCATAAGTGTCATTTCATGACCTAAATTGAAATAAAGATTTTGAATTTGAATTTTGAATTGAATTTGAATAATTAAACTTTGCATGGTTGCAGGATTATTATGTAGGTTTGCTGGATGACTTAGCTATGTTTGTTTACTGGATTACTATGAGTGAACCATGTTGGTTCACTGGATAATTAAACTTTGTATGTAACAGTATTATTAAGAGTGAACCATGTAGGTTCGATGGATAATTAAACTTTGTATGTTGACAGGATAATTATGAGTGAACTTGGGAGGTTTGCTGGATGAGTGAACTTTGGAGGTTTGCTGGATGAGTAAACTATGTATGTTTACTGGATTACTATGAGTGAACTTGGAGGTTCGCTGGATGAATAAACTATGTATGTTTACTGGATAACTATGAGTGAACTTGGAGGTTCGCTGGATGAGTAAACTATGTATGTTTACTGGATAACTATGAGTGAACTTGGAGGTTCGCTGGATGAGTAAACTATGTTTGTTTACTGGATAACTATGAGTGAACTTGGAGGTTCACTGGATGAGTAAACTATGTTTGTTTACTGGATAACTATGGGTGAACTTGGAGGTTCGCTGGATGAGTAAACTATGTTTGTTTACTGGATAACTATGGGTGAACTTGGAGGTTCGCTGGATGAGTAAACTATGTTTGTTTACTGGATTACTATGAGTGAGCTATGGAGATTCGCTGGGTGAGTAAAAAGTTTATTTATATTTATTTATTTTGGAACACAAACGAAATAAATATTAAGTCGAAATATACGAGTAAGTTACATTGATATAATATCACGTTAAGTTTGCATTCCGATAAATAGCTAAACGCACCATTTTTATTTGGTAGTTGTTTACAAGAAAACCAAAATATGCTGTAACTATGCAGGTTTAATGAGAAATACGGATTAAATAAATTATATAGTGTCACTATCGAACTAGTTAAGCTTAAAGTTACATAATATTATTTAGAAAAGAATTGAATATCCAAAAATGAAATGAACAGCAAAGGTCACACACAATCACTTTTTGGGAAACTTGAACTTGACCTGATGATCCCTTATAGGTTGACAACACTATATTTATTGAAATGATTAATAATGTTCGCTGGATTTTACAATGATTTAGTCAACTATTATGGTCACTAGACTACACATTAATATATATACAAAATATATTGCTGATTTACTAAGTTTGGAATTACCCATGATTTGAGTTTATTTTTGATTAGTAACCGTCTTAAGAAGTTTTAACAATTGATACAGTTCATAGTCAACGAAGTCAATGAAGTTCGTTAAATTCAGCTGTTTGTATACTGTTTAAATCAAACACAGTAGGCATAGAGTGGGTAACTACTCAGAGGAATTTATTTGGATTTCAGGATGCCTCGTTAAGATGATGATTGGAAAAACGCCGCGCTCAATATGACCAAGGAGGAGGCAACGGATGAGGAGGAGTCCTTCAACATCGTCTTCATCGAGTGAAGGAAGGAAAGAACAAGGAAGTCACGTAAGCAGTCTAGAAAAATGGGAGTCCGGTTCGGTGAAGGATCGGGAATAGGAGTAATACAAATATATCTAACGAAAATAGCGGTTTGACATGTTTTAACTGTGGCTGACATGGACATAGGTTTAAAAATCTTTATTCTCATACGAAATGACATTTCATTTATGAGTTGAAAAAAAAAAACTTATGTAATTAGCCGGTATTCGACTCTAAATACATTTTAGCTTATTTTTAATATGTTCATACTTTCACACTCTTTTATGGGGTTTGGTAGTGTATTGAATAGCTGTGCTCCCTCAAACAAAATAGTGTTATTTCCATAGTTAGTTCTAGGCGCGGATAGTCCTTCCGCTGATATACCTTTTACGAATGCCCGAATAAGTACTTTAGTGAACATCCAGGTCTCAGTCCCACACGTGAGCATAGAAGAATTCACTGATTATAGATTCTGGGTTTTGATCAGCTGGGTTTTCCTTTTTGAAAGCGAAGTCAAGTTTAGAATAAACCGCCGACATATGTTTTATTTGCTTATGAAGTACCTTTATTTGATTATCTTTGCCCATGCGGATTTCCTGTTCCAAGTACGTACCTTGTCTACCTATTCCATGGTGTTTTGATTAATGGTTATATTGATGTTGTTACCATCTTCTAAGTTCTTATTCAAACCAACTTCCCCCTAGAGGCTTCACTTAGTTCCTGCATCATTATTTGCAGTTATTAGGGATTGTCTGTCAGTGGAACTATGATTATCTATGAACCTAAAGTTATTCATTTAAAGTCCTCCCGTTTTTCCCAGTACAGTTTTTAAAGACGTCTGCTGGAACAAGGGTTAATTGCCCTGCGTCACGCCTTTTTAGGATGGTGGCATTTTCGTATATATTTTTGATAAGATTTACATATTAACGATCTATTCAAAAGTTACGTAATGCCTGGAAAGCGGTCCACGATTCTTCACTATCAAATGACTTATTAGGGTCGGTAAATCGATAAAGGCATCTGGTATTCGGTTACCATTTCGATAACTGTTGCATCGTCAAAATGTGATCCATGGTACAGATTAAAAACCGAACATCTTCGATAGGTTGATAAAAAAATCAAACTTGTTGGTGAGGCAAATAGTGCCTAAATTTGACATAGTTTTAGTTCAGTTATTATTTATTAGCATAGTTGCGCTTAGTTAAGGAAGTCAACTTGATGAGCGGTAATTGCTTAAATTCGCTTTGTTACCTTTTTCTTAATAGCGATATGATATTAGAACATTCCCATTCTTTAGACATCTTCCCATATTGTAGAATTGACAGTTAGCCCTTATAAGGAAGCGCTAGCAATAGTTATATATATATTTTTATTGTGAAGACCACAGCTCTTAATGATGATAACATAAAATACAAAGACAAAAGACAAACTGACGGATTGCTGTGGTCGATTATGTTAGTAATTCTTGACGGTTCTGGTAGGGGCCAAAGTTAGGGGTCTATTCCAATGTGATTACAGTAATTTGGCGAAGTTGCAGTCCTAGTGAGGAAGAGACGTTAAACGTGCTATTGCAGGATAGTTAGGGCAGGATTGGGAAACGAATTCATATTGATTTAATTTTGGTCCGACGCGTGAAATTTTGCTTTTGGGACAGGTGATGTGTGACGCGACTATTTCCTCTATAACACATAAAGCACCTGGGTGACCGGTATTTTATTTAAAATAAAATGTAAAAAGTTTGGATCCATCAGGAACCACGTGTCTTACCCAACTGAACTATCGTTGACCCAACTGAACATTGATAGCCAAATTTACCTTGATATTCAAATGATTTTGTAGCGAGTTTTCAGTGCCTGAAAACACGGTGATAACATCATTTGCTGAAAATGAAACCTATCTATATCGATTTTTGCCTTACAAACCCCCTATTTACAAAATTTCATTACAATAATTGAAGCCATTTCAGATATTTAAAATATGTACAAGAATTGCTCGTTTAAAGTATAAGATAATGTAAAATTGGTATGAGTTATACTATAATGTCAAACTAAACGATTGTTTAGCTCTCAGTTTACATAAAGTATTATGATAAGAACAGTAAATGCAGGACTATTATACAATATTTCTATTGTATAATAATTATTTATACACTATCGCATCAGACCGAATGTCATGATTTTAAACAGTCGGGCACCGGGATTTCAGTTGAATGTTGTTGCGTCCCAGATAACGTCGTTGGGGTTTGAGAATTATATTAATGTACAAGATAGTTTTAAGAAAACTTTATGTTATTACTGTACATGTTCTTCATTAGTAATTATTAAACTAGATGTATGTCGCAAACATTCTTATTAGTTATAGGTATTATAAGTTTCAACTTATTTTGTAAATTGATTACTGATAGGATTAAATTTAATGTGAGGATAAACTGAGCAACAGCTTTGTCAATTAGGTATTGTTATGACCCGTGCGCCGGGAGGCTGCACGTTGTAGGATGGCCGAATGTCATGATTTTTAATTAAAAATGTAATATTTGTCATATTTTTGAATAGTAGTAGTTATTTTTATTTAATATTGGCAACACTGCTCAGCCCCGCCAGTCGTAGTGGGGTTGAGTGGTGGGGGCCGAGTCAACGGAGCGATGGAAGCCGGATGCTCTGGCAGTCTCGTCCGATCATCGCGAAGTGAAGTGTTGTCCGTTATTTAGCGAAGCACTGACCTTACTTGTAGCGAAAATGATTATTGTGAAATTATTGAATAAAGGTTTGTTATTACTACGACTGGAGTTTTCTTGAAACAATGGTATGACTGGTAGATGACACATCGCGTTAAGTCAACCTTTTGTACAAATTTTGGCTAGATTGGTCATCGTCTCTTAAGATTACTGCCACCTTGCGATAACTAGAGGCAGACACGTGATCTAGTGATCTAGCGAAGTTAAAGTCCAATAAATTCAATTTTATTCTTTTCAAATGCCTTACTTAGGTGCATTGATATTGATAAAAAATAATAATTTGTATTTGGATAGATATATTTACGTATAAGCTTTGCTTGAATATCAATTAATATAAACCCCTAAAACGTGACGATAACTGCACGTAAGCATTATTTCCTTTACAGCATTATCCAAAACACATACAACATTTAGATGCCTACTATATCATAGCTACAAACTACGATCCCTCTGCTATCAAATGGCTGTAAACATTAAACTCGACATCTTATGATAAACGCAACCGAACAAAAGAAAATTCGATTCGGTTACGGAAAAAATTGGTTGCGCCTGAACGAAAATTTCAAATTTAAAAGGCGTAAATTCGATACGCACTCCCCACGTCGACACAAGTGTACAATGACGTCATTAGCTTTTTATATTTTATCCAATTTAATCGCACAAATTATCAACCCTTATCTGTTAGCGCTAGGGACTGAAATCCCTTGAAGTGGGTTGGGGATGTGGTCGAATTTAGGTTGGGTATGAATTTTAAAAATAATAACACGTCATTGCCTGTCCCTCTGTCTTTTCTATTCAGCCAGTGTTCCGTAATTCATGATTTCGTCGTATGTTGATTTTGATGGTTATATCTGTGCATGTTTAAATTGTTGAAGACGTTCCTGCAATCTACATCCATCGGTATAATGTTCACCAAGGCTTTAGTTACAATTAATCTAGCTAGATTTCTCTTTCTTTCTCTCTCTGGCAGAATCATCTTCCGTGATTTCAAAACGAATTTGATTAAATGTCACATTCCTACAATTCTAGCTTTCGCCGGAAAAGCGCTACTCATATTTATTTGAACGATATTGTGATCGTCCAGTGTTTAGTATTTTGACCTTAACTACATACCACTACTTACTTTAACAGTACACACAACAACAAAAAATATTACCACATTATAATATACTTTACTCTTAGACGTTACAAATGGTGATGTGTTATCTGTGGGTTGGGGGTTTCGTTAGTTAAAGAACAATGGAAACAAATCGACTTGGCAAATTGAAACCGTCTTTTTAAAATTTGATTCCGTGATTTGTGGTTATTTACCTCGACTGTTAGGGCGCCATTGCTGCCCGCTCGTGTGGAACCCGCCATTACCATTCCGATTCCATTTTTAATTTTTGCCACGCGGACTTGCCGCAGCCGACGACAATAGATTCTTTGTAACGGCTATAAAATAGTTGGCCGAAATAATACGTCGGCAGTTTAGGGTTAGCCAATTTTAAGGTATTGTTCGATTTTTGAAATAATTGACTGCGCGTTCTGAATAGCGATTGCTGCGATCAGTCTCAGTCTTTTGATTTCATACAGTAGGTAGTTGCAACTGTTTTGAGTATTGTTTTTTATTTTAACTTTTCTCTTTTATTATTAGCTATGGAAATCAGTTTAGCTAGTTAGATAATCCCAACAAAGTAAAAAAAAAAACAATATTATAAAAAAACAGGAAAACACCCATAGAACCTAGTTTTTTTCCGATGACACGTATCTCTGCGAATACAATGGTCAAGCGGACTAAGATTACCATAAATTGATTAATGATTACGAACCCAAATCAAATTTCGATAGCGATAAAAAATCAATTCCGTTTTACAAGTGTCGTTGTATTACCATAAGAATTGTCTTCGTTAAAATTTGTCATCAAGTTTAATCCAATCAAAAAGTGGAGTGTTCCCGAGTGCGAGTTTTAGGCAAGGGGAATGTGAAATGCTGGGTTATTCCAAAAAACCCTTTTGTCCAAACAAGATGGCGCCAAAATGTCAGGATCAACCCTTCCGTGACATCCTCATTGGAAATTCTGTTGGGGCTTTGTTGGAGATTACGCACTCGGTATTTTAAAAGCAACGATTTGAGTTTAAGTGAACTTGTTGTAGGTTTGTAGGTACAAGACATGTACTTAAATCATTCATTTATTTAATTGAAAGGAGTTAGTAGTGTTGCAATGGTAAGTTACTCTAAAAATTAACGGAATAATATAAAAATGTGATAAAGTAAGACAAATCGTGAAATATATATAAAAAATTGGTTGCCTGTAAAGTCGGTTAACGGGCAAAAGTTTTACGTGACAACGACTTTTGATGTCTGTCTCTCTCGCTCTTAGGCGGGCTAACCATGCCCGAGTGGAAGGGATGCGTGCCTCTCACTCGCTCTCATTGTGAGCGCATAACGTGAGCGGAGCGTAACGCAGTTTCTTGAAGTGTCACCCGGCAAACTAATTTATAAGACGTTGTCACGTCAAAAACTAGCGGTCCCAGCGAACTTCGTTTCGCTTCCAGCCCCGTCCCGCCCCGGCCCCGTTTTATGGTTTTATTTTTGCTATAAACCTCACGGAGCCCGAGACCAACGAATGCAAAACCGTGGAAATCGGTTAGTGCATTCTGGAGTTATAGCGTCAGGAAGGAAAACTTGACTTATTTTTATACTATAGTAGATAAGTTAAATTAATTCGTGTTCACTTTCTTTTTTAAAATGTCATTATTGTTCATTTTTCATGCAGATAAGTTAACAAGTATAATTAGGGTAGGAAAGAATTATCAAGTAGGATAGGAGACGTAAAATATTTTTTCCACCTTAAAAAAAGGTAAAATAATATCAAACGTTGCGTTTACCCAACCGAGTGCGTAGCAAGAATATTTACATAGTACGCCCCAAGAAACTGGCGGAGACTTTAAATCTAGCAAATTTACTAAATCTAGAGTTGAACAGATTTCGCAGTGCCCCAGACGACGGGGGCTGTCATAGACAAGACGTGTTCTAGAGACGGCCAAGTTTCTTGGCTATGGAAACTGCGAAGGGGAAGTTTTAATCTCCGTTAGCTCTTGGGAATGTAGAATTTTAAAAGAAATTGATGTTAAAGAATGTTTTATTTTTATTGTTTTGCTATGAGATACCAATAGACTTTAACCACATAAATTAATCGATATTTTAGTTCAAATAGTTATGCATTTTGGTCAAACAAACTTGGATAATAGCAGCAGTTCATTTAAGTTTTCACGTCCTCAGCCCCATCTATTAGCCTATAGCTACCTTAAGTAAGTAAGTACCTGATTTTAAATTTTTTATAATTGTGTAAAAGGAGATGTTTATGTATTGGGTACTAAAATGGGAAAATTTTAATACATATAAGGTAAAATCGTTTTAAGTGATAAAACCTTAACAATGTCGTTGTATACATCATAGAAACAGGACACCATCTATATTTTTTGGAAAATCGAGATTTTAATTTTTATTGTTTTCTTTATCAAAGACAATTTCACTACCTATGTCGTACTTCTTTTACGAATAGGTTTTTAACCCTGTTATTTCTAGTTAAGTCAAAGACAAAGTTAAGTCAAACTATTGAATAGTTAGGTTTACAGCGTTACCTGCATATTTGCGCAGTTCTGGCTCTACTAAACAAATCCGCGCGAATCGGATTTGTTTGGCGAGACGCGGTTCCGCTGAAATATTTGTTCTACGACGTTGATTTTCTTATTTATTCCGACGAGGGAACTGTACATATACATATCTATCTAACTCTATCTATCAATTGAAATATTTTTTAGAAACTAAGGAACCCAGTTAGTTATGATGACATTAATCGTAGATAGTTTTAAAATAAAGTTGGCATAAGAAGGATTTTATTTTGCCGAAGAAAATACAGTGTAAAAATACAATAAGAAGCTTTATCTGGGTCACGATTTCTGTGCTTTTTACGAAAAAAAGGTCGCCTGTCCTGCTTTTTTTGTAAAAAAAAATTCAGCTCTAGACGTAAAAATTGAGTTAGCATGAAAATCCGTGTTGTTTCACAAACAAAGCAAATATCATACATTCTATATAATGAGGAGCGTTCTTTGAATTTCAATTTGCTGCTCATGTTATTCACTGGCTGTGAATGCCTTTTAAAAGATTTTCCTCGTTCGTCACCTGTAATTACGACATTTTGAAGCCTCTTTGATTCCAAAAACATTCACAATATTCATTGCTCGTTCATTCTTTACTGATTAATGATACTGAGTAAATAGATTCGTGTCTTTGCCATCGAATTACCTTAATAACATTATTATGGTGTATGACACAAAGTTACGACAAACATTAAGGTAGGTAAAAAAACTTACTTTATTTAAAAGCGTATATGTCAATTATACAATAAACACAGTAATAGCCTTGACAAGCCTTTGCAAGCTATTTAGTCACCTTCAAAACAGTCATCTAGTCATATACTAGATCTCTTTCTTTATATTGCAGGCTTATGTATTAGGCAATCTATGTTTACAAATGCAGTGCATAACTGACAGTGCATTTAGCAGATTCTATGATGCAATGTTTATTAATCAAGATACAATGAAACAGATGTTGGTAATCTTAATAAAAAATACAACTGCCTTTAATAATAAAACGGACTTCAAATAATTCATGCATATCACCGCAAGTACAGGGCACAATAATACTGATACCCTTAAACTTCTTTACGTTTGTACATTGCAAATAAATCATAAACAAAACCACAAACTATTGGCTTGCATGTCAATAAAAAATCACTACAATAAAATAATAGTAAAAGTTACGTTAGCTCCCCGAGGCGGCCAATCAGACCACACAAATGGGATCACGGCAAAAATGTAATTAGGTGTTACGGCCAAAGCACCCTCGCGCAGCGGGAGGGTTAACATTTTGTGAATGATATCAAATTGAATGTCCACTATGATTTATTTTATACTTTTTTTGTTTCTTTTTATTTCGCAAAGTGCTTGTTCTTTTTTGAATTTAAAAAGTAATTAGGATGAATTGACGGGTAGTGGTACAAGATTTTATTTTAAATCTTGTCGTAATTAATAATATTAATTTTACTTTTACGGCCTGTTTTGCAATGTAAATAAGTTTAAGTTAGCGTTATCTAGCAAATACTTCAAACGAAATGATGGTCCATATTTCAATTATTCGTTGGTAAGTGTTTAAATTGCTGATGGTGAAAAGGCCTTTCGGTACTATAGAATACCACAAATAAGTAGAATTTTAGTTGTACTGACACATGTTTCTCATAAACCTACATAATTAAAGGTGAGGTATTATTTATGCAAGCGCAATAGTCTACAATAGGTATTAAGAGCTATTATCTCGGAAAAAATACAAAGCACTCAAAAAACACTATTAAAGTATTTATTTATCCTCGTAGCCATATTAATTCATGGCATGAGGTAGCAAGTATTTTTATATATTCTGCTTAATGAGCTCTAACTTAATAAATATTAATTTCATCTCAATCGGCCCTCTCTGGGGTCCTATTATAAAATCATTCGTAAGTCGTACAAAACAAATTGAATCTGAGAGCCGCAGCCACACAGAAATTGCATTACCAAAAATGCATCGCGTATTCGCGGCCCCATCGGAATATAATGAATTTATGTAGAGTTTGTGGTTTACAAGCGAAGCGGATGTAGAGAAAATGGAATAGCTAGTGCACAGTGGGCAACAGGCTGAAAAGTAAAATTATAATGTTTAGTAATCGGCAAAATTCAATAATAGTATTGTCGTATGAAATCGTGCTCAAAAATTTTATAAAAATTCACAGAGAAATAAGTATAAAGATGAAACATACTTACGGTCTGTTTCACAATGTTTGAAAAAGCTCCTATTAACGTTATCTACAGAGTTAACGTTAACGTTAATCGGAACAAAATGAAGTTCCAGATATGATTTATTCCTTGTTTAGTGCTTATTTTTCGATGGTAAGTCTTGCAAAGCTTTCTCAAAATTTTCCTTACATTAAAAAAAAATATCTACAGTTATCTCACTTAGTTGGGGACTTAAGTGCGTTTAAGGTAGGTAATGTAATGTTATATTTTCCAAATCTTGCTCTCCATTGGTGAAAATTATAAAGTAGAGCCAGAGAGAGGGTCTACCCTGGCTCTAGTGCTACAGCCATCGCCTCGTGCTGAGAGGTCCTGTTACAGTTATGTCGCCATTGAGCCATAAGTTTTACCTACTCCTTCCATTCAAACTTAGATCATCGGCAGCCGTCCACCAATGCACCCCACCGGGGCGGGGTAAAGACAATGTCGAACTAGCAGTTGTAATCAGGTTAGCGAACAATTTGCCTGTGTGCCCATGCGTGGGATATGCCGCAATCTGCCGTCTGTACGATTGCTTTTTGAGCCTGTTTCGATTTGCTAACTTTATAGTTTGCGGGATGGAAATTTGGTACGAGAATTGGTTGAATTGTTGAACAGGGGATATATTTTTGTTGTTAAAAAACTGACCGTGTTAGCTCAAAAAATAGATGTCTTATTTAACAAATACTTGCCGAATTGAGCACGCGTGTTTTAGTACTACAATGGCTTATACCAACTAATGTTTTAGATAAAGATTTTCAGAAAATATATATTAAATATAAATAATTATATTAATAATCAACATTATTTATTTTCAGCTTAAGATACAGTGTAAGTTTTATCAAAATTAATACTGTAATTTTTGAGATATGGGTAATATGTTTAAAAAGAAATGACGCAAATGATCATCTGTAGCAAGTTCACCGTGAATAAAATCCTATTCTAACTAACGAATACATAAATATAAATAATCATTAAACCACAAGTAAAAAGCTATAATCCTTCTTAACGACAGACCAAGTGGGCCGACTCCCAATTACAGCTGGGCAAAATAAAAAGCAATGTCATAGCTCATTACAGCGCACAGTGCGTCAAATCCGTGTCTATTGGAACATGCGCCGGCGCTTGTCGAATCGCTAATCCGGGCCTCGTGCGGGCCGCGTGCGGCTGTCGTGCGATTGACGTGCGACGAGAGTCGTTAGAAATATGCAACGTGTGAATGAAATTGTGTTTTCTGAGATTGTATTTGATTTTGACAAATTGAATTTTAAGTGACGAGTTGAACAGATTGATGCAGAAGTTAGATCTCAACGGGTAATTGATCGCTGTTATGGTGTTTAACAGATGATAAGATCCAGTTTTTGACACTGAAGCCCTAAAATGGAAGGAAACCCGTAGATAAAGTAACTTTAAAAACAGTTTTCCATGTAGCTGAAATCTTGTGAAAAAGGTCCTATCGTTAGTAGAAATCAAATAGAATAAAACGTTGTTTCAGCTAAACTCATCTCTTACTCGTCTTAAATGTAAAATAAGTGATTATAAAAATACCCTTGATATCAATTCCGAAAGGAGTGTGCTATTGATAAATCACACCACTGCAATAAAACACTAACCTGTCGGTTCTTAACAGGCAATTAATAAAATGGATTGACTCCACCCTCCGTTTCTTGTGTTCTCACATTAAAAAAGCTAACATTTATAATGCACAATACTTGCATTATATGTGTGAAATATTATATTATGTCGGCACGCGACTCCAAATGGGTCAGTGTGTGTATTAGGGACAAAGGATAAAAAGAATGACATTGATATCATAATCAAAATATGAAATGATTGGGGGAGTTGAGTGGGATTTAGATTCCCGTTGTTTGTTTTAATGTTTTGCGCAATTGATACTTAGCTTTATTCGTTAGAATGTTTATTTTGCGATCTGTGATCCAATCAGTTTTGGTGGTAATTTTATATTAACATTTTGACTTATGAGTTTATATTATATCCATTGTGCAATGTAAAATCTAAGAAGACTGTAATAAATAACGGTTCCGTCGTGCCTAAAAACAGCGAGAGCAAAAAAAAAGGGTAATGGTATTTATGCAAAATAAAATGCTCACTTATCATAAATACTCTTTAGTTTTTTATCAGATTTTTAAATATTTTTATAACATAATCTCGCATTCACCAAAGGGCGTTCGATTCGGAAATATTAAAACTTTTTTCCAAAGACTGCCGTTAACGCTCATTGTGCGACCAGTCTCCAGTCGGCACCAGACGCCACTTCTCGGTTCGCACGAAAAAACCGATAAAAAGCGGCACACACGTGCTGCCATTATACGATAACCGTCGGGGGCGGTATTAGGCAACCCTATTTTTCACCACTTCCATCTACATTCAATATTCTACTTTAACTCATAAAAAATAGGGCACATTTTGGAGAAGGATTTAACTGATTAGTTTAAGCATAGGGTTGACGAAATTAAGACCCAACCTGAAGGGTTTAATGTCGAAAACGGTTTGCCGACCCAAAACGTTAGCAGGGTTGGTAATACATTTTCTCTATTTATTGGTGGGAAAGACGCGTGTCAGTTCTAACACCAGTTTTAATATTTTGGGTCGCGTGCCCGCCACGTGGGGCCCTTTGGTAAAAAACTGGACGAGCGTAATTCGCGTTTTATTGTCGCATTCTTCGTGCTAAATGTTATGTGACTTTTTACTCTGTGGTTATTGGCAGAGCTGTCATTAGCCAAATTGACTGGTTTCTGTGTGGCTGCTATTCAATGGTATTGGAGTTAGCAATTCAAGTGAAATTTTAATGTGGTGGTCGTTAACTAATGTATTGTGTGAAATATAATAGTTTGCATTTATTAAGTTGCAATCTATGAATTTATTTATGTATGCAAGCTTTACTAACTTAAACTTTATTTAAATAATACACACGCGCTTGGAAGCTGTATTAGATCACCGAACTTAAATTTATCAAATTCCAAAGATATCTATAGGATAGTGGTCTAATTGTTAATATCCTTTTTTAAGTCAGTAATAGCAAAATTGGTCAAATGTCAAAATTGGTGCAAGAAAAAAAAATATTTTTTAAAGGTAGAGTCAGAGATGAAAAGTATTTTTTCTGTACATTAGATAAAAATTAAAGATCATGCAGACACAAAGGCTCATTAGGAACTGAAATATTAATGCTATTTCCAGAAAATTCTACGTTGATATTTTTAATCAGACATCTTTTATTTGAATATCTGCTTTATAAAAAGCTACTAACGCCATCTGTGAATTGAAATCAGAACTAATGGCCAGGGGTGGCCCTCCCACTATTCGCCAAAGGGCCAATTTCCGTCCACGTGCCGACAACAATGCGATATGAAGACGATACTGCGACGATATTACAACGATATAATGGGAACGCCATAATAACGCGCTGTTTATATTGTAGGCAGGAAATTGCCATTTTTTGCCAACTATTACTACTCTTTAGCTTTGTTTCCTTAGTATTGTGTGCTTGGGAGGTACTGATAAAAATATGTACCTATTTTTTCGTGCTTTTCATAATGGTTTATCACAAATGTGTGAATTTGATGACAAGATAATATGAGTAAAGTTATAATTACCAACTAACCTGTTTATTATATTACTACATATAAAATTGTCAGTTTGTCTGTCTCTCTACTACCTCTTAACGCCAACCAAAACCACTGAACTGATTTGGATTAAAGGTAAATATTACTGAGTTCCGGAAAAGCACATAAGTATAGGTATTTAGATTTAATGACTTCATTCGAATCGAATTGAATTACTAGTGCTTTTAGTGACTACTAAAATGATGATTGAAGATATATTCAAGTGTTACTAGAGATTTAATAAAACGTTATTTTATTGATTAAATAACTATTGTCAACGAAAAATCATTCTCAAATAAGGAGCTTGAAATCATAACACATTAGAAACTGTTAAATTGTATAATTAAAATAATAAACCGACTCATTTTCGCTTAAGTCTAACACAAATCGACGACTTCATTCTTCAGGCGTTGCGAACAAAACAAAATATAATAAAATAAACAATACATTTTTAGAAATAAAATACACTGTGGATTTAATCAGAATCAGACAACTGGATGCCAGCATTCTGAAACAAATACACAGGGCGTTGCGAAATTGTGTATATGTACATGTCATACTTAGTATCAATCTTAGTTGTAAGTATAGGTGTTCCCAGTGGCCACATGCAAAAATAAATTACTTTTTTGTCATCCTTATTCAAGTAAACTTACCTCAAATTCACCAATGAAAATGTCAGAGTCGTCTGATGGTGGCGGTTGGTCGATGTTGTCCACTGCGGTTATTTGGGGGCCTGAAAGTAAAAAATCTACTAAATTAATAAGCATTTTCCTTAGAAACAGCACTTTAAAAATAAGCATCATTTTTATTTTACTGCCCAGGCCTTATTTACTAGCTGCTCAGAGAATGCTTGTTTGAAATGTTAATAGAAAATGTATTGTAAAATTGACAAAGTCTGGAGGTTCTTACCATCAATTTTGTGTTAAAATTAATGACGTCTAATAATTAACATTCTTATAGCTTTGCGCAATAACGTTTCCCTAAAATAAGCTTTATAAATCTTTTTTTTTTATATTTACAGATAAATACATAATACAAACCATAAAAGATGGTAGTACTTAAACTCCAAAAGGTAAGAGAAAAGATTCAATAAAGAGACCCACGTGTTACTGCATACGCACTGGTACCTCACAGAAGAAGGCTCAGCATAAGAAGTCACAGTGTAAAAACCACGAACCCATGGGAATACATTCCATCGGCTCGAAGAGGTCCATGGGAATCAGGTCCAGGGGAGGAGACGGCGCGGGGGGAGGCAGGGCGCAGGTTGATGAAAGACGAACTGGAAGTAGTAGATGAGTAAGGTATAAGATTGTGTGCAGGTGAACCATATCTAAGTTCTAATAATCATGTCCTCTAGAGATCTGACTACGGTGGCCAATCTCATCTTAGCTTTGAAAACTATTTAAAAAAATAAAAATATGTTTATTGACCACCGGACATAAATCAATAAGATTAAATTAAAATGTAACAAAAAGCACCTTTAATATTACTAGTTACTAGAGGCTCTCAAACTAGGCTATACCTGTATCTTGGGAGACCATAAAGAAAAACTATCTTGGTTGTGCTTGTGTGGCACGTTCTACATAATCTAGTGTGTGTGTGTATTCAGGAAATACTTATATGAAGTGTGCTCAAGTGCTTTCTCTTTCTCGCTGGTAAGATGGCTGTCCGATTTAGACATGATCTTAGATCTTAGATACTTTAAGCATTCATTGCCGGATATGTTTACTCTCAAGTCATGTTTTCTAACCGTTTAATACATATTTTTATTACGTTTAAACCCTCACGGATGTGTTTATCAACATTCTTTTGTCATTCGTTTGGTTACACGACCAGCGGCGGTGGTATCAATCCCTGACCAATTTAATCCTTGATAACTTGATGCATTAATGCATTTGAACGCTCAAACTTTATGGACTAATGTTATAATAATACTGACCAGATTTGATCGAAGTGGAGTCGTCGAAGTCATGCGCGGGGTCCAGGTGGTGAACGGTGTCAGGGGTGCTGCAGGGTTCCACCTTTACCTCCCCAACTGTAAAACGCGGTTCTTCTAAAACCTGGATTCCTAATTGGCATTGGTAGGGAAAGAAAAGTAAATTATTTGAATTTTGAATATATTTGAATTTTTTGGAAAGAAAGGAAAAAGTAATAAAAGAGGTAGAGCAACATAGTTGAGTTTCTTCCATGATTACAACGTTTGATTTATAAACATACCAGTTTACTACCCTGGATGGATTGGTTTTAGAAGGTATTGCAAATAAACATGTATAGATGAATACACGAGTCCCAAACTTATTAATTTAATACTCTATGCACAAATAGTACCTAATTGTACATAAGGTTGCTTAGGGCTGATTTTAAACGTTCTTATAAAAATTATTCGTTGACTAATGTGCAACGTATTAGCGGGTACCTACTCATATATAAAATGACATTTCATCACAGCTCGTCCTATCAGTCAGTATTATTTTATCTGACCATTGAAATATCAGCCTTTTTGATAGAGGGACGAAGAGAAAAAAGCCTTTCATCTAAAGATATCCTTGCTTTGTCTTTCTTAGGGAATAATAAACATACCATCGGCAGACAATGCCGTGTGGTAAGCATGGTGCGGCTCCTCCACAGAGAGGTGCAGTCGACCACCACTCTTGATCTTCGGCACCACGATTGCCACAACCGGGACTCGAATCTGAACTGCACCGCCCACTTCTGGACCTGCCACTTCATTGGAGCCCTAGATGTAGCAAGAGATTCCAAATTTGAGAAGGTACTTGTAAAAAAAACAGTTTTTTTTGTTCAAGGCCCGAGCATTCCGATTGAGTATCTTTTTGCAATTAAATTTTGGAATGATCTAAAAGTACATAAACCAAAGGCATGATCACATATTGATAATTTTACCTGAGGCAGATCATTTTCATCATTCTTAAGAACAATTTTCCCTCCCACTCTCAAGTCTTCAGCAGTGGCTGGAACTAACATCTGAAGAAAAACATCAGCCAATTAGTGGACATGAATTATTATCAAATATCTTAAGTAAACAAAGCATGCGGTGTGCATCTGTAATTGATAATACAATTAGTTGTAACATATTGTTAGTTACAAGATGGCACTATTGTAATTATCGTTGATGTACCATATGAATAAAATAAAAATATCTGGGTGACCGAGATTTGCTCTGCTGAAGAAAAAGGAAAAAAGTTTGGGCCCGTTGGGGTTTTATTACTTCGAACCCACGCATCCGAGTTTCGGGACCGCGCGTCTGAGCTATCGTAACATTGCAATTAATAGCGAAATTTAGCTTTGAATTAAAAAAAAATTGTAGCGGTTTTACAGTGCCTGAAAACATGGTGATAACCTCATTTTCTGAAATATAGCCTCCAAAACTACCTACATACATAATATCATGAAAATCATTGGAGCCATTTCCAAGATTGGTCGTTTAAAGTATAGGATTTATAATGGTTTATAATCTCTAACTTCACTTACCTGTTTACCACCAGGTAGTTTAGTATCAATCACTTTCACCAGCACAGGAGTTCCATCGTTAGGCTTCAACAACGCAAACGGAGTCTGCCTCGTCGCCAAAGCTATGCCCATATGATAAGTCTTGATAGCGTCGACTACGACTCCACTCCCCATCCCACTCCAGAGGTTATCCTGACCCCAGGAGGCACCGTCTTCGTACGTCTTGGGGGACTCCCAAGGTTTATGCCAAGAAGATGATGGGCCATCGACGGCAGGTAGGTAAGGCCCTACTGATGAAGACACTTCGCAGTGATCGGTTGATGGTCTGAAATTATAGGTGGGATTGATTGAAGAAGAAAAATATAAGACAGCTATTGAGCTTTTTAGTAAACATCGTCTGAGGTAGGTATATGAGCGGCGTCAGCGGGGTGGTAGACAAATATCAGTCTAGATAAATATCAGTCTATTTTGAAATTCACGCCGATTTAGCTTAAAATAATAGAAATTGTACCGTGATGAATCAGCAGCCACATTAGCCATCGGAAGGCCTAAGCCTAGGCGAGGGACGTTTCTTGTACGGGTAGGGACAGGAGAACATCCATCTTCAGGGTGGGCCTAAAACAGATAATATTATAATGCTAGTTCCACCTCTGAACATCACCATATACCTCTTTACGTATTTGTCACACTTGTTGCGGTCTTTGCACGGCAGACTGCAAAGTGTCACAAACCCTTAGCGATACACAAAATGTGCTTACCTTGTTTTTATGGCAGACGAGGTTGGATTGTTGGTTGAAACCTTTCAAGCAGATGTTGCAGCGATAGGGTCTCTCATTGGTATGGGTGAACAGATGGTTTCTCAGATTCCCTGGAATAAGCATTCATACGCTAGTCTTTATCATGCTCAACTATAATAAACCAGCTGAACTATGTGTAATATTTGGCGGTTTGAAAAATGCTCTGTAAAGTAGGTAAGTAAATCTATAACAGTAAAGTATCAAGGTGTGAAGGTAGGATGGGATATAGGAGAGGAAGTAGGAAAACCTTTCTGGTGGAATCCTTTCGGGCAGAAATGACACTTGTAAGGTTTCTCATCGGAGTGGGTCTTGCGGTGGGAGATCAAGGTGGACACGCGGTTGAAGGTCTTGTGACACACCTGGGATTTAGAACACGTAAATAAAATTAATTTAGAAGACATATTCTGCTATTTTATCATCATTATCACAGATAAATGATAAAATACCTTACTTACCTAAAGCAGGGAAGTAAGTTTTACTTAAAACGCTGGAATGATTTCTTATGATGATGAAATATTGATCTAGGAAGAACTATTTTCGATATTTCCTTAGAAGGGAACTAGGTTTTATCTCTATTGATCCAGTCAGCATAAAAGTAAAAACTAAGTGTGAAACCCCTTGTTGGCTGGTAACCCTATTTCTATTATTTACAGCACACGTGGCCATGCATTTTCCGTCAGACATTCGGTAGAGTATACATGTATGGCAATAAGATGCTTGAGTGGAGAGATGTGGACAGCTGGCGAAAGCTGTTGCCGCACGTATCGCAGTGAAGGTTATCCCTTTCATTCATACCTGTTCGGAGCGAAATATAAGATGTACAAACCTCACAAGCGTACGGCCTTTCAGCAGAATGTATAGCTCTATGCTGACTGAGGGTGGAGAGCTGTCGAAAGCTCTTGCCGCACGCGTCGCAGTGGAAATTGCGCTCGTCGGTGTGAGTTGGCAGGTGCCGCATCAGCGTGTATTGGTGCTGGAACTCTCTGCTGCCTGGTAGGTAAGATTTAAGATACATGCTCAGTCTGGCATCTAGTCCCATCAGTCTGGACTACCACCAGAATGATCATCATCGTCATTATTATCAGCCAAAGGACGTCCACTGTTGAACATACGCCTCCTCCAAGGTTTCCACAGCGACTGGTTCTGAGCGGTATCATTTACGGTATATCAAAATAAGTGTTTGTATTTAACAAGGCAATGTTTGTTATATTGTGCCAACAATATCAATATTTCATGCTATTTACTTCGTTAAACAATATTTTTGTTCTTGGAAAATAGTGAACGTGAATCAGAAGAATGTGTCATGTCAAAAAAAATTTCAGCGATCATAATAAAAAAATATTGGACTACAGAGTACCCTTGGCTTGGCTTGGTACTTACATATCCCGCATTCCCAGAGTTTGACGGTGCGTCCGTGTCTCTTGACGTACTTAACGTAGTGGAAGCGGGAGCGAGGATCGGCTTTGTCCACCTTGCATGCACCTCCTGATCCAGTCTTCGTACGTTCTGAAAATATGCACTTCCATGTAAAAGATTATCTTCATCAACGTATAAGAACATGGTTTTGTAAACTGAATGACTTGATTCCAGCAAGCTTGGTTGGTCAATTGCTTTGCGAATGCAAAATACGCCTGCACCAATCCACGCTGAGCCCGTGTGGTGGAGTATGGGTCAAATCACTCCAAACTTGAGGTGTGACTTTGTATAGTAGGTGTGATGTTCTCATATTCATACCTATTAAACATTTTTACAATTTTCTTAAACAACTCTCGAATTGTCTGGTTTCGAAATAAGGTATTTTCTTCCTTGTATTACCAGTGCCAGACAACGCTTATAACGGGGGCGTCATAAATGCCATATGGCGTTAAGTCCACCTTTTGTACAGTTTTTGGTTGTGCAAAAAAGTATAAATAAATAAATAAATACATATGCATCCATGACTTAGGTTCAGTAGGTCAGGAGCGCTAAACACTGCCCCAACCAAACGTGTCATTTTAAAATAGTGTTAATATGAAGAGTACACATCTACATACCATTGGAGGTCGAGGACACGAGCTGAGGTTCCACATAAGGTTTCCTGCTGAAGGTCAGACCGTTGCGAGAGGTCGACTCGAAGACCGAACTGGATGTATCAGGCTCTTGAGTCTCGCTGAGCTGTAGAAAAAAAGTAACGTAAAAGTGTAAGTTAAGTAAAAAGTAAGTATTTTAGTTTACGATGAAATTCAAAATACGGTCTTACAACAAGCATTAAATTTAGACCGGGTTTCAACAACTGACTAAATATAAGATGGCTAATAATTTAAAAATCATATAACTTTATACAATAAATGTAAGGGAATCCGTAAGTACCTAACTTCTCCCCGCTTAACATTTCCCTATTTTCCGCCTATAAGGCGAGATAATAGTTAATTTCTATTGTGTCTATATTACTGTCAACTAAAGTGCTAAGGCGCTCTTTACCGTTTGCTTTAAAGGATACGGTCGTAAATTGCCCCAGAGTCGTTTTATGTTTGAGTAAAGAAAAGCATTAAGAGACTTGACTATATCATTTTGCAAAAAATATATTGAATTTTTAATACAATATTGTTAATTTACTTTGCTTTTATCTAGCGGCATATAAATCTACAAAAAAAATAGGACAACGATTGAATACAATTTCCTGTCCCCAACAATTGTTGTGTTTGGCAGAAAATAGTGGTTTCGAGCACTATAAGCAAACTGACGACCGCTTAACGAAATGGCATATTGTGTCATACTGTGTCATAGAACTGGCAGTTAGTTAAATAAGTAAGCGCTCGCAATCGCTATTTTAAGAAGGAAAATGACGTTTGCCTCCCATAGGTACTAACCTTTAAACCTACCAACCTCTTCCTAAAACTTGAAAAAAAACTGTGACAAGGAACTTCTTTTCGTTGGCTATTGTTTGCGTCATCGTAATTTTCACGCGTTACGCACCCTAGCGGGGCAGTTTTCTATGTTTTAGTTTTGGTGGCCTAGATTGCGGGTTTTCGACACAGATGGCGCTATGGTCTAGAAAGACCTGTGCAAGAGATTGACCCTACACATTTTATTTCGTTTTATGTGAAAACCCCGCTATTTACGGCTTATATTACTTTATATTATTTTAAAGGGCGAAGAAACGAACCCATAAAATCTGTTTTGGTCGTGACGCATGGATTTTTACTTTTGGGGCAAGCAATGTATGGCGGGCCGACCGCCTCCTTTCATCTCCATGCTTAAAAAAGAAACACGTTGTTCTAAAAGTCACTATAGGTCAATTTCACGACCACCTTGATTTGTGTCAGAGCTATCGCAACGGAAGATTCCAATTCACCTTCTGTACGAGCATAAAAAGCTTGAAGCCGAGACTTTGATTACTATCAAATCTTACTACATAGCTCTACTACTAATATCAATTAACTACTACCTAATATTTAGGTTGTCATCCTGTATATGTCATTATATGTATTTTAATTATTTGTTTTTATAGTCTGCCTGTCTTGTTCGTGTAGCGGTTAGTTCGCTGGTCTACACTCGAGACGAATTTTGTTTCTGGGTTTTTCTGTCTTGAAAGTACTCGGTAACAGCTTGGAGTCAGGAAATTGGTGGTATTGAAACCCTGTGTCTCGGAAAGCACGTTAAGCCGTTGGTCCTGCGCCTGATCCCTCAACGGTCATGTTGGACTGCCATCTCACCAAATTATTTAAAGTGTGAGAACAAAAAGTGCACTTGTGTATTGCGCACACATCTGGACACTATAATATATCCTGCGTACCTGGCCTATCTCTGTTGAGAGGGGTCGCCAATACCAAAAATCGGTAGGAGTATATTACTATAGCTCAATTTAGCTTGCATTCTCACCTTCAGCTCATTCTTGAACGCGGCATCGAGGTCTTTTCCGAAAGTAGTCTGGCCCGTAGTGCCAAAGCCAGGCTCGGAGACGAGAGAGGCGATATTGCCGTCCTCTTCCGTCCAGGCGAAGCGAGCTGGCTCACTCGTCCGCTGGTCGAGTGTGTCGGCGAAGAAGCCATCTCGGAATAGCTGGAAAAATTACATCATCATTAACAGCTAAGGACGTTTAATGCTGAACATAGGCCTCCTTAACGGTTTTCCAGAGCGAAAAGTGTGATACTGCGATCTTAACAAGTCAGTGGACGTCCTACGCTGCGCCTTTAGAAAAATATAACATAATGTAATCAAACGTAGTAATCTACTGAACACAGGCCACCGCTATAGCTTTGCACACAGCGACCGGTGCAAGTAGTCTAGACTAGGTCTAGAATACAGTTACAGTACAGTTGAGTTGAGGTCTCTGTCGCCTAAACACTTTTATTCGAAAATCGCTAGCACACACAGCACAGAAATGGGCGTTTTTACGCATAAAATAAATTAAACTGTAATAAGTCGGTGAAATGATTTTTTCCGCCAATATCGCCAACAAAGACTCCAAAAAAGGTTAACATAGTATTATTATAATTATAGTAGAATAGGAAATACATTATTTGTTTAATTGTGTCATCAAGGACCAACGATTGGCTATAGAGAATGATATAAGACAAAGTCCACCTTATTATAATACCTATTATAATAATAATATAATAATAATGATAAAAATTATATGTACATTATGTTCATTATTTTGTATTTTCCTTGCTCTCTAGTAATAGTTCAATGTAAGACCGTTGTAAGATGACTGGACTGTAGCTTATAATTTAGATAGTTGATGATTTCTCTGAAACCAGTTTTTTATAGGTTATCGCTTATTTACTCGTCAACGACCTCTTATATTTGTCAATGCAATAAAGAGTAAATAAAATATAAATAAGATAAAGTCATTAGGTATGCTATACCAATTGGGAAACACATGGGGCACAATAATACAACAAAAAAAGTTTTTTAAACTTACATCGTTTCGCGCCGAGTTTGACAGAAGCGATTCACTGCTGAACACCAAGTCCTTTTTGTCATATTTGTCAACCAGACAGACTTCACGGATGCTGCAACAATATCACAAAATAATCAAACAATAAATAAAACACACGCGAAAACAAATCAATATGGCCCCGGAATCATTTCGTCCCCAAAATAATCGAAGATCGAAACCTTATTATCTCGTCCCCCGGACGTAAGTAACTGTTTTCTGGTATTTCTTTTATTTCCTCATCCGAGAACATCATTTATTTTTACCAATATTCAATTATTTCAACAAAAAACTCGAGAGTCGCGTCAAACCGTCTTTTTTCGGGACGTCTATTGTTCTGTCGTCATGGCAGGGCGAATTCTAAATTTGAATTTTGACGTTGATTTTATTTTTCTAAATGGCAAATGGCGTTTTTGTTTTAGTTCGAATTTTATGCATGGCCAACGCGATCCAAACCTTTATGGTTGAATTTTCATATCTTTGGATATTGTTTTAGGAAAATAGAACACGAGTATGTAAGACTTTTACATAATTTTGCAAATAATATTTTATTTAAATAAGAAAATGTTATCTTCTGTGAACTTTTTCAAGAGCTTTATTATAGCGTCTAAGTGGTCTGCTCATTTCGTTCCCTGGGGCCACTCGAATACTTGAAGAATACTCAAAACATCCTACCAGTGTTTGCCGAAGGAAAATTAAGAAATATAATAATTTGCTTTGCCATAATGTTACTTCATTGCTTAAGTAGACAGTTATAGAAAAAAAAGACTTATAGAGAGACTTATAGAAAAAAAAAGACAGCACAATCAACAAATCTTACATAATAAAACCTAGCAATTGAATCATAAGAAGATATTTATTTGTTTCGTTTTTGAATACGTAGGTCTTATTTTTTATTTTGCATGTCTCAGTTTTAATTTTTTCTGATTGTTATTAATAAAGTAAGTAGGTATAAGTATATGTAACTTAAAATTCGTGAAAATACATACTGAACGTCGTTACGTTACGCTTAACGTAGTAACGTTATTTTTTTTGCTTATAAAATGCGTTTCCTATACTTTTTGCAAATTTTACAGTGAAACCTAAAACGTTATTTTGTATGTTCTCAAAAATTACTTACACTAGTCGGGAATAATCTGTCATCGAGCCGCGCTATTACTACGACTATAGTAGGTAAGTAAGTAGGTATAATGTGTAAAACAATTAATTCCCATAAAGGGCAGTGTTGGAAGGTAGAATGCTGCCGTTTCAGCCGACTGATTGAGAGGTTCGGTATGCCTTTGATTTGATCAGATTTGATTGAAATGCCTCAGACGTGTGATGGGCCCTTAATGTAATGTCGGCACCTAATTACTTAGCGGACGGAATGTAGGTACAGTTTTGTTACTATCCTCAAATATGTGGTACTATTAGATATTCTGTGCCTCAAACCTAATCATAAATTTCAAAACAGTTTGGAAATTTATTAATTCTAATGCAATCAGCAATTTACAAAACTTTTACTTATCTTCAGTAAGTAGATATCTATGTAAAAATATTTTTTTAATAAAACTACTGCACAATGATTATAATAATCTTGAAGTAAATTATAAATAAGTTCAAGTAGTACAATGAAAATAAAATTCATTAATAATTCCATCACTCCTATTAGTCACATTTCGACAATAATAACTAATTAATAGCTTTTTTTGCTATAATTTTGATAAGTTACTCATCTTTCTTTTATATAAATCTGAAGCTATGAAAAAACTGGTATAGACATCTAGTGAGTAGTAGTGAAACTAAAATTTAATAATTTTTGTGAATGTCGCGCCATCTTACGACGAGTAGAAATACTAACTGCTCTCTTATAGAGAGCTCTAGCGCCAACAAAATGTAGCTAAAAGAGACATCTAGTAGTATGTCTTTGAACTAAAAGTAAAACTTAACATTTGCTTTTTGTGGAGAGCCATCTAGCGGTCACTGCTATCACTAAGTAGCATATTATAACGCCATCTAGTAAATTATTGTTACACTACGCCGATTATGGTTCGCTTTGTAATGTTTTGCTCTGGTGGAATAAGTTCCACATTTTTTTGCTAGATGTCGCATTTTTATATAAAGGAAAATAATAGGCTTTGCAAATTGTTCACATTAATGACTTTAGTGAGTTCAGCATAAATAATTAAAAACGTACTACTACTTTTCCTGGAACGGATATTTTTAGCTTTATTTGTTTAATTGATTATCACATTTCCTACTTACTTCGTTCTTTTTCCAACTTATTTCTTGGTTGTAAAAGTTGTAAAGTCAAAAAAGTGCTAAAGAAATTAGTGTTTTGTGTAAAAAATACAAAAATAGTTTTGGTGTAGGAACTTGGGGTAATTTATGAACAAAGATGAATAAAGATGAAGATGGATAAAGATTATTATTTTAAGAAGAAGCCTGTTCACTATTTTCAAAAAAAGAGTGAACAGGCTTCTTTTGGGTGAGCTCGCTTCATCTTCGTCCCTGTCTATGCCTTTGGTATAGTCTAGAGACAAGAGCAAACTCATATCATATAAAAAAAGGATATACCAATTGAGTATTTACTATTTATAATCAGTTTTCTTAAATCATTATTTTATTTTACCAGTTTTCCACATAACTTACAGCCCTTTTCACAATGTCTGAATGTCCCATTAGCGTTATCTGTCCACTACTTCATACGAACGAGTTCCATATTATTTAAATGATTCGTTGGTTACTTATTACTTTTTTGTCTATGGTGAAACAGACCCGAATCTTGGTGAAACAGACCCGAATCTTATTTTACTTATCATTAACTATAGATTGTGTTTAGTAATTATTTCTGCTCTTTCGCGTCCCCAAAAAAGTTTTCTACAATTTCTCCCACATGTAAAACACATCCATCTACCCACTATTCGTTAAATATTTTCACACAGGATATTGCATTCTTATTAAACCTCAGTATAAAACCCACAAGCCACTCCATCTTAGTCTATTTGACAGGACGGCGGCGGCAGATAAAAGACATGTTTTGATCAACATGATAACAGGATTGCGGATTCATACTGCATTTATCATTATACTTTACAACTTTTGCAATTAAACGAACGCTATTATTTATACTTGAGTCAAAAGCTGTACCGTACAAATATCTTTTTCTTCTATATAAGAACTAGATTTAGGATTTCGAGGCTGGAGGCCTCATACGATAATTATTGCATTCAATTTAAAATTTTAATAAAAATAAAAAAAATAACAAACAGATTTTCATGAAACATGAAGGGGTACAATAATCTATTCTATGACACAAAAAAACTAAACGAAAATCGGTCATCCGCTTGGAAGCTACGATACCACAGTTATACACGTTAAACTTATATTACACCCTTTTCTTTTAGCGTCGTGGGTAAAACTACGAACTCCGTCTACGATACGATACGATACGATAATCTTTGTTTTTTTTTTTTGTACATGATTCACTTATTTTATTTATAATGAATTTACAACAAATCTTAACTTAGGGAATTATGCTATTCACAGCGTTACATAAACCTGTGGTTTTACCGAACGCTGCGCTTGTTGAGTCGTCATCGTACTCGTACTTATGAATTTGATGTAGATAATGTATTTATTACACTAAGCAAACAATCGTTTCACGGATTCGAAGCATTTCTTAAATCTTACAGGAGATTGACGGGTGTTGCTGCAGCTTTAAAATTTATTTGAATATCTACCTAATCAATAGAAAAATAAGGCTTTTTGTATATAAAAAATGCGATTGATTTTTAAATAACATAGATGCACAATAAAAAGCATGCGTTTTGTGGACTTCTTATGGTGATTGGTTTTTGTTATAAAGAACGTAGTTATATTAGCAAGTAAGTAGGTACGGTTAACGGAGTAGAAGGTAAATTATATTATTTTTGAAATATTGATATGGGTATATTGAGAATGCCTTTTTGGAATCTTGATCGAGTGAAATCTTTTCTTACAGAATTTAGTCTGTAATTTTGGTTTGATTTTATTCTCACGAATAGAAATGTCTTTCATCTCGGTACACTTACTTGCATTAGAAAATAGTCCTCATACCATTCCCACTCGTGTAATATCACCAGTTATGGATTACATGCTTGTTTTCAGCCAATTGGTAACACACCTTAGACTTTCGGATCGGTCCAATCGATATCATTGGCCACAATTGGACACAAATCACCGATGTGACGTCACAGATTGATAATGGATACCATCGGATTTGCACGTGAGCATATGTGTGCACTGCGTGGCAAACTTAAGGGAACATATATTTTTTGTATCTTTCTCGATACGTAAGCGTAAGACGTATTGAGTGCAGTGTTATATAAAGTGCATATTTAGATTTCTTTCTGAGATCAAGGATGTTGGTTTGTTTGGCCTTCTATCTAAATTAGTTTTTTATGGATTTTGTTATGACAGCTTATTTCGTGATTTGTAAGAACTTAGCAGTTAAAAAGATCAAGTTTCGATCCACACCTTTCGACATTTACAAGACATGATTTGCATTTAATATATTGATTTTAATTTGCGTACCAACCGTCCATACAAAAGTAGATGGTATAAGTGCCACTGCATTCATAATAGAAATAAAAATTATTATAGCCGTTAGTACACCAACGCATTTGCATGTGGCAGTAATGCGGCTTAAAGATTCCGATAAGGATGCAACTATCACATCTGATATAGTTGCAGCCCTGTTAGAGCGAGATATAACATTATGCGAATTTAGCATGCTGCGAATGCGTCAGTGTACTAAAGGCGTTAAATCCACTGATATCAACATTCTTTTGGCATTCTTTTGTTTACGCGACCGCCGGCGGCCTATAAACCACGTAACTACGATAAAGGCCTTTGGAGAATAGTCATTGATATTAGTATTAAAGTATTGATTATACTATTACTTTTGAGGATTGTAAGTACTCAGAAATTGTTATTTTCCGGCTGATATTTACCCCTGAGCGTGTAAGCATATTATTGATCATACTTTTCATGTTAATTATTTTGTTAATGATTTTAGATTGAATTTTTGTGTCCGAATTTCCTTGCAAGCAAGTGCACAAGTATTGTCGAGCTGAGAGCGTCACATATCCCATTATCTACGGCTGACAATAATTTCGCCGCAATGCACAATTTTCTGAATGTCTCCGCATGTTGGACCGGTTTATGCAGTCCGCACGAACGAAAATTCAAATGAGGTCCATCAAAATTTTGTTCCAATGAAGTTTTTTGGAGACGAATTGTTAACTCATGAAGAAAAATTGTATTAATCAGTCAGGTATCAAACGACTGCCGAGAGTCGCATAATAATGGATATTCTATTGTGTCTCGTTCACACATACTTGACGAGTTACATTATAAAGAAGTAACAAATTAGCAGCCATACTTCACTCATTCGTTTGCGTAAATTGCTCTTAGAAATCCTTACCATTCCTGATAAAATTTAATTGTATACCGGGACTAAAGTCACTCTTTTTAGGGTTCCGTAGCCGAATGGCAAAAAACGGAACCCTTATAGTTTCGTCAAGTCTGTCTGTCTGTCTGTCTGTCTGTCCGTCCGTATGTCACAGCCACTTTATTCTGAAACTATAAGCATTACCTAGCTGAAACTTAGTAGGTAGGTGTATCTTGTTCACCGCTTTCCGATTCAGATACAAAAAGTAAGAAAAAATAATATTTAAGGGGGGGCTCCCATACATTTCTTTTTACTCAAACCTATGCGTGTGGAGTGTCTATGGATAGGTCTTTGAAAATGATGTTGAGGTTTCTAAAACCATTTTTTCTAAAAGTGTAAGGTTTGAGATATAGACGCTTCCAAAGTGGTAAAATGGGCGTCCCCCCATCTAACTTTAAAACTAAGAAAGTGAAAATTTTGAAAAAAATATATGATGTAGATCTCAACAAAAACTTGCAACGAAAATTGGTTTGAAGGAGATCGAACCAGTAGTTTTTGAGATATTGCACATTTTTATCAACCGCAAATATAACTTTGTCTTTCATACAAACACTATGAAAAACAAAGTTATTTTTGCTGTCACAATATATTGAGATGTTTTCGTTAAGTGAAAGTAAGTGGACCCTGAATTCAGTTAAGGGTGGCACGGAACCCTCAGTGCGCGGGTCCTACACGCACTTAACCGGTTTTTTTGCCTTTACGCAGTGTTGATAAGTAGTAGAAATTTTCAGAAAACTTACAGTGTTGTCATATCAGCCAGAAAATAACAATTTCTGAGTACTTACAATCCTCAAAAGTAATAGTATAATCAATACTTTAATACTAATATCAATGACCATCCTCCAAAGGCCTTCATCGTAGTTACGTGGTTTATCCTCGCGTTTTTACCTTTGTTTTAGTTTCAAAGAAAAACATTCCTTTTCTTTTTTAATCTAATCTGCAAGAGAATCAAGTGGCAATGGGCAGGGTTTAAAGCGCGAAGAACTGATGGCCGTTGGGGCAGAAAAGTTCTAGATTGGAGACCCTTTGATTAAACGCGCAACGTAGGACGTCCACCGCCATTATGGATGGACGACCTTGTAAAGATCGCAGGATCACACTGGATGCAGACCGCTCACAACCGATCGCTGTGGAAAATCGTGGGGAGGCCTTTGTTCAGCAGTGGACGTCCTTTAGTTGATAATAATGATGATGAAGCTGATATTTCACCACGATCGCACTCTGGTGTAGTTGAGGTCTAGTCTTAGATTCACTCTTGCCATGAAGAGGCTTAAATCATATTCACTAGGGAAAACATCGGAAGGCAGCATCTATAAATGAGTCCTCTTACTTCCCTCCAGTATAACACCATCCACATATCGATCTCATACCTAGTTGCGCAAACGAGCGCGATCCAGCGCTTATTGTGTCGCACGCGCATGATTCGCGTCGATCATCGTCTACGTGACGTGATCCGAGAAATTGTCTCTGGTTTGTAATAGATAAAGGACTGATGTCTATGGGAACGGATGGTGATGGGGAATAGTAATTGGAATGAGGCTGTGATTGGTACTTATTATTATATCTACTTACTTGTGGCATATGTCCCTACAATGACTGGAATTTGTGAGCCAAAATCGCTTGCACCTCGTGTCATCTTTTGTTTGAAGTGAGCCCGTTTTAGTGTCGTGTTTGCAAGCATTTTAGTTGAAAAGTGGAAAGGCGCGAAAGAGCTTGACCGTAGGTACAAAATAAGTGAAGACAGATATTGCATTATTTGTTCAATTTCTCTTAGGACGCTTTCTGATTACTTTGAAGATAAATCAGTTAGGTGCACTTGTAAATAATTTCTGTGATTATTGGTTGATGATGATACATCGTAGATAGGTTCTTATAACTAAGTTCATCTTTGATTTCCAACTCAATAAATAAATAATTAATAAATATGCGCCAGACAACACACCAATTGTCTGGTTTCGTGGTAAGGAATTTTCTTCCTTGTGTTACGAAGTACCAGACAACGAAGTTAACAATAATAATGAATAAGTTACATTCTTTTGAGTACTATTTAAATATTCTGTGCTTTAGTAGAAAATATAAACAAAGAAAGAGTCGGATAACTCGTCTAGTAAGTGATAGAATTAAAATTCAAAGCATTCCCCAAACATAGCGTGATCTAATCAATGTTAGCTTAAGAAGCCGACACGTTACAATCACCCGACAACTTATATTATTGTTTCTCCTACATTATACGGCTTATTTGTTCTGCTATCCAATCTCGCGATACGAGCATACAATTACAAATCAGCCTCCCATGGCACAAGTTATTAAACATTACATTCTAAGCGCGCGTTTTACAGACAATTTAGTTGAACAAATTATAACGGTGAGGTACAAGTGAGAGGCGAACACCCTAAATATAGGTAAAGTAAAAGTTAAGTTAGCAGAATAGAAACAGCAGAGGTTACAAGGATTGACAAGATAAGCTATGAGTTTATATGAGGAAATCTGAAAGTGGCACCGGTGACCGAGTAGATGGTGGGATATCGTTTGTCTTGGTACGGTCATGTAATGAAGAGGAGGGAAGAAAGTGATTTAAAAAAAAGTACTGAGTATGGATGTTGCTGGAAGAGAAGAGGCCGACCGAAAAGTAATGGGCCCATCCATTACTTGTGTGAAACAAGACATGAGTGTAAAAGAAGTGATGATTCAGTGATGAGTGTTTAAAGTTAGCCTGTAAATGTCCCGCTGCTGGGCAAAAACCTCACCTCAAGCACGAGGTGTAATGAATGAGCATACTCCACCACGCGGGCTCAGTGCGGATTGGTAGAGGGCATTTGCAAGGCATGTAACCAACCTTGCTGTCAGATCAAATACAGGTTCTTTAAGATAATACATAGGTACCTCAGAGGCATATTTGAATAGGTATGATAACAGGACTTGTCAATAACCGCTCATCTCCACAACGTCTTCGCTCACCATCACCATCCTCAGGCCCCACTAAATCAATCAATCAGTCATCTATAATATGAAAATGAATATCTGAATGTGTTGCTAAGCTAAAATCTCGAGAACAACAGAACCGATTTCGCTATTTCTTTTTTGTGTTGTGTTTGTTAGTGTCAGGAGAAGGTTCTTATGAAAGAAAAAAATAAGAAAATTGCGCGGAAAATTAGAAAATGTAAGAATATTTATTTTCTTAGCGGGACCGGGGCGGAACGGAGCCGGGGGCGTAACAAAATCGCTGGGGCAGCTTGTTAATTATAAATTGCACTTTTAAAACCAACTGCGCTAGACAAGGAATCGAACCCTGTGCCTTACGCTTAACGGGCGCTTGCCCATACCACTCGGCTACCGACACGAACAAACCTGATGAATTTTGCAAGTGCTTAGTTAACGCGTAGGTGTAAATCATTTATTGATTCATAAACATGGGTAGTACATGATGTCTCATAGCCTCATCTTCTTCGCTCACCGCTAACATCCCCGCCCACCGCTCGCACTACAACCACACATGCGCGCGCGCAACACAGCGGGGCGCGATCCCTGACAGTAACAGACACACGGTTAACCTTTAGATTGAGATGTGAACCGCACTATAATAGCCTCTTGTACATGCATAGTAATATCTAGTAAGTGCCCGCCTGATAGATATACCCTCAGTGTTAGATATAAAAAACAGTGACAAGTACGTTGGTAACATGTAATTGGATTCCGTAGAGTCCTCGCTGTTTTGTGCTGCATAGGTAATGTTTATTGAGCACTTTGTTATCTGAGTACAATCCTTTAAAGATTGTCTACTTTACAATTCACAACAAATAGGATTGCAAGACTTTTTAACTGTTGTATGTTTAACTAAGGGCCAATTTCGTGATTGATAGTTTTAAAAGTCGTTGCCAGGGGTTGAATATTTTAACCAATGATCATTAAAATAGCCATTCTGACATTTGGTTTTTATGAAATCACACGATCGTTATTATTAGTTTAAATCATTAGTTAAGTTATCTACCAATCACGCAACCGGACGTAAGAATTTTTAAACAGCATATTTGACATCTTACTGGACATCTAGGTAAGCAGCAAGTACTTTTTGTGTTTATAAAAAATATATTTCTCTGGCCCCGGTCATAAATCAATTCTGATATACTATTTTTATCTCAATAAGCAATACCACAGTATGTAAAGTGCCCAGCACGTCAGACTTTACATTTTTGTTGAAAAATATCCCTTAATCCAACAGCATAAGATACCGCAGTGTTTAGCTTAACGTGCTGTTGTCCGTACATGTAAGCTGTAATATGTCCTAATAGGTGCAGTTTTAAATTGATAGAGAAAACCTAGAGGTTACACATAACATCGTAGCTAAAATTTCCATCATCAGGTTTTTAGTAATTATTTGTCTAATATGCTAGATCTGAATATACATTTTAATTCATTCTTATTTAAGAAAACAGTAAAAATATCATTACTTAATGATGTAACCTTTGCTAGAAATATAACCGTGCCATATGTAGATATATTTAAGCAAATTTCAATCAAAAAATGATTTAATTAACATCCTTTTGAATAACCAAATTTGCCGGCAACTTAAGCAGTGTTCCTTCCATACTACCACAGCAATGTTGCTAACATCGGCACATCATAAATTCATCAAGAAGTTCCAATACCCATCGAAACAAAATAAAAGTTTTGTTCGGCAAAAGACAAGAGAAAAAGTTGATCTCGAAAAAGCTTGACCCAAATAATTAGACCGGTCGAGATATAAAGCATCTTTCAAAAATATTTATGAGCCGTTACTGTCGGGTGGTCAAAAAGGGCAGCAATCCAGCTAAAGCTTTGATATTAATGCTATATTTCAGACATAACTCAATAGTTTTGAAATTCAACTATTCCGCAACCGTGTAGTTTGGCGGTGACATCAAAAATTCGTGGATGAGTCATGCGGTTGAAATATGTTAGCCATCTTTTCAATCATTTTCTTTAAGCTATAAAAACCTGAGATCTAGGTATGGCTTATGGTAGTCCCAAAAATGTTCATAAGGTACCAAAAGGGTGAAGCCTTTAAATGGATCCTACCTGCATTGCTATACTCCAGTCATGTCATTTTATTCTTAACCAAATGTAAGAGTTTCTCTAATTTTTGTAATGTACCAACTTCCTCAGTGGCGCAGCGGTGACAGGGTCGCATTTTAAGCACGTTAAGCCGTTGGTCCTGCGCCTGATCTCTCTCCCGTGTCAGATTGCTATCCCATCGGGTTATGAGAGTGAAAGGAATAGAGAGTGCACCTGTGTTTGCGCACACATTTGTGAACTATAATATATCCCGCACAGTCAGTTAGTCGTTGTGACTGGTAACCATAGTCGAAATCGGCTAGTAGGACTATTAATGTAACAACCCATCTAGGGTCGCTTTCTATAGAAAATTTGTCCTTTGCCTTATCGCTTCGCTTTGAGTATACAACCATCCTCAATCGGCAGGTGGTGTTAATTTAAAAGCCTACAACATCGACATATAAATAATCACTTCATACTCACAAGGAAACGTGGACAGATATTAACTTGGTCCATGTGTTAATGTTGGTAATTGCAGAGCCAATTAAAGGAAAGGTTTTATCCTACTACTATTATAAAGGCGAAAGTTTGTAAGTATGGATGTATGGATGTATGGATGTATGGATGTATGGATGTATGGATGTATGTGTTAGGATTATGTTTTTATACTTGATTTTGTTTGAAAATGACAACTGACTGTAAGGGTTTAGCCCAAGCGGTAAAGTGAATTTAAAAAAAAAAAGAGATGTCATGGGGACTTCTTGCAAAAGGCGGGTGACGAAAGGTTGTTTTGTTGGGAGATTAAATTGTTATTATGAGTTATGAAGATGTATAAGCCCTATGTTATCTGTTAATAAGATAAGGAAATGTAACCTAGTTGCTCACATTATGGATTCTGTACATTACATGGATTTACAAAGGTAATTATGAGTTTTCATTCTATCTGCCCTTTTCTATAATATTACACAAAGGTACTGGAATTACTACATTTCAGAAGTGATATTACCCTCATCCTAGAACGCAGTTTCATCGTCAACAAACTATTTGATTGTAGTTATGATTTGGATATGTATTACATATCTGTTTGTTGTAATTTCAGTTCTTTTTCAATGTTATCATTTTGGCGCCAAAACAGGCGGCTTTTGTTTGGTGAACGAAACAAAAACGAAGCACATTCCAGCGAGTCCTTTTCTTTTTCATTGTTTTGTGTATTCAGCCAGTACCACAGGATAGTACACATTGATAGCCAGATATATTGCAGTTTCATTATGACATCAGGATTTAATTGGAAAGAGTGCAGTGTTATTTTGTACCAAGCAAATTATGCATTGAGTACAAAGCCATTGATAATACCTGTACTACTTCTTTCTGTATGAGGTATTTGTTTGGGAATAAAATGTACATGATAATTAAGCAGAACTAGCAGCCAGCTGGTAGAACTATGTGGTAGAAATTAACAAATTATTTAGACTATATTCAGCTCATTGGGATTTTATAAAACAATTAAATCTTTGATTCAGCTTAGGTGTGGCAATGCACTAGTTTTGAAGTTTTGCCTGAATCAAATAAAATCATAAATTTTATACAAATTATATTTGACAGAAAAGATTCTTTTAACATTACTTAGCTTAATAATTATTAACTTTTAATACTCATTTGAGAATAAGAACTAATGCCTGGGTTATGAGTTTCAGACACAATGAGGAGCCCTTGCCCATCAATATGATAATTCCCCTGGGTGACTGATGAACGGACAACACTAGACTGATTTTGTCAGAGGGAAGTAAATATGTGGCGCAATCCATTCCAGTCTGAGAGTCCAGTCCATTGAGGAAAGTTGATGTTGCTATGAAAGAGAACAAAGGATTGCAGGATATCGATGATGTCACAGTAAGGAAGGAGATCATTCACAGCGACTGCTGATACCATGACACCTTGGGTTCGTGAGGTTGGCAGCTTTATATTGGAGGTTATTAATTAATGATGATAAGTAGTGAGAATATTCTCAGGATAAGTATAAGTATAGATAGAAGTATTATAGTAAGTCTGATAGTCATGATGACAACTATTGCAATGAAATAAGAATTATGATTTTTAAAGAGTATTCTTTTGGTTATCAAATGAAATTCACAGATATGAAGAAATATAAAAATCATTACTTGCCAATGATTTTTATAAATAAAGACAACAATTATTATGATTGTTCAAACTGAAAACTATGATGTCAAAAAATTCCCATGATAAGCTAATTATTACTGGTTAAGAGTATTCTTGTGGGATACCTAATACATTAAATTACCTAATTTGAAGGAACATTTATTATTTACCTAAGAATGGTTGGTGGTGGATTTGTGGTTGCCTTTTTCTAAATACAATATTATGTGGCTACTTATCTCAGAAAATAATTTTAGTATCAACCCATGCAATGAAAATGAAATGGGGTCCGCGCAGTATGGTTGTACCATTTATCTTATCAGGGATGCACAGAGTCATGATATAAAAATAAATTAAATTGTGTATAGGCACACCATTGAAAGAATTTAGGAACTGTTAAATTTAACTTTTTGCAACATTTAAATGGCATGCAAATAATTAAAATTACACAATGAAACAATTAATGTCAAAACTCATTCAGTTACAAGAGAACTAAATGGCAAATGAAAGTACCAAATAAATAATGATTAATGATTGATTAATTCTTGTCTTTATGCAAAACATGTTATGCTATATTATTAAGATAATTTATAGGTCTAAGTGAAAATATAGGTTTATGGTAATTGAAATTTAAAATATTACCTACTGCTTGAGAACTGTCAATTTAACCAACTGTAAATGTCTGGATGGTCTGGATCTATTATGAGGATTATTTTGGGTGATTTATTTATCATAGTATTTCTAGTAAGCTGCACATTCTTACCTTTTATTGCTTAACATAGTTCATCTTTTGCTCGACATGTCAAAGCTATAACGGCAAACCAGTAACAATAGACTTAAATAAAGGATACATGACTTGTGACGTACTGGGGCACATAAAACCCAATAATATTATGTGTATTTTGTGCAATGCAATATTTATTCATTTATATTAGGAACAGAACAATGTTCTATCTGCAGAACAGACTCTACCTAAAGATATTTTAAATTGCAATACTTTTAAAAAGAGTTTTGATGAAATTTATGCAAGGCATAGGAGAAACTTAATAGGAGAAATTACCATAATATGTCTGTTCCTTTTAAGTTTATGTCTCATAACATAATTTACCAAAATTTACAGATATTATGTTGTAGGTAAACTTTAAAGCCATGTATAATATAGTTCTATAGGTTTTATTGTGATGTTAAGATAATTTAATGCTATCATGTACCTTGATATTCTTGATTGTACTATCTCAGATAGTCAGATATAATGTCAGCGAGTAAGACATCTATGTGAAATAAGCTCTGGAAGACTATATTATTTAATCTACTGACTTATTACCTGTAAAAGATTTATTTACTATTATTTATATACTATTTGAAACTTAATTGCACTATAATTTGTACAATTGGCGAACTTAATGTTTTGGTCTTTCTCTGCCAGTCAACTGCTTGGGAATGCGGAGTTAACGCGATTAATTAATATCTCATTATTTTGAATGGTATAGACAAGTGCCTAGTCAGCATAAGAGACAGGGATCGATTCTGTGTTTGAAACAGTCACTTTTACATCTGATTATTCGGTAGACATAGTCATATAAAACAAATGGTTTGGATCAAAGAAAGGTTCTTCTACGAGTATTACAATACTTTTAGTGATTGAGTGACTGCCATATCAACATCAAAATATATGATGTCAGCGTGCGTAGTAGGCATACTTTTGTTATGTTTATGTTTAATCAGTCAGGTATCAAGCGACTCCCGGGAGTCGCATGATAATGGAGTTTCTGTTGTGTCTCGTTCACACATACTTGACGAGTTATAGATCCCTATTCATTCCCATTAAGAATTTACATAATTCACATAATATGAGAACACAAAGCGTATGATGTGATGATAAAGTACAAGTTAACAATAAACAAACCAACTTATGTAAAAAGCATCAAAGCAGGTAGTCCACGAACGAAACAGGCACTCACTGTCACTGCGTTCGGGCAATCGCTCTTATGCCACAGCAATAAGATCCGTGTTCGTTACTTGCGGAGTTTTGACAGATGAAATGAAAACATAAACTTCAGACAATATTTGGACCAGATTGTGGGACGGAATTTGTCTTTAATTATTTTATGGACTTTCGTAAAGTTTTAGAGCTTTAGTAAAAGGTTCAGGATCTTTGCCAAGTTTATCAAATACGCTGATACACGTCTTTGTTTGTTGCGTACTTAATTTTAAATCTTCAATCGCATCAATGTAATTGTTACAGTTCTGTTTGAGTGAATAACTTTCCATGTAAGTACCTAGTTTTGCATGGTGTTATGTTTTTAAAACACACATATCTAATAGTTGTATGCTTTAGTTAAAGCATGTTTAAATAATTTGGATTAAGCTTGATCTTGATTTGATATCATTGTTGATATCAAACTTTGTGTTTCTTTCTTTTTGAAGAAAAGTATTGCTATTCCCTATTAATTCATTGGATTTTGTATTCAATGTAAAAGGAAGAATGTAAGAGGGAAGTTTGTACAGTAAGCATAACTTATGGGATAAATGTTGAAAAGCGCTGCGTTTGTTTTTACATTAGCGACAGTTCACATGTGCAAAGCAAATGTTTTCGCTAGATAATTTTTAGAAAATGAAAAATAATCTAATGACTAACATTATTTGGAATGATAGGTTTCAGAGAGGCAACTTTTTTGTACTAAAAATTCTCAGTAAAAAAAATAGCATTTCCAGTAAGTGACATCCCACATAGGTACATAAAAAAATGTGGCAATGCATGATGAACAGGCAGGAATATAGATGGGCGGGTGGGTAAAAATACAGTGGATATTTATCCAATTTATTCCCACCCGGTAGGTAAAAATTGATTTATACCTAATTTACCTGGGTGTTTATTACGAATGCTGGGTATTTATTAAATTTACGTTGAATACTCATTGTTTTGAGTATCATTTGGCTATGTATGAATACCTAGACCTACAATATGATTAGAAATATCGTTTATGCTATACAGTCAGTCATCATATTCACTTAAAATCATAAATTATATCATTCGTTTCAACATAATCGGATAATGTTGAGTAGTATGAACAACTTTTTTTTTTTTTAAATGAGTATAACTTACAAAAGGACAGAGACAAAAGGAGTCATTTCAACTTTGCAATATTTCACTTGAAGACTTGGTAGCGGTGACAGCACTCAATGTAAATCTGCATCTCGTCGTATTCTTTTTGTTTTGCATCAGTATTTGAATTTATTATATTTTGAGCACGTTGAACACTTTGACATATCTTTCCTTCTTTGCTGAAGCATTCTTGTGTTACAAGTATTACAAAACAATAAATGCACTCTACGCGATTTTTGTAAGATTTGTAACTAAATGTTTGACAGTACTACCTTACATCCGTCTTTGGTCGAGAAGTTGTAAAAATAGTTATTACAAAGACTACGCGCAGTGACATTACATTCAAAACTGTCAAGTTATAGCCAACGGCGATAGAACTGCGCAGGTGGCAATCCCAGGTAGATAAAAAGATAAAGGGAAGTGTTGCTTTCTTAAATTTCAACCACATTATATTTGTATATTTATAAAATTAGTTTGTACTAAATTCTTAGATCAACAAATACGCATAATGTACTGCATGCACTGATTAAAATTTTGTCCTGTAAAACTGTTTAACCTTACACAGTCTCCCTCTTCCCCTTTGGGATTGCCAAAATGCAAGTACGCACTGTATTTGCAACTAAATGACAGTTTTTATGGGATTTAAATAAAAATATACCATTTTTATAGTTCAGTATTATAAACTACTTGAAAAGAAATTAAATCACACCATAAAAGTGACAAACTTCAATAAAAATATTTCATTTATTTTTTTAAAACAGGCTTTAATTTATACCCGGTATCAATTGGAATCGGGTGGGTTAAAATAGCGTGGATTGGATATTTATCCAGTGGCTGGGTTTATATCCGGGTAGGCGCCCATCTATAGGCAGGAACAAGAGTTTATATACAAAACTAATTGATATAATGTTACTTGAGTTGTAGTAATGATTTGAAAACTCCTGTGACGTGACTAATCACAGTGTCTTTTTCACAGTCAACATAAATGCTCTTATATCTTTAATTGTATAAATATAGTAGGAAGACGTTCCAACTTATAGAAAATGTTATCAAAACATCTTTTGTGCCTCTGTTTTGATACATGTAGACAAATACATAACTGTATGTGCTAATTAAGCCAAAATTGTTGTTAATATGAGCAGTTTTAGGAGATAGATATGTACCCAGAATATTTCTGATGATGATATATTTTTATTTTTATTTCTGACACAGTAAGTAGGTACAAGAATGTAAATGCGGCAATAGAGAAGTACCTACCTATAAGTTATTGTACTTTAAATAGTGGTTTGTTCGTATATACTGCCGTGATATACCTACCTAGTTATTTAAATATATTTTTAAATTAGTTACAATACAGAGTTAATACAGTTTCTTATTGAACGAATGATGTATTATTCTGCTTATTGAATCTGAAAGAATATAGTAGTTTATAGTAGTACAATTCTTATACAGAGTACCGTTAGTGTTTGTTCGGGTTTCCTAATAGTTACATTACTTATAATTAAGATGTTCTCATGAGAGATCCTGTAACGGACGGCTATTTTCCATACCGTCAGTAGCTCTTTTAGTAATACCTAGGTATTGATTGGTTGTTTGTGTACGTTTTGGACAGATGTTGGGAAACAATTTGAAAAATGCTTGTCTATGGATAAAGAATGATGAAACGCAGTTTATAATGAAATTTTATGATGTATTTTTATGATTATAAACTGGGAAGATACTGTTTGCAAAATTTCCGAGTGGACATGGGAATTGATTGGTTCATGTTCAAACGTTTGAATGTTATGTTCCTGCATGAGAAAAGTGGAGGTTCCTAAGAATGACATGAGTTAAATACATCCCTGGGTAGATCGATAAAACTTATTTTTCAAACAAAAGGTTTGATACATAATTTTATTGATCATAGAGGCCCAGTTGAATGTGATAGGTTCACGTTCATGCGGATGTAGGCTGATGTGTCTTCATAAGAATCTCGATTTCATGCTGATGTATAAGTAAATTGTTGAGACTTGTATGCCTTCGCGAATGACGGGGATTCCATACCGATAACATGAGATAGCTACTCCCTGGGTAGATCGATAAAACGTATGTTTTCAAACAAAAGGTTTGATACATAACTTTATTGATTATAGAGGCTCAGTTGAATGTGATTAGTTCATATTCATGCGGATGTAGGCTGATGTGTCTTCATGAGGATCTCGGATTCGTGCCGGTGTACGAGTAGAGTTTTAAAGACTGGTATAACTTCGCGAATGACGGGGATTCCATACCGATAACATGAGTTAGCTACTCCCTGGGTAGATCGATAATACTTATGTTTTCAAACAAAAGGTTTGATTCATAATTTTATTGATCATAGAGGCTCAGTTGAATGTGATTAGTTCACATTCATGCGGACGTAGGCTGATGTGTCTTCATGAGAATCTCGGATTCGTGCTGTTGTATGAGTAGAATTGTAAAGACTGGTATAACTTCGCGAATGACGGGGATTCCATACCGATAACATGAGTTAGCTACTCCCTGGGTAGATCGATAATACTTATGTTTTCAAACAAAAGGTTTGATTCATAATTTTATTGATCATAGAGGCTCAGTTGAATGTGATTAGTTCACATTCATGCGGACGTAGGCTGATGTGTCTTCATGAGAATCTCGGATTCGTGCTGTTGTATGAGTAGAATTGTAAAGACTGGTATAACTTCGCGAATGACGGGGATTCCATACCGATACCATGAGTTAGCTACTCCCTGGGTAGATCGATAAGACTTGTGTTTTCAAACAAAAGGTTTGATTCATAACTTTATTGATTATAGAGGCTCAGTTGAAAGTGATTAGTTCACATTCATGCGGACGTAGGCTGATGTGTCTTCATGAGAATCTCGGATTCGTGCTGTTGTATGAGTAGAATTGTAAAGACTGGTATAACTTCGCAAATGACGGGGATTCCATACCGATACCATGAGTTAGCTACTCCCTGGGTAGATCGATAAGACTTGTGTTTTCAAACAAAAGGTTTGATTCATAACTTTATTGATTATAGAGGCTCAGTTGATTGTGATTGGTTCACACTCATGCGGATTTAGGCTGATGTATTTTCATGAGAATCTCGGGTTCGTGACGGTATATTGGTAGATTTCGTGAATGTTGATGGGTTCATCACAACATAGACATAGTTTTGGTTGATGTTCTGTTAATAATGAACTGAAAACTTGAGATTGTGATTCAAAAACTAGATATTGTTATTTTTGTTTTTGTAAAAGGGGCTATTATTAGAGTCAGTTGGATTTTTATCAACTTGTAAGTTTATTTTATTGTAATGATCAATTGGTATTTTGTAACTTAGAATAAAGGAAGCCGATTGTTAGGATTATTCGCGTGCATGAGGACATGCACGAGGTCAGGATGGACGATTGTTAGGATTATGTTTTTATACTTGATTTTGTTTGAAAATGACAACTGACTGTAAGGGTTTAGCCCAAGCGGTAAAGTGAATTTAAAAACAAAAAGAGATGTCATGGGGACTTCTTGCAAAAGGCGGGTGACGAAAGGTTGTTTTGTTGGGAGATTAAATTGTTATTATGAGTTATGAAGATGTATAAGCCCTATGTTATCTGTTAATAAGATAAGGAAATGTAACCTAGTTGCTCACATTATGGATTCTGTACATTACATGGATTTACAAAGGTAATTATGAGTTTTCATTCTATCTGCCCTTTTCTATAATATTACACAAAGGTACTGGAATTACTACATATGGATGTATGGATGTTTGTTACTCTTTCACGTAAAAACTACTGAATGGATTTGAATGAAACTTTACCACAGTATAGCTTACACATCAGAATAACATATAGGCTACAATTTTTGAGGTTTCTAATGTGAGGTCGTAAAAAAACACATTTTTTGCGCTACTAGACGGGACGAACCTGAAGTCCACGCGAACGAAGTCGCGGGCAAAAGCTAGTACGGAATAATCCCTCTCTGTTGCAGGTTCAAGCTAGGAGTTCTCGGGAGTAAAATAAAGATAACAACTTAGGGCTTTTTTACACAAAAAAGTTTTTTTTAAATTTATATTTACAAATAAAAGTTAGGGAGATAGTATATTTTTACTTGAGTCGCACAATTTTGATATAGTCATGAAATATTAGCTTTAAAACGCAGGCTACTATAAGTAGTTAGATGAATAAGCGCATTTGGTAGCCTTTACAAATATACATGTAAACAAACAAAAAACTACCTTGAAATATATATTTATTTACTATACGTATGGCCAGTTTCACAATATATCAATAAGTTTTGGTTAGTTCTATCTGCCAGATACTTCATAGAAAATAACGTTCTATATTTGAATTATTCCTTGGTTAGTGCTTAATTGTCGATGGTGAAAGAAGCCCTTAGTAAATCCTCTCATTGTGTCACAGCTTTAAATAAAATATTGACAAGGAACCTGTTGATTTTGGCGCCTAATAACCGAAGATGTAAAACTTAACATATTTTTTGGACCGGCAATAAGTAAGGACGTACAGACGGACAGAACGATTTGCGAGTCGACACCACCTCGTAACTTCCTACCACGTCATATTTGCATACAACGCTTCCATACATAGAGCTAAGAATGTCATAACAGTACAGATAGAAAAGTGAAGTTTAATTTTATTTAGGATATTTTTTTTTCGTTTCAATTTGAGCTGTAAGTATATGCCTAGCACAAATTAATCTAAAAGAAAATATTACATTAGATGTTAGTGAAATTTTGATTTTGTCCTAATAACTAATGAGGTTGAAAGTTGTGGGGCCTATACTTTTCAAGCTCGTATCTAAATACTAAAAACATGGCTTGTAAAAAAATCCTACAATTATTATAAATGTGAAAGTTAGGGTGGAATATTTGAATTTAAATTTAACCACCATTTAAAGATGCTTCTTTCATAACCCTTGGTGGTCCTGTCTCTCCGTTCCTACTGCCATAAGGCTCTGATTTAGTGACCCTGCAAGTACAAGGGGGCTGTCGTAATCCTGCCTTGTTATCGCACTCGTCGCTACATCACACAATGCAAAGAGTTTCAGTAGCTTCACTGTAATTGAGGCTGTATTCAAAGATCAAGATCATGTTAAAGGATGTAATGAACTTAGGAAGGTTACAATAAATTGTTTATTTATTTATTACAATACCTACATCAACAGCAAAATGTATCTAACAGCACTTAACTAAGATTACGACACAGTTTAGTTCTAGTAGGAAGGAACATTAAAGAACATTAGGAACATCATTTGAATCTTGTCTAATTAACTGAATCCCTGTCCTATACTTTATGCGTTTAAAAATGAACACTCAAATAATAATATTTATTCTTAACAGTGAGGGAAAAAAATCCGCTCGTGGGTCAAAGTTCTGGTTGTTTTGTCTCGAAATAACTCGGAATTGTGGGTGTGACAACGCCCATGTGCAAAACGCACGCTAAGCCATAGGACCTAGGCCCCTATTTTTGAATCACTCGCTTGGATATGGCGAGTGATTTTCGTTCGAAAACGATTTTTTTTCTATGACTTTTGACACTACGTCGAACGAAAATCACTCGCCATCTTGAAGCGAATGATTCAAAAATAGTGGCCCTGCACCTGATATGATTAGTCATCTTTGGTATAAGAGAGTGAAAACGCAGAGAGTGCAATTGTATTTTGCGGACATAATGGAGCTTACGTATGTTCTCTTTTGTTCTTGGTTACTCTTGGTTGAGAAGACATTTGTTATTGCGGAATGAGACAGCAAATATGTACCCCAATCACGAACATTTGACATATCCGTCACGTAATCATAGCGAGTTTACGTCAGTCGGCAGCACGATGCACTCCCGTTTCATGTAGTAAGCTCGAAAGCATTACCGCAGATGACGTCATAGTAACGTAAATATGGCACGTCCAGAAACAAGTTAAACAAACTATTTAATTAAAATTATTGAAATATATTATGTTATTCGAGTGTCAAATTTTTTGTTTGTTTTACGTCCAATACAGGCGCTTTCTAATTCTCATACAAATGATTACGTTACTATACGAATACTTTGACGCAATTATTCGTGATCGGGATACTGAAAACCTTCTACATCTCTCTGCACTGTGTCTACTCGTTGAGCAAACACACCATGGTAATGATCAATCAGATGATTTGTGCTGTTGTTAGGTCATTTCGCGGTACCCTTACTTCTCGGAAGGCACAGCTGAATTACAATCATTTTAAAGTGTGAACCGTTTAAGTACTAATGTTGGAATTAATTACAGTTAGTTGGAAGATCCTGTGATTGCATAGTTGGTCATTTTAATTGTAATACTAAGTTTGTGATTGATTTTGAAATTCGTGGTATTTGCCAGCATTCCGTAACACAGCAAAACAAATTAATTTCTGATTTGAATAATATGAAATTATTATTAATTATATGCAGACGCTTGTTTTAAGTCGATAATGCATCTTTACAAATGAAATGAACGAAACAGTATTAACGGCTCTTTTTACTAATTTAAAAAAGGAGGTGTTCAATTCGAATCGACATAGGTAGTATGAATGTGACATTGTTGGAATTGGATATTTGGATAATATTTGAGTGTGTTGATCTAGTTAAGCTTCCAAACACGTATGCTAAGTTTCGTAAGCGTATTATGTATACATATTTGTAATATTTGTTTATAAGTAACACACATAAAAAATATTGAGACAACATAAATAGGTACATAAACATCAATATGAAACCACACGAGTAATCGTACGAGAAGTGACAGAGAAAGCAAACTACACTGATTCCATTCACAAATACTCTTCTATGAAATCCGTAATGCAAGCAACAGCCAAAGGTTGCGTCTCTAATAAACCTATACTCGAAACCGTTATGCAACATTCTAAATTCAGGTTTATTAATGCAACGGCGAATTGTGCGAAATTTCCCAGTAACTCAATTTTATTTGGCACGTATCGTTGCTTTATTGCGTTAAAGTGAACCCTAATTATTTTAAAGTGGCCATTAACGTCTTGTAAGTCTGTTGTGGTGTGTCCGAAGGGATTTATCGTGGATATGTGCGCAGGAGTGGCGGAAATAGTGCGGTAAATTGCCACTATGAGCGCTGTAAGTGATTTTCAGCGTGTGGCTGGACAATCGATTTTTAATTAACACAGAATCTGATTCGATTGTTGAGTTTGGTTACGGTCAGAGTAAAATAATGCATTCCCGCGGTTAACTGGAAGAGGATGCCCTAAGGCATTAAATCAGAAAATATTACAACTCTTAGTGCAATAAAGTTTATTTAAATAAATGATAAACAAATAAATAAATAACAAAACTTTAAATTAGCTATGATAAAAATTAATAAGTGAAGTATACTGAAATTCACTTTAAATACCTAGCAAAAGAACTACGAGTTTGTGATTTTTTCTAAACAAGTAGGTATTCATCAGCATCATCATCATCATTATCAGCCAAAGGACGTCCACTGCTGAACACAGGCCTCCTCCATGGTTTTCTTTACCAGGTAGTCTGTCCATATTGTCGGTGGACGTCATACGCTGTGCCTTTGGTCAAGGTAATCATATTTATATATTTATATTTCTTTGTGATCTTAATCATTATAGATTCTATTTCTGTCTCGATTGGCTTAAACCTGGTCAATATATTTCCTAAACGAAGAGATTAAGGTATAAGGTATAAGTCGATTCATAAGACAACTAAGATGTGTATAGATAGTATACGCATCTTAGTTGTCTTATGAATCGACTTATACCGAAATGCAAGCGATACTCCAGGCGCATTTCCTGTAAAACCACCAGGTGGCGCTCGAAAAATGCTAAGATAAAATTGGAATTTTCGTGTATTTATTGATTAAGAAGAATGTTTGAATCAAGCTAAAAAAAAAATTTTTTTAACGATTTTTATTAAGTTTTTGCTACGTAAGTTAGAAGGATATTCGATGGAGCAAAAAATCGGAATATTAAAATTGTCTACGCGAAATGTCAAAAATCTTGCTTCAGGAGGCCAATTTTCGTGCAGTTCGTATACGAAAAAAGTTCGACGATCGAATTTTCTTATTCTAAGAAAATACTTTAGTTTTTGCTTTATTTGGGTCACGACTTCTAAGCATTTTGATTTCTTTCGTCCGCTATTTTATTTTACGCGGATATATTACTTGATTTTTTTCGGTAAAACAGTGATACTCGTAATCGAATTACCACACGAAATAAGTTCGAACATGCGAGAATCGGCCTCCAGATTTCCAGCACAGCAACACTAATTGTAATGTCTCAAATGAGTTGTAAATTGGTAGTTTGCGCTCTGTGCGATGATTTAGAACGCTCTTCGAATACTAGTGTCGTGCTAATGTCCTAACGAAATGCAACACTACTAATATATCGTGGTACCTGCTGAATATTGAATAAGTTAGCTGAAACAATGTCATAATTCTCAGTGCACCTGGCAAGGTCTCAATTATATAGTGTCATTATGGCTGCAAAAAGTTCTTAGTATTATGAATGAGTAGCTATGTTTTTGAGACTTCTTCAGTAGATTGAGCCAACCATATTTACACCTTACCAGCAATTAATAATAATTGGTATTAATCATTGATATCACATTAAAACTGTACGGACTCAATGAGTTATTTCATTCATTCATGAAGTTAGTGAAAATCAATGTGGTAGTCGATATAAAACGTGACCTATTTTTATATGGTATTCTCTTTATTACAAAATTAATAGGAATAAATCTATGAATAGTTTATTCCTTTACCCAAAGGTTGTCTGAAAGAGATCGCTTTTAGCGATAAGGCCGCCTTAGTTGTACATTTACTTTGAGGTAAAAAACTGTAATTTACTTTGTGTTGTACAATAAAGAGTTATATTATTATTATTATTAAGTGCAAATGGCGGACTTAATACTTTAAAGCATTCTCTACCAGTCAACCAATGAAATACCATGCTTATGCTCAGCAGTGGACTGCAGTTGTACGGAACTTTGAAAAGAAAAATTCAGCCCTAAATCACCTGTTGGAATAAGGTTGACTCAAGTATAATTTTATTTGTAGGTACAAGTCGGCAGATTTTTGGAATCAAAAATAAACTGAAATTATAAAGTTAGCAATAAAGTAAAAGGAATAGACAGGTGCACTCTCTATTCCTTTCACTCTCATAGCCCGATGGGACAGCAAGTTTAGACATGGGTCGTCGACGGTTTTCTCGTCGACGAAACTAGACCGTTGAATTTCGTCTATCGACTAGTTGAATTCGTCGACTAGTTAACTTCTCGACTGCATGAACTCATCAACTGTCTAGACGAGATAGACGATCGACGACCGACACGTTATTTTAGAATTACAGTATAGGAAGGAGGTACGTAAGTTTAGCGTATGTATGTATGTATATTTAAATCCTAAGAAAAATTTAGTATAAAATTAAATGATCTTCCCTTCATACTTTTCAGGCTTAGGACTGACTGAATAGGCTTTCGCGTCTTTTCCAAAATGATGCCACAACTCACTTTTTCCCGCCATTACATTCGAATACTTTAGTATTGTATTGTCTACACTACACGATACGATCACTTTTAACTATCTTTATTTACGTATTTACAAACAATAAGTACAATAAACACAACATTAAAACAAGAAGTTTTACTAATTCACTACTATGCAAAATGCAGCGCGACGCGAAAGCCGAAAGATCAAAGTAAACAAACAAGTGAAAAGAGCTCACATACATAAATCAACACACAGACGCACACATCTGCATTCAGACACGTCATTCTCTCTCTTTCGTAACTACCACAATACCCTATCTTACGTCCCTCTTAGATTACATTCAACGCGAGTCAAAACGGCTTGTCTCACTAGCGCGTTTGTTGTAATAATAACGTTCCTAATACGTATAAAATAAGGTTTACTTTAGATTGTTTCGACGTAATCAACTACAGCAGCAAACGACGAAACGAGACGAGAACGAGATTTTTTTGTCATTATAACTTTCTTACTTATTGCCTTTGCCTTAAAGTTTATTTTAGATTGTTTAAACGGGTTGTATTATTCGTCTACGTTAATAAGCGTTGACGTCGAGTGTCGACTCTCGCGTCGCGCGTCGATACGAACCTGCAGTCTACTCGTTTAGCAGTCTATAAATTCGACTAGTTGATCTGAGAACGGTCGACCGTCCAATCGTTGACGTCGCGTCGACGGTTGATTTAACTAGTCCGTCTATTGAACGCTCATGTCTATCTGACACGACCGGAGAGAGATCAGGCGCAGGACCAACTGCTTATCGTGCTTTCTGAGGCACGGGGGTGAAACACCGCCAACTTCCAAACTCCTGGCAACCCTAAGAATTTCTGAACAGAAAAACCCTGGAACATATTTTTTGCCCGACCTGGGGATCAAAACCGGGACCTCTGAGGCAGGCGCCACTATAAAATGCGACCCTCTCGCTGCTGCGCTACCGAGAATTAGGAAATGCGCCGTCACACTAAGGCCTAAAGTCTAAACACGATGCGCGCGCGCCGCCGCAAGCGACGCTACCGCGTCCGCGTGAAAACAATTTGTTTTACAATGGACTATCTATTTTCCTCATTATCTAATTAGAAATAATTAATGGGTAGGGCTGAGTAATTGGGAAGATGAGTGATTAGTCACTTTTTAAAGCGTTTCGACGTTAGTTTTTGTCGAAATATAATTAAATACTTTAGTGACGTGCTAGAAAATTTATTAGTACACATTTAGTATTTAAATACTTTTAATTGTTTTTATATAATTTATTAATTCAAATTATAAATGTCTAACTTTCCTTATACTACAACATTTTAATCTCGTCAACATAATCGTTGTATTAAATAATTTTGAAAACTGTATTGCTTAAGAACAATGCAATACTATTAAGCCAAATGTGTTAATTATAGCTGTTTGTTTTCCAAATAAAGATAAAAAAAAATACTCTGGAAATAATTATTATCAAGTCACTTATAATTCTATATAACTTCGTTTCTGCTTAATTTATTCATAGAATTCCTCTATGTTTCTGAACAGTCCTAGTCCCTTATTTGTATAACAATCCCTAATAAAGCCGATTTTTTTTACAAGATGATCTAGGCACAACGTAATTGGTTCTATTGTAGTTTGCTGCATATGAAATATAAATACATGTTTTCGTACAAAATTGCTTGTATTTTACAAAAATAAGAAATATTCATTAATGTTCTATTTTTCTTTTTTACTACTTTACTTTCAAATCGCTCGTTCCATCTTCGAATCCATCTTAGTCGCACTTGACTTGGTCTGGAGTCAAGAGCAAACCCATATAAATAAAAAATAAAAGAAAAGTTGGCGTCTCTTTATAACTACTTTACTAAGTCAGAAGTTTCAAAGCTGATGAGAATTAGTACATTTAAATCATTTGTTTAGAATGTTTTTAACACTCACAGTGTCTTGTTTTCATCATTCTCAAGAGAAAAGGGTACTTAGACAACACTAATGGCTGCGACAGAAGAGGCCAATGTTTTTTTTGGGTCCGCAATTTTTTTGAGATACAACTTTATACCAAGACCAGATAATGAATACGGGTCCAGCATCCAGGCTGTCTCCCGTCGCCCAGGGCACCATCTGATCGCAATTACGTCACGACACGACCAACTATATCATTTGCGGGGAATTTTAATAAACGATTTATGAGTTTTCATAGATAACTCCTGATTTTATGGCCCTTTACATCATGGAGATTTTAATTAAATGTGGAATAATGACAAGCATTACTATTTTAGAAGTGTATGCAATTTTTTTTTTATAAATAAAATACAAAGTCGATGAAATAGTTTGCAGTATCTGTGTTCAAGATATAATTATATTTCAAAACCAAAATGCCATATAAAAGTATGATAAATGCTCTTCGTATATCGGATTTATTTTTCTTAAAAATAAATTGCAATATCAATCAACAAAATATTTTCAATATCAAGCTCCGATAGTGAATTTAGGCCGCACTGACCAAAATAACCCATCAAAATTATGAATGAACCGAGTAACCTGCTGCGCGAAAGTATGCGTACGCGCATGATAGACACCTTATTATTATTTTTTTACCGCAGAATCTTACCGAGAAACCTACAGCAGAATTCTGAGGAGAAAAGTTTAATTAAAACTTGCTCGTTGCATTATCTCTGGAACAATGAATGCAAACAATTACAATCTGTGCGCGGAGCTTGTTACGGGACTTGGTGTCCGAAAACGTCGTTAAGAACGAGTTTTTAATGTAAACTGTGGTTCTGTACCTACCTGTCTATTATGAAGTACTCATTCTAATTAATCTTGGATGTAAACATAGTATTTATAACGAATAATATTAGAAATATTTTTACATATGAAACAATACATAAAGCATTAGGTATGCAATCGTATAGAAGGAATGGTATACTTATTATTACACAAACTTAATTACGTAAATAAAGTTTTTTTTTACATCAAAATGTCTAATAATTAGTCAGAAATATTCTGACTAATAAACAAACGACGTGCTATGTTTTTTTAAATAAAACGCAGGAAAGAAAATCTACTTAAAACCTGTAGAATGGGTGTGCATATTAATTAATTAATAAATCATTAATATTAGGGGCTTACATTAAATTTGATTAAAGTTGTGCAACACAACTATAATTAATTTACTGTGGGCCCCTAAAACCACGAGAACGTGACCCAAATTGCTCTTTTTGCGCGAACGATCCGATAATGGGTGAAATTTGCCGAAAGCGTGCACTTTTCGGGGTCAATTTGATTTATATTCTGTTTGATACAGTTCCGCAAAATTCATTTTTTCCCCTTCACAACAATGTGACTTGAATTGATGAGGTGGAAAGCTGAAACGAGGTTAATAAGCCGCCATTATTAAGCGGGCTTTTGTTTCTGAGGAAAAGAATATGAAATAAGTTACCATTCACTTTGTAAATGCAATAAAAATGTGCAATAAACATACCTTACAAATTGTAACTTGAATACAAAGACAAAAAACCTTTACAGTAGGAAGGAAAGTTCGTTGTTAGATTTTAATACTCGTGTTAGTTTTAGTCTATTCAAAGTGTAAAAAGAGATTTTATATAAATAAGTATATATTTCAAGCGTATCTACATTTACGTCGTAAGCCAAACTAAGGCAACAATAAGACAAAGCTGTAGAAATGAAAAATGATCTCCGTCAATTTTAATGTTGGTTTCGCCGCCTGTAAACTAATTTAACAACTGACACCCATCTAGGAGTACTTACCTATGTCTACCTCCTCAAAAAACCTCAAAATTCCAAAAGCTACACACTTCCTCGTCTTACAAGATAATAGGCATTTATCTCCCCCCTCCTCAAAGCGGTGACAATCCCCTCAATCAATTTTCAAATCAGTCGATGAGCGACAAATATTGCTGATTTCCTGGCCACACCCCATTTTTTGGCGCAAAATTGTTTCGGATATTACGGAAATCGACGTTGAAACAAAGTGTTGGATTGTATTGGCACTTGGGGTCTTTAAATTCCTTAACGTAGGAGTACCTATCTTTTGTAATGTACTATGTCTAGTAAATAAGAAGAGGATTTATGTTTGTCTGATTTCATTCAATCATTATCTTCTTCGATTCGTAATAGGGGGTATTAAGTAAATATGTAGATAGTTCAACTACCTCATATTTATTTGAGGTCGGTATGAAAATTATGTAACCGTGCTGAATGATTTTGAGATCACTTTTGCTTCTTCAATGTGCCATATCTCCAACAACGTTCCTAAAAATAAGTATTTACATATATTGCGTTGATAATTTCACACGCAACTTCACGCTTTTCGCTGTGTCAGCAGTTCAAGATGTCACGAACTCAATTACGCGCGCCGTACAATGCGTAAAGCAACAACACATTTGCTTAACAATAACTTAAGCTGGCCGAGCCTGTATGCTTATGCTGCGTTTAGGTTGTACCCAATTTAAGGGCTTAAAGCAGTCACAATATTACGATTTAATGCTTATGTTGCTAATTGAGCATTCATAATATGATACAATGCTTTTTGTTTAAAAAATAAACATATTGTAGATTTTATTAATAAGTTTGTAGTTTCTGACAATATTGCTGGTATCACCTTTGTAAATTAAGAAAAAATAAACTCTCATCTATCTCTTTGGTTATTGGAGCAACGCGGTGAACATTCTCATTGTATTCTTTATAAAAATAAAGAAATTTGTTAATTTTTAAGTACAGCTTGTTTTATTTCAAAACTTACATTGAGTCGATAGCAGTGTAACATCTTTTTTTGTAAAGTCTGTTTTTCTTGTAAGCAATCTTAATATTCCTTAATTAACGAAACAATTTATTTAAAATAAATACATAAATACGTAAAACTTACAACCTACATAGGTAATAATTTTGTAATAAACTAGTTTATTAATTCACTGATATTATTTTAAAAGTTATAAAATTATTGTTAACATTGTGCAACTAGCAAAGAAAAACGGACATATCTCTTTTTTCATTAAGCGAGTATTTAGATAAAATTGATAACATAAAGTTCACAAAGTAAATATTTACAAGTTTATCATTATAGTACTCGCTGTTTCAAACTGTCAATAACTATTGCTTAGTAGGTACTAGCTCAAGTGAACTAGCACGTCTAAGCACAGCACAAGTTCCCTGCAAGTCCGTTAGCTCATTGGCAACCTGTTCGCTGATTTATCCCGCTTGCAGTAATAGTAGATTGTTATACAAGGGGAGAAAGCGACCCATTTCACTCGAGATGTTTCTGGCGCTCGAACGAAGTGAGAGCGCCAATAATTCGAGAGTGAAATGGTGCTTTCACCCGAGTTAAACATACTATTTTTCATTTCGACTGTGAGGAAAAACATTAAATTTACAATAGTGGTTGTAGATGTCATGGTCAGGTATTATGTAGTACAGCGAGAAAGGAAAACTCAAGTTTTTGCACAAAAATACAGTTAATTTACAGTTCTCCAAACATCTAACATGGTTAGAAAGAATAACTATACGAATACATTAAATCAGTACGAAAAAGCAGACGATACGTAATAATTAAAATCCTTGTAAAAAATCACAGATTAGTAAGAGTATGTCTAAAAAATATCGATCGAATTTTCCCCACATCTGTGGGGAAAATTATCTAATAATTGTCAAAATTTTAAAAAGTAGGCATAGTGTTCAAAAAGAAAAAATGACACTGACAATGTAAAAAAAAAGTGTCATCTTGGTATTATGGCGGGAAGCCGAATATTTTAATCACAGATTAGTAAATATATATTTTAATCATAGATTGAATCAATTGAATATTTTTTATATCAACGATCATAATAAACATGTTTTTCAATGTATAGCTAAGCATAATGCTTATTATTTTTATAATATGATGTGACTCAATTATCTTTGATCCAAGCTTTGACTGCATGCCTTGACTCTATACCTTAAAACTAAAATACTTTCCACCCTAGGGATGGATAAACTATTTTCCACCCGGCTATCTACACAAGAAAGTGCTATTTTCCGAACAGGAGAGATGAAAAAAGTTATTACTCACCATAGTTGTTATTGTCCACGTCGTGACTGCGAGGTAAGACAGCAAAAAGTGAAGACAATGGATGTGAATTGACGAAGTTAGTGCTTGTTAGATGCAGCAACTCTGATGAGTTCTCAATAACGGCCGTTCCCTATATTAAAACTATAGTCAAAGGTAGATAGCTATCCTCAACCAGAGATAGGATTTTGACAACTAGAGATAGGATTTCGTACTGCCAGAAGTTTCATAGGGACAAAAAATCTAAAGGTAGATTACCATTTCTATCTCTAGTAAGGAAACCACAGATAAATTGGATATAGGGAATGGCCGTAAGCGTGTCCGAGATAGATACCATTATCATGCCATGATACTCTAGTTATTATAAACGTCAAATAGCTGTCAAACTCATAAAGAAGAAACCATCACTGACGATAATGACAATAAGAAAACAAGACACCAAACACTATAAACACAATTTAGGCGGTCTTATAACCGGCAACGATTTAATCAAGCAAACTTTGGGGCGACAGAGAATCGTTACCAAATGGCTGCCGAAAGGTCAACTGTCAAATTACTTAAGTGACAGGGCTGAACGTCCGCCATTTTGTTTTCAAGCGCTTTCTTTCCTTTTAGACATATCAATGTGTAAATTGTTGTAAAGCCAGTTTTTAAGGTGCTTCATCATTATGCCGTCGGAGTTCTACTTACGTCGGGCTATTGTTTCAGTTGTTGTTTAATTTAAAATTATTTGTTTTTGTACTCCACTTTTTGTTGGAAGACAAACAAAGCGAGCAGGCAATTATAATTTGTTGTGTTGTTACAAAAAAGGCAGGCTGAATCAAAATGTCAAAAGCTTCGCTCTATTGGTGGTGTTTTTTTCAGACCTTTTGTGTTTTAAACATTTTTTGGCACACCTGAGATAATACACAGTGATTGTTTAAAAAGCATTTTTTCCATTCTTTGCTCCTGCGTGTAGGTCTAATCATTACTTCCAAACTTCTTCTTAATTTCATTACAGGTCGTTTTGGCGTTCAACATTTGTACCTGTATTCTGTAGGCATTTTATTCTTTTAGCATCTGCTTATATGAATTATAAAAGTAAATTAACAACCGGTCATTTGATTCCCATAAGAATATTAATTAAAAAACCGGTTAAGTGCGTGTCGGACCCGCGCACTGAGGGTTCCGTGCCACCCTTAACTGAATTCAGGATCCACTTACTTTCACTTAACGAAAACATCACAATATATTGCGACAGCAAAAATAACTTTGTTTTTCATAGTGTTTGTATGAAAGACAAAGTTATATTTGCGGTTGATAAAAATGTGCAATATCTCAAAAACTACTGGTTCGATCTCCTTCAAACCAATTTTCGTTGCAAGTTTTTGTTGAGATCTACATCATATATTTTTTCAAAATTTTCACTTTCTTAGTTCAAAAGTTAGATTAAAAGTTAGACGCCCATTTTACCACTTTGGAAGCGTCTATATCGCAAACCTTACACATTTAGAAAAAATGGTTTTAGAAACCTCAACATCATTTTAAAAGACCTATCCATAGACACCCCACACGCATAGGTTTGAGTAAAAAAAAATTTTTAGGTTTTAGTTTCATGTATGGGAGCCCCCCTTTAAATATTATTTTTTCTTACTTTTTGTATCTGAATCGGAAAGCGGTAAACAAAATACACCTACCTACTAAGTTTCAGCTATGTGATGCTTATAGTTTCAGAATAAAGTGGCTGTGACATACGGACGGACAGACAGACAGACAGACAGACAGACAGACAGACAGACAGACTTGACGAAACTATAAGGGTTCCGTTTTTTGCCATTCGGCTACGGAACCCTAAAAATGATGAAACGTTATTTTCCAATATCGACTGTCAATTTCTTTCAACCTAGAAGTCGTTTTTCTATGCTTTCTCTAATTGCAGTTTTATCTGTACCGTAAATGTTTTCAATACATTAGCAAGCCCGTGAATGGAAAATTGATTAAGTAATGCTACTTGAGCAACCTGTCTGATTTCCTTCTTGTAACTGGCAAAGGGTGAGCAATTCTATACAAATAACTGAGAATGTCAGTATCTTTTATAATCCATATGTAAAAAGTTTGCGACTTTAATTCGACTTTTACCTAGCTCTTAAATTTGAGGTAGGAACATTTTGTACGTTTTCTCGCTTAGCCGTAACCTATCGGATAGTAGCAGTACAATATAAATACTGAAAGAACGCACTAAATATTAAACTCTGACAAAATCTTTTCCCTACAAATTAAGGCCTTAGAAAACGACAAAAAGTAGTTATAATATTATCCATCCAACCAATAAAATGTTTACACAGAAGCAATCCTCAAACGTCTCACCCTACACCGCAGCCTGATTCAGATTATCTCCGCAACCCGATTAGGCAATTGTACTGTTAGCGAAACAAGTCAATCCGCGCGCTCGTGTCAATCAAGTCGCGAGTGCGCGCGGAAATTCCTTGATAGAGCGCTGATTGTGCGGGGCAACCGACGGAATTGGCGGTCTCCGGTGCAGTGTGCAGGGCTGTTAGGTGCAGGGCTGCCATAATAAAAAATGCATGAGAAACTATGATGGATGTAAAAGAACATGTCATATCAATTAGTTTGGCAATAGTGAAACAAGTCAATCCGCGCGCTTGAGACTTGATTGCCGCGTGCGCGAAATTCCTTGATAGAACGCTGAATTTGCAGGCCAACCGACGGGATTGGCGGCCTCCGGTGTAGTGTGCGAAGAACAAGTATTAGTAATATAGTGAGTTAGATAGAAAAGAAAATAGAATTCTTTAGTCTTAATCTACTCTAATTTTAAGTAGTTATGAAGTTCTTTAATGAAGCAATATTTCACTCTTCGATCACGGATAGCGATACCGAATTATCGATAGTTTTTGCTGTGTCGAAAATCATCTATCTATAAGATAAATAGTACTTTGTATATCATTTGATTTTGCTCAAAAAGTCTATCAATAACAATCGTTAGTGGACTATCAAGTGGCACCGCTAATCATGGATTAAAAACACTTTTAAAACGGATTAAAGCAAACATGTCAAAGTCGCCATCAGTATGTCTCTCTTTAATGGATAAGAAAAAACAAAAGGTGTTCGATTAAATTTTTATTTCTTTTCGAAGAAGACGACATAAACACTGCACTAATACTTATAATAATCAGATTATTAATTTCCACAGGCTTAACTTTCTTTCCTAATCACCGTGCTAGGTTCACGTAACCTAAGTTAGGACTTAATATATAATCTAGGGGTTATTACTTAAGCATGGAAGTTCAAGGGAACGCCATCACTATGATAGTCTAATTAGAGACCTAGGTCTGTCTGTCCGCCCTAACGTGATGCGGTAATGAGAAAGATGGCAGTGAGAATAATGGTAATTGGTAGTTGAAATTATGTAAAAGCTATGGTATGATCGCTTTGATACAAGTATGTTTTCGAATATTTATCAAGTAATGATCAAGAATAAATCATATAGGTCGCTTCTTGTAGTCCTACCTAAATAGCAATGTGAGTACATAGTTTAATATAATAGTACTCTTAAAATATTTAAATGTATCATAATCACCGTGAAAAATAACCATCGTAAGCATTACTATTTTTAAATAGAAGAGATGGTTAGCCATTATTTAAATAATTTTAAAATAAAGACAGCACGTTGCATAATTACACATTCCTACTTCATAAAAAAAAAGTTTTTACCTACTCAAAAGTCAACGCGCAAAACCGCGTAACCGCAAAAAAATCCATAAAACAACAATCGAAATAAAAATGCGCAATTCGCCGACAGAGGGCGCTGTAAAGAGCCCGTTTTATTGTGGTGCGACAGTTATACGGTTTTCATAGCGGACCATCGCAGGGTGAGAGCCTGCCGTGAGCTCTATTTTTAGTTTTATGGTGCATCTAGGCTAGGAGATAGTAGTCCTATTTTCCTAACGTAGTAGCTGTGTTAAGCTGAGCTAAATATTTTTAGTAATAGTATACTAATACCCTTCTTATTTTTTTTAGGTTGGTCGCTTGCCTTGCAAACACCCCTCCGCCAATCCACACTGAGCCCGCGTGGTGGAGTATGGCTCGTACTACCTCATATTTGAGGTAAGGCCTTTGCCCAGCAGTGGGATGCTTACAGGCTAACTTTACTTTACTTTACTTTTACCCTTCATATAAAAATGTGATAAAGGAAACGGTCGACCCGCCATACATTGCTTGCCCCAAAAGTAAAAATCCATGCGTCACGACCAAAACTAATTTTATGGGTTCGTTTCTTCGCCTTTTAAAATAATATAAAGTTATATTTGCCGTAAATAGCGGGGTTTTCACATAAAACGAAATAAAATGTGTGGGGTCAATCTCTTGCACACTATTTCTAGATCATAGCGCCATCTGTGTCGAAAAACCAACATCTAGGCCACCAAAACTAAAACATAGAAAACTGCCCCGCTATGGTGCGTAACGCGTGAAAATTACGATGACGCAAACAATAGCCAACGAAAAGAAGTTCCTTGTCACAGTTTTTTTTTTCAAGTTTTAGGAAGAGGTTGGTTGGTTTAAAGGTTAGTACCTATGGGAGGCAAACGTCATCTTCCTTCTTAAAAAAGCGATTGCGAGCGCTTACTTATTTAACTAACTGCCAGTTATATGACACTGTATGACACAATATGCCATTTCGTTAAGCGGTCGCCAGTTTGCTTATAAGTGCTCGAAACCGCTATTTTCTGCCAAACACAGCAATTGTTGGGGACAGGAAATTGTGTTCAATCGTTGTCCTATTTTTTTTGTAGATTTATATGCCGCTAGATAAAAGAAAAGTAAATTAACAATATTGTATTAAAAATTCACTATATTTTTTGCAAAATGATATAGTCAAGTCTCTTAATGCTTTTCTTTAAACAAATATTAAACGACTCTGGGGCAATTAACGACCGTGTCCTTTGAAAAAAAAACGCATGTTTGCGCTAAATTATAGAATTTAACACATACACGAACATTGGTGCAGAAGTAGGTGGTTTTCCAGTTGCAGTTGATAAGGTGTGATGATGATAATTTAAATATTTAATCCATTTGATGTCACAGGATATTCCATAATTATGCCATGTCCATTTTTACTTTAGCTTTTGATCCACCAGATAGCCTTTATTAAGTACATAAATGCACATATTCTACCTACACAGACATCACCTATCTACCAGACTCCGACCTACAACAATATAAATGATGGGTTATTTTAATTGGTAGTTTTGGTAGCGGAGGCAAAGTTGCAAAAAAATAATTGGGTCCTACACAAATATTTTTTCTATACCTTTTCCATTTTTCTTTTGTTACTGTCCCCTAGACTAATAGGAATGTATTGTTAAGGGATATGGCATGACGTTCCAACTAATTATCGATAAAATTTCTAGTTCTGATACTAGCTTCTTTATATTCTCGTATAAGTACCCAGTCTGTTAACGACTGTTGTTTGCAATCAAATAAAGGGTTATAGACGGCAGATCAACAATATCTAGTTTTTGATCTTTTGTAACAGTCTCCAGCATATCAGGTTATACATTTTTGTTGAAAACTTATCCTTATTACAACTGCATAAGATACAACAGTGTTTACCTTGACGTGATTTTGTCCGTTCTATATTTTTTGCTGTAAAAAGGTAAAAGTTGAATATAAAAAGGGTTGGTAAAATTATAATTTCACCGCCACCATTTATAAACGAAATACAATTAGCTTATAATGAGAATCTTTAGAGAACGCCGTTTCTTACATCAGCTGTAAAAACTGAATTTATTAATAAAAAAAATCTTTTAAGTAGGTACTTATGTGCCTATTATTGTTCACATACCATCGAGTACAGTATTCAATCAAGAAGTTTTTCTACATAAGTACAATAAATAAACAAACAATTAACCATTTTACGTACCTAAATCAAACTGTCCAGCAATAATTTACTGTGCAGCTGCTAGCTTTGTCAATACAATCAAGTGGAGGCTAGCCCCTTGCGATTCAATAAGACTGCGCCGGCGTCGTAAAGCCCACTACAAACTAAAGGCGTGTCGTTAGCGGCGCTGTAGATGGATGGCACATGACCACAGAGGAGATAAATAAATATAAATAAATAATTAATATAAATATTGGACATCAATCACATACATTGCTCTGATCCCAAAGTAAGTAGCTAATGCACTTGTGTTATGGAAAACAGACACAACGGTGGTACCACATCACCCGGGACAGTATAGAAAATTATGATTTCTACATTGACCCGACCGAGAATCGAACCTGGGACCTCGGAGCGGCGACGCCTTGAAACCCAGAGTGCTTTAGCCACTACACCAGGGAGGTCATCAAATAAAATATTAAAAGACTCTGACACTGCGATAACGTGAGACTGCGTTGAGTTGTCAACTGCTTCGATTATGATGTCAGTGCATTCAAATATCCTGTCAGTAGTTGTCAGTTTATTGCTCTTTGTGTCTATAACAGCGGAGACCCAGCGATCTAGTCAGAATGACTTGGTTAACAGACAGTGAGTTGTTATTATTACGTATAGAGAAGTTACAATAAGCAAAAAAAAACCTTGAAATTTTAATTTCAAATATGAAACCATTTGTATGAGTTGATGATAAGTGGCGTCAATTCAGGGCGCACGAATTTAGTATTCCAGTATAGTAGTTCAATGTAACCAATATTTTTTGTAAATCTTACAAGTTAAAACTCATGCGTTTTATATACGCACGCGTTCGAACAGCTACGCCGCTACTGATCTGCGTTTGGTGTGTTCTGGGCTAAAGACCGGCGCATCACAATGGCGCGTCCCGCGGATTTATGACTCGTCACATAGACAATAAATAGTGATTTTCGCGTTTCTCCGCGCAGTGCGCACACGCACAGGCGTAGTACGTAACTTGCTGCGCTCAAGTCATATTACCTGAGTGATAATTGTATTGTTTTTTTACTTTTATTATAGTATAATATTATAAGATAATTTTATTGTTTTTTATTGTTCTCGTACTTTTTGGACACACTTTTCAGTTGTATAAAGTGAATGATGGCTTTTTAATAAAAGTAATCATTATATTAGTTAACAAACAACAATATAAATAAATAAATAAAATATCTATACTAATATTATAAAGCTGAAGAGTTTGTTTGTTTGTTTGAACGCGCTAATCTCCGAAACTACTGGTTCGAATTGAATAATTCTTTTTGTGTTAAATAGTCCAGTTATCGAGGAAGGCTATAGGCTATATAACATCACGCTACGACCAATAGGAGCAAAGATATAGTGGTAAATGTGTAAAAAACGGGAGAAAGAAGTCACTATTCCACGCGGACGAAGTCGCGAGCAAAAGCTAGTTAATTATAATACAAGCCCCCGCAAATTGCTGATATGCTTGGCGACCATATTTTCGACGTATTCTCATAGTTATTTCTTTTAATAGTTTTTTTATTTAACTCTATCTCTAAATTAAAAATACTACTAATAAGATTTTCAGTAAGTTTATTTTTAGTTGCGAAAGTGATTTTGAGGTTATTAATTTTAGGTTCTAGCGCATTGGTAACTTGTTTTACATGACAATGATGATGTTTTTGCAGCAAGCATGGCTTATTCTAGTAGTAAAATGATTTCACGTTACTTATCAATCTTATTGCATATTCGATTTGCAAAAAATGGTAACCACAAGTTACTCCTTTCCAGCATCAATACCAGTATGATCGTAACTAGCAATATTATTGAACATGTAAGTAATTTAAAAAATAGTGCTACATGTAAAAAAATACTTAAGAACTACATATTGTCTTAAAATTGTAACGAGTATAGTGACCCTCATTACTACTTTTAAATCTGCATAGGTTTTGGTTGGTATTGAAATATTTAATTTTTAATAATTAAAAAAAGAAAGAACTAATAAAGAAAGACGTCAAAACCCAACGCAGTCCTTAACGTCCTACCTCTCCTGTCCCGCAAAGCACGTCTACCATTGTACTGCATATAAGGCCCAGCGGCTCGATATTTTTATACGATAGATGCATTGTGGGACGAGGAACAGGTACACTGGTTAACTGTTCAGGCGCAACGGTGGTTAACAATCGGAAAGGGTTAAACGCAATGGAAGATTTGATTGTGGTGGCTAGTTTATGAAGAGCTATGTATTTGAAAGGCTTCTTATTCATTAGAGATAGTAGCAATTAAGGATATCTTTAGATTTCATAGAACAGATTAGCTAATTCAAAGAAAATGCAGAAAAAAATCTGAACCTGAATCTTAATCAGATTTAAGGACCCATAAGAAAATAACACCGTCTTGTACTCCTTGTATGCAGCGGTGGACGTCCACCAGAAAAATGGACCACTGACTTTGTGAAGGTCTCAGGATTGAGCTGGATTCCTCTTGTATCTGTCATGGAAATCAATTGAGGCTTTAGCAGTGCTCTTACAACCTGTAATTTATGATGATGAGATGGGCAGAAATTTTCACCTTTCTTTCAGGTCACCGTGAACACCAAATGGTTATGATTCAGTCTATTAATAATAGTCCCCCTAGCCGATTTCGACTACGGTGGCCAGTCACAACGACTAACCGACTGCGCGGGACATATTATACTGCACAAGTGTGTGCGCAAACACAGGTGCACTCTCTATTCCTTTCACTCTCATAGCCCGATGGGACAGCAATCTGACACGACCGGAGAGAGATCAGGCGCAGGACCAACGGCTTTACGTGCTTTCCGAGGCACGGGGGTGAAACACCGCCAACTTCCAAACTCCGGGCTACTTTAAGAATTTCTGAACAGAAAAACTCCGGTACATATTTTTGGCCCGACCCGGGAATTGTCAATTCCCGGGTCAGGAATTCAGTCTAATACTAGCGCATTGAACTGATACCATGAACAAATCTCGTCATCATCTCATACAATGCAATACGTCTTAATCTTGTCGTCGTATTTGCGTAACATTTTTTGCTTGGCTTCTCTATACGTTTTAATAACAACTCACTGGATTCAGCAGTGCTCTTGCGGCGGACTGATGATGAAGACTATGAGATTTGCAGAATATTTCACCTACTTTAGAATAGTTAGATACGGGATTGCTACCATGTACCTTATTATTTATGAGCTTCCGATATTTCGGCACTGTTGCAAGCGCCATGATCACGGAGTAACTAGTGCCGAAATATCGGAAGCTCATAAATAATAAGGTACATGGTAGCAATCCCGTATCTAACTATTTTAATGTTAGTGACCATGAAAGTTTAAAACAATATATTTCACCTACTTTTTGGTATTGAATTCATGAATCACAAATGCTTAAATATACTCGTATTTAGTAATCAGGAAATAATTACGTAAACAATTAAATATCTTCAAAACGAGCTTGCCGACACTTTAAAAGCTGTTCTAAAAACCGATCGGACTCACAGAATAATTCTCCCATTCCAATAATTTATTTGAGATGCTCTCAGTAACAATCAATAAAAGCATTGTAATCGGGATCGGGAGTTATCCTCACAGCAACCGGCTCAGTCGTTGAATATTCATTCTGTTTGGGCACGCAATGTCTACCGACTTTTAAGGCCACCTGTCTATATGGTATGGTGGAGATGGTCTAACTGTTACTTGGGAAGATGCTGTGGGCTTAATGTCAATGGAAATCTGGTCTGGAATGATTGGTTTACTTTTTAGACTTTGGCAGTATATGGTAGTGTCAGGGATTCTAGCGCAGATTCGATGGAACAGTTTCTGATATGCTTTGTATTTTCTACTTTTTTTTATATTACTGATACTGTTACTATTTTATTTAATGACGTAATAAATGAATAAAACAACGTAGCTATTTAAATATATACATAATACTCAGCGTTCACATGGGTTTCTTTTGTCATAAAAGTAATTGAATCTTTTGTAAAATGAAAAAATATATTCTTAAACTGTTGCGCTGTATGTTTAGGTTAATACATAATAAGGAACATAGATAAGTTACGAATCTTAGTAGTTTTCATGTTCGAGATAATATTTAAAAAACTAAAAATTCCATTTCATCTCTCGAGTGGACAGTGACCTTAACATTAACTCAAATACGATTGTTGTCTAATTTATGTTTGTCATTTGCAAAGAAGGCCCCACTAGGTAAATTAAGGAAGCCTTAATTGACTAATTAATGGGACAACTGAAGAATTGAATTTGTATTTAATGATGCCTTTATTGAACTCCAATTGAATTGATAGAAATGGCCGATACAGAATCGAGCTCATGTCGGTTGGAACATAATTGGACGTTTTGTGTAAAATTGCTTTAATTGACAATATTTTAGGTTGGGACTACTAAATGTATAGCAATTATGAATTTAATAATAGGAAAAAACGAAGTTGAATTAAAAAGTAGGTAAATTATATTCATCAAGTTAAATATTGGTACCAATTTGTGTAAATATAGGTAGGTAGGTACTAATTATTGCTTAAATGAATTCACTTTTTAGCATCGGCATAGAGAAAAGAGAAGTTACCACACATGATACTTGAGTTTTTCAATGTTTTGACTGTTACCAAGAATATCGCACCGTGTGGGTCGTACCTAAAATACCTAGCGACTATATAATATTTAAAAATCGATACGTCGATAAAAGCACCTAGTCAAGTGATCGATGATTGACAGATGAACAACAATGTATCCGAAGCTAAACTGATTCCTAAAATTCTCACCATTCTTATCTTTCGTTAGACAATCAAATTCGCATGTCCAAAGCCTCACAAAGGTGTGTTGAGGCAAAGAAACAACACTTGCGCTTGCGCCGCGCGTTAATTCGCCAGCGCGTGTGACAGCGCTGTATGCGAAACTACAAAGGACGCAGTCGTAACCGACGATGGCTTAGTGTGGATAAGACTTACCTTATGAGGCTAGCCAAGTTAGCCTATAAAGATCCCACCTGGGCAAAATCATAACCACAAGTATGAGCCATATTCTACCATTGGTGATACAACCCTCATTTTCGCAAGGCAAGCAATCAACTTGCTGTATTATATTATTAAGCCACCCATAGGGCATCTGACTTGGCTTAAAACCAACTTAGTCGGGACTAACTGCTTAACGTGCCTTCCCAAGGCCGTCTGAATTGACCAAGTGCAACAAGAAAATGACCTGCACGTGGGAAAAAGTAGGTTTGGTTTATGATAATGAATGAATAACTATCATTTAATTAATTACTATGTACTCTCGATTTCTTATAAAAGTTAAAGGTAATATACAAAAAAAGTACATACAAAAGTAATAAAACCATCCTACTATCCTAATATTATTCAGAAACTAGGCCGTAAAGATGGAAAATATACTTGTTTCTGAAGTTAACGCGAATACTTACACATATAATAAAATAAAATTTACGAATTATCGCGAAATATTGTTATATAAAATGGAAAAATATCATCATCATTATCAGCGAAAATACGTCCACTGCTGAACATAGGCCTCCCTCACGGTTTTCCACAGCAAGAAAAATATACAATTTATCAAATACTCATTTATCAACATAAGGGCATGTCCACACTAACCTATCAGACGAAGGACATGCATGCGACGGCTATAATAGTCTTGATATTTTCTTTATCAGCCCTGCTCAGCCGGGTACTATTACCTGTTTGCGGATTATTCGCAAATATTGCGATACCACGTACTCGCCTCTCATACTTAAAGCCGGTACAGGAGTGTGGGTTTCAAATAACACGATGTTAAATGTTGGGATGTGATTATTATTATTGCACAAACACAAACAATGATACCTATAGAAATACTATACATAGAATGTAAAACATAACCCTCGTTCTAGCGCAGTTGGGTAAAAAAGGAGATATATTACAAAGTGACCATTTAGTATAATAAATAATATAGCGATGGTTACCATCACAATATTATGTGTATCGCCGATGGATAAAAGGAGAGATGATTTTGATGAGCTTTGCGAGAGATAATGAGGTCGTTGACAATGAACAGAAAAATGACAGGGCAAATTTTTACCTACTAGATGAATACGTATTACGTTGAAAAATTTAAGGAAAGTGAGAAAGTAAGAAAGATGCATAATTGTCTTACGACATCGTAAGCTTAAAGAAGGCGGAGTGTAGGACGTCTACCGACGAGATGGACAGACGAATTTGTAAAGATCGCAGAATCACACCGCTCACGAACGGTCGCTTTGAAAAACCGCGTGGAAGGCCTATGTTCAGCAGTGGACGTCCTTTGGCTGATAATGATGATGATGATGCCATCACAAACACACAAATAAATTAGAGCCCTATAAACATAAACAGAGCTGCACACTTTAAAAAAATGCGGTTTTTACTAATTGTAATAAATGTAATTAAATAGAAAATGAAAAGCGGCATTATGACTATGTTGCTATTGTAATGAAAATGATACCATGAAAGGTTTTAGTTAGAAGTGGTGGTCTCATCAAGTACAGTCGACAGCACATCAGGTTACCCACTTTTGTTGCAAACTAACCCTTATTACAACTGCATAAGATACCGCCGTGTTTACCTTGACGTGCTGTCGTCCGTACATTAAGTAATTTTATTATGATTGCCAAGGCATCTTTTATTGTTCAATATCCCTTAAATGGATCTTTCCACTCTTTACACGATTGCCCATTAAATTGTGATTGCTACTGAAAACCATAGATTGATATGAAAGACATAAATGCCATTATGGTTTTATACCAAACAAATGAAAACCTAATAGAGGTTGATTGTGTTTTCCTATTGTTTTTTTATCTGTTCGCTCAATATTACCTTATTGCCTTTTTATATTGAAGAGTCTCTAATTTTTCCGTGCAATTTCCTTAATATTTTCTATAATAAGAACTTTTTTCTGACAATTACAAGCACAACAAAAAAAGAATTAGTGAAATCGGTCCAGTCGATCACGCGCGATGGCGTGACCAAGAGAAATAAGGATTCATTTGTATATATTTAAAAATATATAAAGAGATATGCTACAAATACATTGGTTTAAATTATTTTTAAAGCTTAGATTAATGCGAGCTAAAATTTCCATATTTATTTTTATTTTTTACATGATCCAAATATTTGACTAACAAAATTCTTTTAGCATTAATTTTAACTGTGAACAAAACTTTAAGTCCAAAAAAGATTAAAAATAATAAAATGGCGTCCACCTAACTCATGCGCTCTCGCCCTAACTGTTCCATTTTGTCTCGAGCCATCATCTCGCACAGATACGGCTAAGAGTGCGATTTCATTCCGTGCCCTTTATTATCTATTCTTGCCAAGCTTAACATTTCTGTGTCCATTCCAGCCTGAATTTATATCGGAATCTGAGTTAATAAAGTTTATGTTGTTATTTGTTGTTTTAGAATGGGCTTTAACATTAAAAGGCGGGAAATAAGTACATGATTGTGTTGAAGTGGATTCTAGAATGGCTAGAAGATTAGAACCATCTTTAAATAGTCACTTATTTTGTTTTATTAAGGGGTTTTTGCAGGACACATTTAATTTCAAAGACGATTGTTTTATGAGCTCATCCAGATCTCATTTATTTTCATATCAGAAAAGCGTAACAGATCACGAAATAATACTCAAGTCACTGCATTGAAATAAGAAATACAGTGACTCTTTCTGGGGTCTTTATTTTTAATTAGAGTGTTCGGCAGAAATCTGGAAAGCATTAATTTAGGTGTCTATTTATTTATACTTTATTGCACAACCAGAGTTTGTACGAAAGGTGGACTTAACGCCATATGGCATTCTCTACCAGTCATACCTTTGGGCTAAGCAGAAATTATTGTGTCATACATATTTCTTCATTATTTGAAACCTGTGTTTCAAAACAACGGGTAAAGATTAAAGAGATCTACTCAGAATCACTAACTAAACAACTTTATTCTAGAAGCTAATGTCGACTCTCCATAGAAATTAGAAGATTTACGTCACCGATTTAGTATGGGAAATCATTTTTTTGGCGTTATTTGACCTTTGTTGAGAAAGTTGTTAAGTTACTGATTCTGAGTAGCTCCCTTCATTCTTTACCCGTTGTTTTGAAACACCTTGTTATGTTATCACATACTCTTAAAACCATCCAGTATTAATATCGCATCGGTGCAAAATTTCGAGCGATGCTTTAATCGGAGCCGAAGCTGCCTGCGGCACTGGCGGCCGTAACCAGGTAGCGACAGCATATAAATACCCGTTCCAGTAGTTGCTATTAATTGTTTTGCCTTATTATTTTCAGGTGGGGCAATAATGCTTATAATTTGCGCTAAAACAACTAGTATTTTCTGTGCTACGCAGCTGATATTATTGTTGGCTTGTAGATTGGTAAAATATCAAATGTCGAAAGCAAGCTGAAACAGAAATACGAAGGTGGAAATATCATATCAGTGTAGATTTATCATTTACAACTGCAGAAAAAAAATGGTTTCTTTTAATCAAAGTTCGTAAAAAGTACCTCATAGCATATCTCAAAACACTTGTACTTTTTAGGCTTCCGTACCCAACGAGTAAGAACGGGACACTAATACTAAGCCTGTTGTCTATCACCAGGCTGTATCTCAAGAACCTCTATAGCTAGATACTAGAAACAAAATAAAATAAATATTGAAGGGACAATTACACAACAAACGAGATTTTTTTTACCTTTTTTTACTCGGTATCCATCTTCTTCTTCTTTTCGTGTCGACTCTGGCGTTATATTTTTGAGGACCAGTACTCGGTGACTGACAAAGCGTTGTCAGTAGCGTTGTACAGGTCCGCACGTGTGCAGGTATAGGGACACGTAGGGCAGGACAATAGGTGTGCCATCGTCTGTGGAGAGACACCACACAAGCATGCGTCGTCCGCAACATAACCCCATCTGTACAAGTTCTCCTTGCTTCGGCCGACTTGTGTCCGCAGACTATTTAAGGACTTCCAAGTCTGCCAAGGTAGACTGTCCAGGGGAGAGCTGTTCCTTTAGCGGAATAGGAGATGTGTTGGGGTATCTCTCCTGCCAGAGTCTTATCCGGGCTTGGTTAGCCTCACCATCAAGAGGGGTATCCATTATTGATATCAATTACCTAGTTAGTGGTACGGAACCCTTCGCGAGGTCGACTCACACTTGGCTGGTTTCTATGTGGTGTAACACGGTGCTATTCGCGTAGGTCCTATATTTCCAGCGAGTTAAGACGAAAGTATGAAAAGTTAAAGTTATGCAATAAATAATTAGATTGATTGATAGATTGATTAAATAAGGTCGACTATTCATAGCAGATGAAAAATATCAGCAAACCGGTCTATTGTAGATTTCCATTGATCTACACTGGCGATCAAACTAATTGAATCTTAAATTAATGTTCTCTTAATACTGAATGCTAATTAAAACTAACTGCAATTATTAACTACATTGAGTGCGAATCCTTTTGCTCTGACTCTCCTCTGTAATCGACCTATAAATTTCTCAGCACACACATCCAAGCAAATGAAACGTCTTAATTATAATACGCATCATAATAGATGTAGATAAAGTAGGCTCATCTATGAAACTTTGGCCCTCTTGCGCATATCAGTGCTAACATTGAAGCTGAGGTAAAAGTCTTTCCTTTTCTGTCCACATCAAGAAAATCAACTGAAGGCAACATAATATTGATTCAAACAGAGAATTAATTCACACGTAGACATATAAAACTGCACTATTCCTATTTAATTCCGAAATAGCCGCACAACAAACACCATGCAAGAAGACCACAGACTAACTAAATGACAGAGACAAATGTCAAGATAGTTTTTATTTTTTTCTTGGCAGTGGAATTGACAAATTGAGCCATAATTTATAAGAGGAACTAAAATAATATTTGAAGGAGCTTACTAAATATATTTCTACTATAGAACAGAATAATGTACATTAATCTTGGAAGGTAATCAATTCATGAACAGCTAGGTCTGTTTAATTGATTTTGATTTACGACTAGATGGTAGCAAGTGCGTAAAGTGAAAATAAATTGAACTTTATTTTTTTAATTACAAAATTAAAAACTAATTAATTCGTGAGTGAAACGTAACTGTTTTTGTGACCGTACCAGTGGTGTCATAAGTCTTGAGTCAGGCTACTTTCGTCGAAGAGAAAAGGAGGAAAAATACAAGTTAATTCGTAATGACTGTTATAATTTACATATAAGACATATTTTTTTGTCATGGTGACCACACACGTGGCAAAACTAAAATGATAATTTATTAATTAAAATCATAATGTAATTATTACTTTAATGTTATTAAAAAATAACTTAACACGTTCCGGGACACAATTCCAGACACAAAAGATGTTTTGTGTTTGTTTTCACGTCTGTAGGCGTTTACTGTCCCGGAACGTGTTAAAATTGTGGAAGGATGTTACAAAAAAAGCATTTACTGTCTGAATTAAATAGAAACATTGCAATTCGATTTCCACCATCTATCACTATTTTAGAAAGCAATGAATGAAACTGTTTATAAAGTTTATTTTTTCAATGCATCCGACTATTAAAATGTAGATTCCACGCAGTAAACATATCATCTTTGCACAGTCTCCTGTCTTAAATTGTCCATGATTATGTATGTAGTAAGAGCTTCATTACAATATCGTTTGAGAACAACGAGGTAACATTTATTTTTATTCATATTCTATTACCAGAGTATTCAGATCATTATATTTATAATTAGGCACCACGCTGAGTGCGTTGATTGAAAAATCTCAAAGTCGCCAGTGTGTTGTAGCCTTTATAAACATTTTTTTAAACTAAACGCATACAAAACGGTTCCGCCTTATTTGTTATTGTCTATAACTAATTTAGAAAATTAATAAAGTTAGGTAATTATGCATTTTTAATTATGAGAACGGGCTTCGGACTTATGAATATTTATTTGGTGTTTCTGATTCGAATTTATCTGACAGCTGAATGAATTAAGTATGATAATGTTATGGAAGGCTTTTTAGGAAATCAAATCATTTTGATCAACATTGTTTTTGACACCAGTGTCTGTTTGTTTTTTTTTCTTCTTATAGTTAAACTAATAAGCTTTATTTCACTAAAGATGAAAATAAGAAACCAAAAATTGCGCACGGGCGGGATTCAAACCAGCATCTTTCTAGCTTGTGAGTGTTTAAAAACATTCTAAACCATTTATTCCACTAGTAAAAATAGTCGATACTTAATACTGCAATTTGAATTTCTGGATATTAATGTCTATTATTTTAAAGTGAACTATCTTCTTATTACATTTTCATCACCTGTCTGAAGCTAATAGAAAAAAGCTGTCACTCATTCAGACATAAGCTTCTTGACGATAAATTAGTAATATGATTTTAATTTAGAATAATTAAGGTACGTACGTAGTTTTTGCAGCGCCATGTGATGTTATATTTCTATAAGTAATACTAATAGAAAAAAAAAATAGTAATTAGGTACTTTTGCATCTTTGGAGTGTAATGCTGATTAGTTATCAAATGATAATAAATAAAGGAATCATTTAGAACACGTATGCTTCGTTCTTTTAATTTAAGAACTAGTACATTAAAAAAAAAGTGAGTGTTTTTATTTAAAACCTTTGAATATATTTTATCATAGCGGCAAAGATACAACTTATCTAACAATGCTTTAAACCATAAATACCGCATAAGTTACGAGTTGATCTCACACGTGACCGTAAGGTAGCGACCATCGAACGAAGAGATAAAAACAACAAGATGCAAAACAAAGCTATAAATAACAACAAAACAATACGGCGAGCTAATCACGCACACCAACCGGGGATACACATAAATAAATAAATGAAGACCGGCAGGTGGACTCACTGATTCCTTGCAGATAATTTGCCTAACTGGTTCTTACTCTGACACATTCCTTTTACTAAAAACCCAACCACTCACCACTACATCGCAAAAACTTGCAACCATCGCAGTGTTTGCTTGACATTGTTTCAAAAAATCCCGAGTAAAACCTTGTATGTGTGAATTGGCAATGAATAAAGTCGTAACAGCACTTGCGATGTTATACAAAATGACGTTCTCTGGTCGGTAGCCTCATCCATACGTCCGGCTGATAAGGGAGCTCCTTATTGCGACATTTAATTATTATGATTATGGATATACTTCAAAGAACAGTGCAGCAGGTTTCAGCGTCTTTGTTGCGAGCGGTGAACACTGCACTTACTGGAAATATTATGCTTTTTAGTAATCCTTGGTCGAATAAAACACACAAACCCTTATTTTCAACTAGAATCTATTTTCAATATACCAAAATAATCTTTTGGATGTAATATTTAGGCAATTTATAAAATAATTACTCAATGTTATGTTCTACGTTCAGGGCCTCAATTCCGCTAATTGAGTCGTCACTGAATTGTTCATCAGTTGTACTGCTGTCGCTATTCAGACAGCATCGTGTCACCTTTCAATGCTGCTGACTTTAAACACACGATAGCACTACTGAATGACTACTGTAGTCCAATAGTAGATGCCAAAAATATGGGAATCTGGGGGCAGCAGAGTTGTGCTGCTTATAATTATGATGATGAAGATGAGGTATCTAAGAAACTATATAAATATTATATAAATTATACTCGAAATATTATTTACTGGTTCAGCAAAGAGCCATCATTAAGTACACTTCATATTGAGTTTTCTGTAGAATACTACTGAACACTCAATATGAACTTACGTGGCACTTTTTACGTCCATTGCACTGTACTCGTAGTTACAGTGTTGTTCTGTGACCATTTAGATAAGATGCAAGGTCCTAACGCGAAAAGTTATAGCGGCTCACTCACCTTTGTTTCTCAAATATAATATAATATGTGTCAAAAGTAGGTTAGATGTGATTTGAGATAAGATTCGCATGAGATAGCAAGGATTTTGTAATATTGTGCAGTGATTGTGCGATACCGTTTTGAATTTTGACTCGTAAACATTCCTGTTAGTATAAAAAATAACTTGTGTATTTGTACAAAATCTGGTAGCAGGTATATCTAGTAAGTAAATTTATCCGATATTATTTTCCACATGAAGTATTTTCAGCCATAGATTCTGAGAAATGTGATTCACGGTTCCAAGACGAGCGTCACACATTGGCCATTGTGGTATTTTTGTGGCTTCATTATTTCTTATATTTCTTCTCAGCTACATTCGTTAAAGTTCACTTCATCACATCATCATCATCGTTTGCCCATACTAGCCCATACTGCAGTACTTCTATGAACCTTGGGCCCCGTACCGCCTCGACCCCATTTTATGGTTATTATATTATCCTTTTCGGGGCCAAGACTGATCTAACTAAGTATAAATCATGAAAATCAGTCCACCCGTTCTGGAGATATAAGTGGTATAACTTATACGATTTATCTTTTATGTTGGTATACATATAGATTTATTATTAATTTAGCCCGGAAACATTGTCGTTAAGATCTTTTGTAATATGGTTATCTGAATCAGTAGTCGTGATTAAAAGCTCGTTTACAACGTTATGCTTTGGTACCTTTTTATCAATCACTATTATCAGTATGGCCATAATTTAGACCCAACTACCACTTACGTATGGCACAATGGAATTAGCTCGATAACGAACTATTGTTTTTCTTTATCGAACGCAGATATCTTTAGCTCTATTAAACCATTAGGCAATTTGGACGGGGCTTTATACGGGGTACTGGCCATAATAGTTTGTATTAACATTGACAGTTTAATAACTGAAAGCAAACAGTCTATTACCGTATCTGGTGGTATGGAGGCTGTATAAGACAATAGCCTATAGAGTTTAGGGCGAAAGGGCAGCCAATATGCGGACAATGGCCAATTAACGGCCCACAATTAAATCGGGACAGGTTTTTGTAGAGTGGTTAATACCCCCTTGATTGCTTTTGTCACTTTGCAATAATTTTTCATTAAGAATAGAGTATATGGACTTAATATAGCTGTGACATTAACGTATAAGATGTTCATGATATTTTTATTTTCATCTCAGTAAATAACAGTATGAAATTGACTGATGACAATTTTGAGGTTGGTAGTATCTCATAGTCAGGACTAAGCTGTAGGCTATTAGTGGGGTCACAGGTGGCGGATAGTGAATAGCCACCAGATATGGTGGTTAGTTGCGAATATGTTGAATAAGCAGCCCCCAACCAAACAGAGGTAGGATTACCAGAATGTAATGAGGAGTCTAGTGGATTGGGATTCTCTGTTAAAATATTTATTTACTGACGATCCTGTGACATGGCAAGTAAACGCGGCCATTAAATAAGCGTTCCCATGGTATTGGGGAGCAGCAACATCAGTACTGGCAGAAGGCTAAAAATATCAAGAAAGGCCTTTGACTAGGCATTAAGGGACGGAAAACCCCCGGTTCTTAAACTGCAGTGTGGAACGCAAGAGGGGAACCCCTACGCTATCTTCCCTGATTTGGAGTTTAGAAAATACTCCACCGACAGGAGCTTAGCTCTTGATGATGAGTATCTCATATGGGACAAAATACACTATTGTCCTTTTCAACATAAGAGCAGCTCAGCTTAACACAGCACACCTCAAAACGTTCCCCAGAAAAGTGTAACGATCATCTCTATATGATTCTCGTCCAGGTCTCGATGCTATCCGCCTCCCACACGTCTACCTGAGTATTGTTCGGCTCAATCGAGCAAGTTATTATTGCAGATAATCCTTTATTTATTGCGAACCTGAACTACACGTGGGAACATTGTTCTCGGTCTAATGAAATTTTCAGCCATTGTTGAGGACTTGTCTTAACCTATTTGGGGAGATAGCGGCATGAATGGGTTAATTACAAATAAGCGGATGTTTATTATAGATTAAATTGTAGTTTAGTGACCACCAACGTTTTAAGTGAACTGTGATTGCATGCAAACTGCATGAGAATTGGGGTCCAGGTACTCTTCAGCCTTCACTAGTTTGTTATGTTTCGAATTAGGCCAATCCTGGTTACACATAATTTTGGTGGGATAAGTCCAGTCAACCTTCCTTTTATTAAAACAGGAAATCATTATCAAATTACAGCGTTCATATACAGTTAAATGCAATTCAGATTAATTAAAAGCCTATCCTTCCGTCTATTACAGATATCGCATAGCCCATCAGCTAATTAAATCAAATATCACTGCGCATTCATCGTATATAACAATTATAATTTCCAGCTACATTGTATCAAACAAGTCAATAACTTGGAGAGTTGATCTTTAACCTTAGTATTTAGTTCTTTCCTAGATTTATCTTTAGACCTTAACGTTATTAAAATAGAGTTCAAAATGGTTGCTTTTTAAGTTAACGGATGGCCATTTTCTAAGTGGATATTTAGATTGGAGTCAGGCATTATTTTAGTATTGATTGGAATGTGCGTTTGCTACTTGCGATGGCTGAGTTATAGTTATCTCATGATGTTGATGTAACTAAAGGTTTTGTAACAGTATTGTAGCTTCTTGTATATACCTCTAATTAAGAAGTTATTGATACGGTATTATACGTCGAATGTGATAAAAATGTGAGAGTTTGTAACAATTGGCGATAGAAGGGTATATTAGAATGATATAGGCGAGATAAAGATGAAAGATAAATCTAAGGCCGCGGCCCCATCTCATCTAGATTTCCACGGCGAAAAAACGTGCCGTAGCGCGGCGCGGCGCCGTAGAATTTCACGGCGAAAAACCGTAGCGCGGCGCGGTACCGTAGGCACGATCGATGAGGTTCGGAGCTTGGTGCCTGCCGCCCACCTCATTGCGTCTACCTTACTAGCTAGATAATTATGATAGATTAAAAAAGGGGAAAACTTCAAACCTCTAATAAAATAACAATGATAAAAAAAACAAAATATGTAATATATGTATATTAACAATAATAAAATATTTATTAATAAAACAAAAATAAAATATCGTACACCACCAGGTCTCGAACCCTGCACTTCACGTTCAGAATCCGCCTGTTATAACCACTGAGCTACCATGACATTGTCAGTGACGGCGAAATTAACTTTTGCATTTGTCGTCAGTGTCACCAACTTATCTGAATAAAAGCCACAAGTCAGTTTTAAAACGTCATTGATGCCGATACAAGTCAGTGTGACTTTGTGTGTACTTTCATCCTGTTGTGTTGCAAAGGACACGTTCGTAAATTGCCCCAGAGTCGTTTAATGTTTGATTAAAGAAAAGCATTAAGAGACTTGACTATACCATTTTGCAAAAAATATATTGAATTTTTAATACAATATTGTTAATTTACTTTGCTTTTATCTAGCGGCATATAAATCTACAAAAAAATAGGACAACTATTGAATACAATTTCCTGTCCCCAACAATTGTTGTTTGGCAGAAAATAGCGGTTTCGAGCACTTATAAGCAAACTGACGACCGCTTAACGAAATGGCATATTGTGTCATACTGTGTCATGTGGCAGTTAGTTAAATAAGTAAGCGCTCGCAATCGCTATTTTAAGAAGGAAGATGACGTTTGCCTCCCATGGGTACTAACCTTTAAACCTACCAACCTCTTCCTAAAACTTGAAAAAAAACTGTGACAAGGAACTTCTTTTCGTTGGCTATTGTTTGCGTCATCGTAATTTTCACGCGTCACGCACCCTAGCGGGGCAGTTTTCTATGTTTGAGTTTTGGTGGCCTAGATTGCGGGTTTTCGACACAGATGGCGCTATGATCTAGAAAGACCTGTGCAAGAGATTGAACCCACACAATTTATTTCGTTTTATGTGAAAACCCCGCTATTTACGGCTTATATTACTTTATATTATTTTAAAAGGCGAAGAAACGAACCCATAAAATTAGTTTTGGTCGTGACGCATGGATTTTTACTTTTGGGGCAAGCAATGTATGGCGCGCCGACCGCCTCCTTTCACTGACTCTATTAACGCAGTGATAGCTCGGTTAGTAAAATAGGCGGGTTCAGATCGTAAAGTCCCAGGTTCGATTCCTGGCAGTACATCAATTTTTTTGTTTTATTAACAAGCATGTATATTTTTTATTTTATATTGTTTTTGTTATTGTTTATGTGTATAAAACTTCTTTTCCTTTTTTTAATCTATCATAATTATCTAACTAGTTAGGTAGACGCAACGTGGTGGACGGCAGGCACCGAGCTCCAAACCACACCGTGCGCATCCCAGTCCGGCGCCGCACCGTGGAATTCTACGGCGCCGCGCCGCGCTACGGCATGGCGTACGGCGCCGCGCCGTAGAGATGGGGTCGCGGCCTAATAGGTGTCTCTTACTTTTTTTAAATATTTTTGTTACGAGTAGGTATAATTATCTGCTTAGGGAATGAAATTTTGACGTTTTTAATTTTGACTGACAATGGAAGGGAATTCTTCCATTAGGACATTTTGTTTCTATTTCTGTCTATTATTAAGGTGGCTAAATTATTTGGAAAGGTTAGATAATTTTGTCAAAAAAGCTATTACTGACTAGTCACTTCTAAAATATTTCTTATAAAAAGAACGTAATTCATAGATAAATGTTATTTAAACCCAAAACCATAACAACTAAGTAAATTATTCCTATGCAAATCCAAATCACACATGATACTTTAAAAGCCGAGATAAATCTATCTCGAGAGGACACCCATTCAATCTTCTAGTGATTGATGACCGAAAGACCGAACGAATGACCGAATGGAATCGATTTAGTGAGCAATGGCCGCCATTTGCATATGTATGCCGGGAAAATGAAGATCTTTAGTTCCCCCTAACAGCCTAAAAGGTTTTTAAAGGTTTCTTAAAAATCAAAGCAGTAAGGACTAGAATTACTTTCATTCAGACTTTCATTTTAAGGAAACACGTAAATGGTGTTTAGTTACCAACTCAGTACCTAAGTAGTTTAGTTTCAGCAAAGTGTTCTCCAAAAAAAAACCATTATAATGAATGCATGGAATACTTAAAAATTTAATGAACTGACCCAATACAAAAAATATGTTTACTTATTGCACGTAATTTAAAGTAACACAAAGACATGCATGACTAAAAAGTTAAATTAAAACCTTCCTATTCAAAAAGGAAGCCATTTCCTTGTGGCAAGGAGGCTGCGTTGCCGCGTTGGATAGCAATGCTAATCCTTTGAGCTAAGAACCAGCCAGCTTTATTATTTGCCAAAACAGAATTAGTAACTTTTTTTCCTACGATATCGAATGTCCTATCTCCTCTTCATTGTTGGAAATGCCTAAGATATAATTCCCGTTGAAAGCTCATCCGCTGAGGTCAAATTAAACAATTAACCCTGAACACGGGTACAGTCGCCGCAAATAAAAGGCAGCTCCGATCGCTAATGAGTTGTTAGGCCTGCGTACGGAAAAACCGCACGCGAGCGACGTAGTGACGGGAAAGTAAAAAAAAATGTCTATGTGAAGACGATGATTTTAAGTTTTTTTTTGTTGATTTTTTTTGCATGTTACCATGTTTTTTTTTAGAGATAAGATTTTTTTGCATACAGGCTGGAATGATTCTAAGTTGTTGTCACACTAAAACATATGCTTAAAAATTTCCCTCATGTTTTCGTGCTGAGTTTATTGAGTTTGGGTTACATTGTAAGAGCAATGTTGATTCACCAAAATATTATGTACTGAAGATTTTCGGAATTCGGAAACTTTAAGTTAGATTGAAATTGTTGAATCTGTCTGACATAACTCAATTTTTATCGTTGCGTTTAGTGCTTTAGGTAAAATCTGACTTGATTACGATCTGAATAAATTGGATGCCAGATGCACGTCACACTCCTCAAGGCCAAGCAAAGACACTTCTTTTCTTCAGCAATGGGACATAAGTTGCAAGGATTCTTACAAATAATATTAAAAAAAACTTTCACATTTTGTTCATTTAAAAACTGTCAGCTTAAACATTTTATCGATACCAAGCAACCTCGCACTGTCACAGCACTAGCGCGGCAACGCGGTCGGTCGCGTAGTGCCACACTAGTGCTGTAATTGGTCCGGCGCGGCTACCAGCTGATTTTTATCTCCAACTAGCGGTCCCAGCGAACTTCGTTTCGCCCCCAGCCCCGTCCCGCCCCGGCCCCGTTTTATGGGAATTTTCTTTGCTATAAACCTCACGGAGCCCGAGACCTTTCCAACGAATGCAAAACCGTGGAAATCGGTTCGTGCGTTCTGGAGTTATAGCGTCAGGGAGGAAATCCCGACTTATTTTTATATAGTAGATTATTGAGTTTTCACGCCAATTAAATATTATCTCGCTTCCGCTGGAAGTCACCGGCGATTTATTGTTAGATAATACACCGTGTTGGGTTATTCACATAATACTCGTAATTGCGACGTTTTTAACTTCGTACTACAGGGACAAATCATAAAGAAATATGTAATAATAATATATTTTTAATGGAATATAACAATGTAAAGCCTGTTTCACCATCCACAAATAAGCATTACCCAACGAAGACTGGACTGGACTGACTGTTTAAAACCAATGAAGTTTTCGCAGTTCCCGCCATCTAATTAATAACAGTTTTAATGATATGTATATTAAGAGCCTAAGGACCTGCTTCATCATCAACAAATTAGCACTACCCAACGAATAATTCAAATAAAGAACGTCATTTCGTATGAAGAGTATGGACAGATACTCTAATGAGAACTTCTTAAGACATTGTGAAGTAGGCGGTTGGTTATCATTTTAGTCAGGTGATCAAGGTAAAATATAATTTAAAATATATATTTTTTGTAATTGAACTGGCATAATTTTATGAAACAAAATAACGGTATGCTTCAAGAATAACCCACCATGTTGTAATGCTCGCACAATGATATGAATTTAAAACGGCAAATGTACTGAGCATCCGGAGCGTAGCTTAAGCATAACTGGAGCCTATTATGATCGTACTTAACGGAAAATGATGTTCGTTATTCTTATTTTGTAATTTAAGAGTAAGGTTCTTGTCGGTAGAGATTTTTCCATAAAACCAAACAAGGAAAGATAGTGTGTGGTGGTTTCTCTCGTTTTTTAAGTTGGTATAAGTAAATCCCACCCAAAACATTCTGTTAAAAAAACTAGCCAAGTCTCGATGGAGCTGCTTGTTTATCTCTGAAAAGTAATGAAATAAGTCGTGCCAAGTGTATGGTTCCTTACTGCGATTTCTTGATTATGATAGTGAAGGTTGTGTGACTTGGCCGTTGACGGGTACACAAGGGGTTTACCCTCCGTCCCAATTTTCAGCTCTCTGAGTTTATGGGAAGTACTAGGTCTATTCTGATGATCATGAGTAAGGAGTGTCATAGATGTGAAACTTTGCTTTCGGTTAACTTCGGAACTAAATAACCTACAAACTTAAAATTTTGGATTACTATAAGTATGTTAGTTTAAATATGTCACATTGCCGTGCCCACCGAACTATGAATAGTTTCACAGATTGGCACAGCAAACTTGCTATATTTCGCGCTACTTTCATCTCAGCTTATACTAGCATGCTTATGTTTCTACTGTATGCATTCTCTATGGCCTACAATACAACTACGTATCTTAAGAATTGAAAGCAAACCAACGGTCCATCGCTTGATAAATACAATTAACATAGTCATAAAGCTTTGTGTTAGCTAAGAGGTATTTACACACGTAATCTATGTAGATTGGATGCATCTGCTTTTTGTAGGGTGGCCAAGCTATTGAGAGAACATACTTTGATTTATTACAGGGATTATGCAGAAAAAACCATCATGTTTTACCGGTATCAACTAAAACCAGTTTCGTTTTCAAGTATTCAGGTTTAAAAATGAAAGACCTGCTGGTTACAACACTATTTATAACATGAGAACACCAGTCTTTATGATTTTTGCTCTATTAAATTTCGGTAATACGAAGATCACCATGTCTACAAAATATAGCATGAACTCAAGAATGAAGTTAACATCTTCATATCGTGTCTACGCGATTTTATTGAAAAAGAAGAATAATGCGCTGGCAGTGCACTCGACTCTCCATCATACCATATACCTACGAAATAAGTATCATAACTAAATGCTATCCATAAGACACCAGAAATTTCACGCGGTTCGGACCGACACAGCACGGAAGTTCAATTGGAAAAGCATTTGGCCCGGTTAGCCAGAAAGATGCCGGTTCGAGTCCTGCCTCTGCTCAATTTTCGGCTTCTTATTTCATCTTTTAGGATTATAAATGTTATGCCTCTTTTAATGGAACCTTTCATTCTTCGGTGGCGCAGCGGTTAGAGGGTCGCATAATTAAAGCGACGGCTGCGCCAGAGGTCCGGGTTTCGGTCTCCGTGTTGGACCAAAATATATACCTGGGTTTTTCGGTTCAGAAATTCTCAGGGTAGCCCGGAGTTGGGAAGTTGGCGGTGTTTCACTCCCGTGCCTCGGAAAGCACGTAAAGCCGTTGGCCCTGCGCCTGATCTCTCTCCGGTCGTGTCAGATTGCTGTCCCATCGGGCTATGAGAGTGAAAGGAATAGAGGGGGCACCTGTGTTTGCGCATACACTTGTGCACTATAATATGGAATGGAACCTTGTTTTATGGTCACCTCAATCGCCAAGCCAGCAGCACAGAATAAATTCCCACGTAGTAGTGGCTTAACACAAAATATGTCATTATGTTAATTATAATCGAGTACAGTAGTTTAGAGTACGGAAACCGGTCAATCGTAAGTTCTCACGATTACGGGTGCCATCGACAAATTTCACAGGTGCTGACATAAAATTAAATATTTCGACTAAAACTCCATGGTACATTTATATTTATGACACTTTTCGTTCGGGTAATGCGCGCGTTTACATATTAAAACCTCTAATCAACCATAGCCGCTGTTTAGTGGATTATCCTCGGGTTTAAGATGGATTCAGTAGGTTTAATCCCTGTTCGGTAAAAGAGAAAAACAAATGAACAGTTTCGAAGACCTTGAAAGAAAACAATGAATAAATATTCATAAAATAATATCTAGAAATCTGATAGGTCACTTCTGATAACGACATTCAGCAAACATTAATGTTTCCATCCTATCCCAGCTTCATGCTTTAACGTAGAAAATAATATTACCACATATAATTTGTAAGTAATACCACAGATAATATAATACTGTAATACATACCTTTGCGTATTAGTTATGCTTTTAACATTAAGTTCACCTTTGTACACAAAGTGCAAAAAAGTCTTTAAGTAAATAAATACAAATACAAATACAAAACACTTTTCAGTAACGATGAAAAGGCAATATCACGATCGACAAGAGACAGATCAGATGCAGTCATTGCAGTAACAACGGCGTAAGTATAGAGTTTTAACTGTCCGTAGGTACAAGCCTACTGTCTGTATCTCTTTTGTGTCAATATCCAAATGACTTAAGGGCATTCCCTTATTTTATACAATATCGATGTGTCAAATAACCATAATACAAGCTGTCATCGTCCGAATAATTTTAGTTTATTAGCCTTACTTAATCGAAGCATTAGTAAAGAATTATATTAACCACGACCGCCTACTTATAATACTAAACAGGCAGCACGCAACATCTAATGGCTAATGGCCAATGAAAATAACCTATATGATTAAACTGATTACATGTATATAAAAAAATATATGACTTTAGTGGGATAGGCAGGCGTAGCGCAGCGCGAGTTTTCATACATTTCGAACGCCAACGGTCGAAATAAGCTTGCAGGGGAAACGTTTTCCTACCCGTAAACCTTTATGGTATGAGAAAAATTTGGTCTCATTCGTTTTCATACATCCTGAACTACGCTTGTACGTCTTCGATTTTTTGTATAAGGGCTTGATTAGTTAAAAATGGACGAAATCCCGAAGAGATTTTTCAGTCAAAAAAGTGAATGTTTAGGTTCTTATATTTTCTGGAACATACAATATTTTTTAAAAAAAAACGTACGAGCATAGTTTTTCAAAATGTCTCTAAAATGTAAAAAAAAAACAAAATCAGACAACGTTTAAGGGATGGAAAACGTTTTCTCTTTTTGTATGGAAGCTTACGCGCACACGAGTCAAAGCTACAATATTCAGTGACAACCCTGTGCCATTGCGAGTAAACACCGCCAATAAATAAGCGTTCCTCTGGTGTTGGGTAGGTAGTATCAACATCAGTACTGGTGGTAGAAGGCTGAATATATGTAGGTATATCTGGAAAGGCTTTTACTACTGCGGTGTTGACGGCAAGAGGGAAACCACCACACTATCTTTCCTTATATGGAGTTTTTATTTTAAAAAATCCACCGATAAGAGCTCCTAAATTTTATATTTGAATCAGTTGAAAAATTTATTTCATATAAATTTACCGCTTTTAAAACGAGTCTTGTTTGTTTTTATACCAATTATTTACTAAGACATTAGTCATGTTTTTAATTACATGATGATACAGTTAAAGAAACCAAAATTATTTTAAACACACATTTAAATACTTGATCATTTCCATGCCCATACAGTTTCTGTTATGGTTAATGCGTTTTATTCAAGCAATATATTTTTTAAATAACTAGAATATTGTCACCATGCTTTTGACCGTTTCGTCTTTAATGGATCATTAGAATACCCCAACGCAAAGAGAATAGCGATTATCGATGATAATATATCGATATGTCTTTTTAATTCCTATCGATTGAACGGAGATTGGGAAGTTAAAATAAAAATGTTGTCCGTTAAATTCTATCGTCAAGATTAGATTGGAAATGTTACGGTTGTCGATAAAATTGTGAAATAATATGAATTTCTGCGTTTTATGGCGCTTCCACATTTCTAATAGAGTTATGTCATCTGATTTTATTGTTTTTAGAGGAGCTAAGTAGTTGATATCATAAATCATTCTGGTGTTAATAAGATTGATGAAACTACGAACGATGTTTCTTAGTACCTATGTTACAGTTTGAACATTCTCAGAGTAAATAATAATTTATCAATGTTGTGATACATAGTGCAAAACCTAATCAAAATCAAAATAAAATAATAATATTGCTTTTGATTAGGTGTTGACAATTGAAGAAAATATAAATAAAAGAAAAAATATTCCTGTCATTTTTTTTCAGCCGTTCCCTGTCATGAAGATGCTATCTCCATGCACAATGCAAACGTTTGCAATTAAATTTAATCCTCATTGTTGTCCCCTATAAAGATTTCGCAATTTAATATCTCTAATACCCAGATTCCTTTAACCCTTTAACACTTTCCTTATGGAAATATCGCCATAAATATTTACTAGTTTATCGCTTCACTTGCCAGAAATAACGTTGCCCTTATGTACCAAAGACAAAGATCAAATTCGCTTGAAACTGCTTCTAGAAACACCAAATTAACTTTGCATCCCGACTAATACTACGACTAGTAGATACCCTTTGTCCACTCTCGGATTGAATATCGATGTACAATCGTAAAGTTGAATCGATTCTCACGTTTCCGAAGAATCGATATTGAAATCGGCGACTACTGAAGAGCCGTGTGAATAGGACAAAATTACGTTTACCAGTGTATAACTGACGTTTAAAACGAATGTTGGCTTGTATTATGTCCTTTTCTGTTGTTATTTTATGATCAAGATCACTATTAGAAGACGAATAATGGACGGGTGGTAATAAAGTAACACGAATGCAGCTACAGCAGTGTTAAATAGAAAACATATTATTATCATAGCTTCAAAGTATATCGAAACTATATTAAATAAAAGGCAGTTTTATTACGCAATCCTAACCTTTAAAATCGGTTGGAATACAGTTGACCGTTTTACCTAGTGGTAAATGACATTACAGCAAAATCTACATTCAAGTCTATTTTAGTTATTCGACAGAACTTTTGGGAGCCCACATAATAATATTTGATTATTTCAATAAGGGCCGATTTTTCAATGGTCAGATAAAACTTATCAGACTGATAAATTATAAAGCGACAGATTTAAAAAATGTCAGTTTCTTTACGTATCATTGCTGACAATGAGGAGACGTTTTCAAATTAGCAATATTGTATTTTGATTTACAAATATTTCTTATCTGACTATTGAAAAATCAGCACTCAATTCAATACCATATTGTAAAGTATCAATCAAGCACGTTAAGTGATTTTTAATGAATAAATCTTTTGAATACAATCACGTTTAAAGGAACTATATCCTTGCCTCAATAAAATAGTATCATATCTACTTCAGCTGCTTTCATGAAAATAACACCTATTACCAATTCCTCAATAAACGTGGAATACAATCCTATTATCGGCCAATCCAAAGCTCTCCAAGTCCATATCGCTCGAATGTCGCGGAATATCTATACAAATTATTCCAAAGATAATGTATTCAATTCCTGGCGTGCCGATGGCATCGTTCACGCGAGCTTCGAGTGTTGTGGACGTTTTGGTTCCTACTATTTGTCTTTAATTTTTTTTTCTACAGAACACAGGCAAAGAACTCATGACCGTTGAGGCAGAAAAGTTCTGCGTAGATTAGGGTCGATCAATAGCGCAGGTTAGGACGTCCATCAACAAAATGGATAGAAGACTTTGTAAAGATCATAATGATTCGGATGCAGACCACTTGCAACTTAGGCCTGTGGTGGAAGTCCTGACCTGATAATGATGAATAGTAACAAGGCAACACGACTGTGGAACTCTCTTCCGTGGATTTAAAGAGAATCGATTCAAAATTGTCTTTCAAGAATATAGTTCGTACATTTCTGAAAGAGTGAATTATTGCATAATATTATTATTATATGTTTGTATTTTTGCTTTATGGATATCTATGTACGATTACTTAGATATCTTTCATAGTTTATTTATTTTAGTATACATAATATATATTTATTTGGTACTTGATACTATGTTCCTTCTTTCATTTGTTGTTTTGTTTTCACTGCACCCGTTGCCATCTTTCTGCATGACCTAAAGGTTTGACTGGCAGAGAATGGCTACTAGGTCACTAGTCGTCTAGGTCGTTATTTAAATAGTCTAGGTATTTATTTATTACACAAAAATGTTAGAATGAAAACGAGTATTTTGACCTAAGAATAGAATTGGTTTCGAGAACAAATGGTTAGGATCGAAAATCGCACTCGATATTCGGAATATTCGTCCGATAGTATCGTCCCACGACGAAGAATGCTTCGTGTTTTGAAACAGAGTGTCAAAGGCGGGCGTTCTCGATAAATACCGTTTTTTTTGTTGGCCCGCGACATTTTTGCGATTTCTGCTTAATTGGTCAAATCGTTTGGCGACGTTGTTATTTATTGCCATTATTGATAAAATATGTTTAAGTTTATTTATAGGTTTTTTTTTCTTATCCATTTTGGATATGAATCCAACTTTATCAAATACTTCACTTTAATGCAGCTTTCATTATTAGTTAAATATTTAAGGTTTTAATTTTCATGACCATGAAAGATTTTAAAGAGTTCTATGGCTTGGTATTTAAGTTCCGTATAGAGCCATACATTTATAGGTTAAAAAAAGAAAATGTGTGCTGTAAACATTCGGTTGATAACATACTACTTGAGGGTTACGCAGACGAGTGGCCAGTAGAGTCGTAAGCAGGAGACGAACGTACTTCATCCAATCCACGCTTACTGCACGCTCCGTCAAAGACTTAAAAGCCGCAGAAGCTTTATGAAGTGCGTTCCCCCTCTACTGCTAGACGTGTCCTGTGGGAGGACGGCCCTTTACCTCCTGCTCCTTTCGTTCCTCCGTCCAAAAATCCCCCTGCAGGACACAAATTGCCATGGCCTACTTGGAAGTCCCTTAACAGACTCCGGTCCTAAATAAATAAATAAATAAATATCCTTGGACATTTCACACAGCGCCATCTGGTCCCAAACTAAGCAAAGCTTGTACTATGGTAACCAGACAACGGTTATAAACATACTTAAATACTTTTTTTTTTTTGTTTTGGGTAGATGCGAGGACACCATGTTCAGGTGGGGCTTTTCCGATAGAACTGATCTGTCCTGTGTTTGGGTTCAATCCACAAGACATGTCCCATTTGTTGTCTTGTCCTGCGTGCCCTGATTCATGCTTTCTAGAAGAACTTATGTGTGCTAACCACAAGGCAATCTGCGTCGCCAATTACTGCACAAAATGTTTTATTGTTTTCACGCCTGTAGGCGTTCACTATCCCGGAACGTGTTAAGTCGGTTTTCCATCGACACAATGAGAAGAAGAAGAAGGGTTACTTAACTAAGCTTACTGTACTTTCACTACTATATATAACAAATCTAAGACTAAGAGTATGTCCAACTTCAATAAGTTTGCAAATCTTCAACAATATCGAAACAAAAAAAAACAGCACAGTGATCGGAAATCATCGGATGTGCGTGCGCATAAAATTGAAAGATTTGTTGTTCAAACGAATCGGCATCGAACCTGTAACATCGGGAGCACCGCTGATTGCTAATCATTACTACCATACAAATCATTGGGATTGTATGGATGTTCCTTTTTGTAAAGAAGTTCATTTCAAGTGGAGTGATATAAAGTACTTACATAAATAAGACTTTTTTAAATGTTTTATTAAGAAATATACCTACAATCATCGTCTACAATGATGTAGCGAAAACACTACGAGATTGCTTAATATGTAGATAGATGGCGCTGAGTGTAGTTTGAAATAAAATAAAAACTAAGGATTAAAAATGTCAACCGTTTATTTAAAAAAAACTGAAAACTGTGTATTATGGTTTTGACGTCGGTTGTTTTTTGTAAAACATTATTTTACTTGAGCATTTGTATTTTTGTGACTTATAGCAGGAAGGGGTAGAGGGAGGTGTTGAGGTGTTGTTCGATAATTATTTGCATTGTTCAATGAATATCAACACTAATATTTACTTTTCCACTCCCCGCGTAATTCAGTCGCGTACAAACATAAGCATACACTTTCCACACAAACACAATAGTTTGTCTGTCCGTGGATCACGTACGGCAATCATGCGCAGATGTATTATTGATATTATCTTCGATCGAGCTGTGTGGTCGGTGTTTGTTTGTGCGTTGATAATAATAACTTTATTGTAAGGAGTCAGTAGCAAATTAAAATTAATATAGTTCACAGAATGAGTATAGCCCAGAATAAGAAAAAATAAATAAGAATAAGTATTAATTAAAAAATTCGTAGACCTTGTAATTCGTTGAATTGTACAGATCCAGGAAAATTAAAGCCCAGCTTTTTTCATTTTATAACCAAATCCAAAAGGTTCAAGTCACTGGGTATACAGGCTGACTTTGAAAACATTGGCAATTTTTTAAACTAAGAACCTACTCATGATTTCCATATATTAAAATGAAAATCAATTATTATGAAATATCATTTCAAAAATCGCACAGTATCACTTCGATTTCCGTTAAGATAGAGTATTTTTTATACGTTCACATGTATTAAAAGTAGATTTTTAAAATCTTAAACAAAGTCTGAAACTATAATTTATTAGCTTAATTTGAAGCGGTAATCATTTCTAAAGTTTTTGATATGATTGTTTTCAGTTTCATCATAGTAAAAAAAAGTTTCATCATAATGATACTTTATATCAATAGATTTTCATTTAAATATGTGAAAGGGACTATGAATCATGATTAGATTCTTAGTTTAAAATATTGCCAATGTTTACAAAGTCACTCTGTATTTAGGCTATAGATCCTATAAATACAGTATTATATCTCTGGTAGGTACCTACTCAAGCTTGTAGCTCTAACTAATGAATGGAAGAATGAATGAATGAACCAACAGATTCACCTCGGCAATTTACCAGTTCGTAGACCAGTTGCGTCGAAAAGACAACGTTAATGAGAACAGCGGCGCCCGCGCATGCCAGACTCACCCTATGATTGTGAAGAAAGCGGACAAGAAAATGGCCGGATAATTATCAGCGCTAACTATAGTTACATGTTGCGGTAAGTACATACCTTGTCCTATAATGTGCACTGTGTAATTTGTTCGAATTCTTTAACAGTAACGATTTTTCTGAACGAATCTTGAACTAAATCTTAAAAAGTTTAGGTATTTTTAAAGGTTTACCCAACAAGATCAAGTTAACACGAAAATCATTATATACGCCATTGTAAAAATAGTAGAATGACGCATTAGCCTTGAGACAATAAAGGCAACACAAGTGTGTGTAACGTTTCCAATCTATTACCGTAAACTCCTAAATGAGTTTAACTTTAAGGACGTGGAACTTCCACATCACTTAGTTTCATAATAAAACTGTATATCCTCTGAAACACTTCCAATCCAAAACGAATTGCATGGAGCTCTGCAAACTTATGTAGAGAGTAGTTCTCTGATTGAGCATCAAAATCTGAGGATTGGAACAAAAGTCTTAACTAAAGGAGTACATCAACAGCATAATAAACAAAAACTCTTAAAATAACAGTAAAAAAAGCGTAAACCAAGGATACATTTTCACAATAGTCCATAATTTATAGCCTATCCACAAAATGCAAAAACTTGATATCAAACTACACAATCCGTTTAAATCGCAGTACCAAGCCTGTATTTCTTAACCGTCGGAATGAAGTCGCGCGACACTGTCCATTGACAAACTAATTGCGAACGGTTATATTGATTGAGCTAGAAAAACCACCAACTACCGACTTGTTTGAATAGATTGCGCGGCGCTGGAGATATTTGTCGTGCGATGTTTGAATTGGAAGTAGATTGAGTAATGGAAGCATGGACGACAGAGCATAGGGTTTGAATCCCGCAAGGGGCAAATGTTTATGTGATGAGCACGAACATATGTACTTTAGTCGTGAATGTTTGTATGTATTTAAGTATTAATGGGAGACTTCCGTCAATATCGTTGTCTGGAAGAACAAGCACCAAGCAATCAAGCACAAGGAAGAAAATTCCTTAGTTCGATTTTAAACTTTCGCGTTGCATTGCAATAACTATTAGACATGACGGGTCTAAACGCGAATAAAAACTTATGAGTTGCTATTACTCACTGCTCGACGTTTCAGCGGTATTGCAACTGCCGTGGTCACGAGTCAACTCATAAGTTTTTATTCGCGTTTAGACCCGTCATGTCTAATTGTTATTCCTTAGTTCGAATCCAAGACAATTGGTGCGTTATCTGGCGCATATTAATATTGCAGTAAATATAAGTTACTTTATGTAGTAGAGTGGGTAATACCATTTACCTAGGTATTCTATTCTGTTATTAAAACTATATCCCCCGAACTCTCGGGACCACTTAAAGCTAGCTTCATAAAGTTATGGAATATTGTCTTCAGCGAAAAGAAGAAGACGAAGCAGTTATTATGATCTCACCAACCACTGATCACAAGAAGTAGTTATCAATACTTGACTTAAGGTTCTGTAACCCCTAGATGAGGCAGAGGACGTCCACAGTGCGCCTCCATCCCGTTTCAGTCTTGAGCTTCGCGCTTTATTTCGCTCCAAGTCTTTCCTATGGTCTTCGCTTCTGCGACGATTGTTCGCCCAGGTCTGCTTTAGGCAGCCACGTTTACGCTACGTTATCAATAAGTATAAATTAATTTTGTGTGCATGTTAGCTTGTAAAGTATTTATAATATGGACCTGTATTATTTGTAATCTGATGCCCGAATTCAGTGACTATAAAAAAAACATACCATTGACGTACCTTTCAGGAATGAATTAGTGAATTTGCAAAACAGTTTAATATGTAAAGACTTCTAGTTTCACAATAAATTTACCAGGGTAACACTATCTCTTAACATTTTGTACCACCTTTCTGAAGCAATCTACACAGGGCTACCAGGGGGCGTCATAAAATAAATAACAACTCTATATAAATTCAACTGTGTCCACGCAAGATATTATTGTCCACCGACAAATAAACAAGATCCTGTTGTTACATCATTTATTACGCTGTCTTTAGAAATATAACCTAACGTATTGTGCAAGAGAAATAAAGCCTGTTCGAAATGTTATTTGCAATTATCATTTATGAATCGCAATCAATGTTATGTGTTTGTGTATTTCAAGTCATTGTTTGTTATGTTTAAGACAAGTGCTATTTATCGCGCAGTGTCGTTGTGAGAAAATATTTTCGTAATTTGTATGTTTTACTAAAAATAACATCACTTTTTCATGTGTATTACGCAAGGAACATATAGATACCTGCCTGCGTGTACATGTATGTATAGTATACATAATTGCGTGAAAATATGTGCTTATTCCTTTTAAATGGGGATGTATGTTTTCTAATAGCTTTTATAGTTATTTTAATTAAGGTAATTTTCATGTAAAATTACAGATGTTTCGCAACTAAAATGATATCTGCGTTGCACCGTAACTATAGTTTATATAGAAAATGACAATACACTTTTTTACGATTACTTATTTACGGCGAAACTAACTCAAAAATTCAATTACAAACTATCAAAACACACTCACCTCCACACTTTATTGTTTAAACATCTCTGTATATTTACAGCCACTTATAAACTGTCGTACATAATAATTTTATCTAGCACCAGGAGAGCTCGCTACCGCGCCTTTGTCATAAAGATAATCTCATGTCACGTTGCGAACCTAATGTATGGAGATCGGTTACAACAATAACTCATTGTAGGTAAAATAGAACGAGAACAGAGGGAATAATAACGGTTACGTAAACTGATTTAGTGCGAGTTAATAACAATACGACATGACATGGAAAATGCAGTTAAATTAAACATACTTTAAAATACACAAGCAGCCTAAATGAACATTGCATTAACATGTTTGATTCTTATCTACGAAAATACTTTTGACCAGCCATAAATATGTTGCCCCATAATTCCTAATTCACCGAATATTAGAATCAGATTAGGTACCTAAATAAATGTTCATAGCCACCTAGAGCAAGGGATGTGGACTAAGGGATACCAATGGTCGATAGGATGATGGTCTAGTGTGGAGACAAGAGCGTTTTGAACTCATTTTATTTAAAAAAAGGTGTTTCTTTGTTACCAAAATTTATTCTTCAAAAATCACAATCAACAAAACGAAAAGAAATACCTCCATCAAATTCTTTCGGGTCCTAAGCCAGCAATTATGTATGTCGATCAGTCATTCAGGTCTTGTCTTTATAAGTACAAACTGCGATTCCTTGTCGGTAAGTAGCGGGTATAAGCAGGTACATAACAGGGCACTTATGTGCTAAGCGACCGTCCGCGCTCGCCGGTTAATACATACATAATAAGTGTGATTACCTAAGACGGCCCAGGGCAACGGTAGCCGAGATGTGCCAATCTTTTCCTTGTTCCTGCTAGGTTTACATGTAGCGGAAAATGAACGCGTTTGTTGACCTTTTAAGGACGTCCATTTTTGTGTCATTTAGGCAATTAATTATTGTTGACTTGACGGAATAAAGACCGACAGTAGCCAATAGGTTCTCTGAAGAAAGTCTCAGTGAGTTGAAAACCTTTGTCAGAAACACACTAATAGGCAGACTGCCAGGACAGCTATATTGAAAGCTATCCTAAACAAAATTGAAGAAATACAAATAATGTAGTAGTAGTAATCAGTGAGGTATCAAACGACTGCCGGGAGTCGCATAATAATGGAATTTCTATTGTGTCTCGTTCACACATACTTGACGAGTTAAATACAATGTATGGACCTGTTGACCATAAGACCTTGCTAACTTATAGTTACAAGTATAACCTTTTTTAAGGTAGAAAACATGCATTGAATTGCGTACCCTCCACATGGCCTGGGTGGAGAGCTATGTGGAGGGTCCTAAAAGACCAGAAGGCCTACCCACTAAAATAACCATCTGTGCCATTTCGCTGTAGGTGGAGAACTTTGAGGCTAAGCTAACCTTACAACACAACATATGTAATACATAAAATTGCCCCTGGTCGAAAATCCAAATACATGCGTAGTATTCTAAAGTTAAACAGACTTTTTCACCACTAGAAACTACTTCTTTACCACGTTTCTAACACCGCAATCAATTTCCACCAGCGTCGTGTAACCCCGGCCATACCTGCGCGTACGCAATATACTATTAAAAGGAGTCAACGCACCCGCGTGTAGGTATGTGGCCATAATAACAACGGCTACTGTTCGCGACAACGCCGACCGGGAAAAACTAGCCTAAGTGATATATAGAGTGTATAGAGTTGATAACACCTTCGCGGAAATTGTTTGTGTTTTTGCATTTGTTGGCTGATATTAGGTGGACGGTGGCATGGGCTATTCGTATCATGAAAACTGAATAAAATCTATTACGAAGATCTGACAGTTGTATTGTACTGATGCTGTGTTTTTGACCAATATAAGGTGTAAGAAATCTTAACGATATAACTATATGATTTTCCATAGAGTAAATGTACTTGTATACGATATTTTGGAAAGTCTTTCAATTCAATCCAACACTGAGATCTCATTCTTTGCAGCGTCGTTTTTCCTGTCTCTAGATGGCTGTTAAAAAAACTTTAAAATACCACTTATTATTATTTAAATTTAAGATAGAGGTGTCATTAATTAAGGAGCCAGTCTATTTAATTTTGGAGAATTTTACTTTAGCAAGAGCCTGAATAAAACGTTGCTTTAAAAGCTATTCCCAGCTTTCATTGATGCACTTTGTTATCTACAAGTGTATATTCAGCGCTTTATAATGCCGGCCCATCATTGAGAAGCGTGTAATAATAACCGTACGTCCTGTACTAGTGGCAATCTGGGAGACGCCAGGAAAAACCAGAGTAAGTGACTGTATTGACATAGAGTGGATAATACCTCTCTGAATAATTTACATTTATATATAATTTTGTGGATTTATTTTCTATTACTTTATAGATACAAACTTAAACTAAGAAGCAAGACGTAACCAACGCAATAATTTCTTTAAATTTTATTTCTTAGTTTTGCCAATTTATGACTTTCTACAGTGATACCTGCTCTTCAATTTTGGTATTTTTCACTAACCTTAGTTAGTTTTTTTTTTCTTTCACTTTATATTTGCCGTTCATAAGTGTCATTTCATGACCTTAATTGAATTTATTTTTTTAATTTAAAATTTTTATTGCACAATTTAGTGTACAAAGGTGGACTTAATAATAATGATTTTGAATTTTGAATATATTTGTAATTTTTTGTATTCAGTGAACGAAACTGATCTACTTACCTACAAAATGTATTAAATTAGTCGAGTTCACTTCATCAGTCAGTTATGAAAACCTGCTTTTATAAAACAAATCCTAGGATACAACAATGTATCCTGTCTTAGCTCAACTCGGATAAGCCTTATAATAATGACCATTATATTCAGCACCTGCTATTACAACAGAAACTTGAATTACGCGCCGATACCGTGAATAGATTGCTTTAATTCCAAACACTAGCAAAAGTAATTACAATTTTAATAATCTTTTTGTTTAGATTGCAGCAATTATGCTCTACTGGCAATTTATTGTGGACGAGTATATCTACCATAGAATATGGAGATGCAGAATTTCCTAATGTTTGGATATAGAAGAATAACGTGCCTCGAATAATTTGGTTAGTAAAAGATTAAGTTTGAAGGTAAGAAACATTTTAGTTGGAAATAGATTTTAGTGATTCGAGTTGTACTATCATATATTCTGTGATTTGAGACAAATAAAAAAGGTGACTTACACTTATCTTATCAAAATAAACGCTTTTTTCTGATTTGAATTTTAAACTTCTGCAGTATCGGAAAGTATTTCTTCTCTATAAAACATGAAAAATTTAAATCAATCTTGTTGGAGCCATGATGTAGTATTTCAGCAGTACACAGTCAGACACCATGTTAATACGCCAAAGATTAGGCATCGTTCACTTGGTCATTAGTGGAGCTTCTATCATATCAATTTCTACTCTATGGTTAAGATCGTCTTCTAACGCGGACAGGAAAAAATACGAGACAATCCGATGGGGTCCCACCACGCCCCCTAGTGGTGAGTTAGCCGTCAGGTGCGTAACATTGTAATTTGTATTGAGATCTTTGATTTAATACATAAAGGAGAATAACCTGAGCGAGGAGTATTTTCAGACTGTAACTTAATGATGCTGTTTTCAGCTTTGAAAAGCTTGCATTAAGCTACATGTCATGTCATGTCAGTTACGGAAATTCAAGACACAATAATCTACCCATTGTTATCGCATCCCACATGGTGTCATTGATGCTTGATTACCAAATCAGAAATAAAGTAAACATTATTATAATAAAAAAATATGTTAGTAAAAATCTTTCATTCATCAATAAAAAGAGCTATTTGTGCGGAAGTAGCCAACCTTTACCGGTTTGACTATTTTCATTCCGATTTACCGTATTATAGCTTAACACGAAAAATATATGTAAGATTTTATAACGCAACTTTATTTTACAACAATCAATGAAAGTTTTTGCAATGACATATAAAAAAAACTTATGCCACCAACTCTAACAGTTCTTATTAAGGTTCTCACGTACTCGTACTACAATAACAATTCAAAATGCAATATCCTTCCAACAAATCCCCAAGTGTTCCCCAATAAATAAGGTCTCGTTAATACCCTGTAAATATATTAAAATGTTAGCACAGCTACCGGGTAGCTAATGGCGTATGTGATTTATGTTCCACCGTGCAATGGCTCAATAATTCCATCTAGGATAGCTATGCTGCGAGAAATGGCGTTCGTTTAATGGAATTAGCATTAAAGTATAGAAAAAGCAGTTATGAATTGATCAACTGGCGATTAAAGTTAAATTGTAACTTAATAAAGCTCTGTTTTCTAGTTGTTTCAATTAAAACTTTATAGCAATATTTAAATTGAGAAGCAAAGTTATTTTTGAGTATTAATTAATGATTTTATGGTATTAAAATTTGTTTAAATAACAACAAAACATGAATATTCAACAACGTCTTTCAAGTATTTTTTTAACAATCCCTTTTAACCAGTTAAAACTTGATAATAGAAACTTGTTAATAAGGAACAATTCAATACACTATCAAGGAAAAAACCTTCAGAGATGTTTGAGATATACTTCTGGAACGATAAACACACGTTTAACAATTCCTAAATAATTTCTGCCATGCTTCACCGTTAAACTAAACGCAATCCACCAAACGCAACATGCAGATCAAAATCTATTAAGATCAGAAACAAAACGCCATAATAACTTGCCAACCCACAAAGCCTTATTGTCGCAACTTCCTACTTCACTAGAATAAAACCTGGTAAACGCTCTGCTATGCAAATCAATCTTGCGAAAGCTTTGTCAGCCACAATGCAGGAAACATTGGCAATAGCCTGTCGTTCAATGCTTTTAGGGCTGGTCCAATTGTTATGATAATAATTGTTAAGAGAGTGAAAATATCGAAGGAACTATTTATAGTCATATTCAGGATCTGAGAATGCATTTTGCTAATAGGCTTATTAAAAACCTATTATTTCTAGCAACATTCTGCGATATTTGAAAAAAAAATGATCGTAGAATAAGACATAAATAGTAAGAAATGTATGAAAAAAACTTAAAATAATCTCATAAATATTGGTGCAACACTACTATTGTGGTTTTCAAATGACTCTATACCTGTGTTATTACGGTCTGCTGTAAAATTGCACTCGTGATTATTTTAAAAAAAAATGGAGGTATTATTCTGTGGAAGCTTCCTAAATAAATGACTTGGTTGTTTTTGGTCCAAAATACCAAAACATCTTTCAAGACACTGCCAGCCCTTCCTTCTGCCATAGTTTTATCATAGTGTAATAATGCTTTATTGACCAGTTACTCGGCTTGTAATGAATGAAATTCAATGTGAATGCGGACCCATGATTGATGATGTGCCATTCAAACTTAGCGATGAATCGGGCTCATTCTATTCTGAATAGTCCATCACAACTGTTGAGTTATTTAAACGGTACTTGCTCTTATGTAGCTCATTTAAAGTATAGATGAAATAATTAATTTTAAAGAAGAACAGGTTGGTCGTAGAAATGACTTCATAGGCATCGTCAGTTTAAATTTTTGTATCGATATTTCATGACAAATCCAATTGAAGTTTATTTCGTTCAAAGTGAAAAGGAAGGGTTACTGTTATACTAGCTAGACTTTGCTGTTTGCTGTATATTTCAAAATCTTCGGCCTAAGAGCCATTTTCCATGGCAACATTCCGTCTTTTGCAGGAACTGTTTTCTGCAGGATGCCGTTTAGTAGTATATGTGTCTTAACTCGTCAAGTATGTGTGAACGAGACACGATAGAAATTCCATTATTATGCGACTCCCGGCAGTCGTTTGATACCTGACTGATTAATACTAATATTGACACTGCGTTTGCAGTGAACCGCAAAAAAAAATTACCTGATGATACCTTTTTTTACTGATCCAATTTCGTCATTAAACTGGACCAGATCCACTTTAACAATGACAGTATGCACAAACACAGCAATTACAATGACAACGGTGTCAAAGATATAAATATACAACGTGCCGCTTTATCGGTTAGTGCAAACGTGAAAGACATGATACTGACGGAGTTGACAGGACTCAGTTGTCGAACAACCGTACCTGCAAAAAAGTGTCGTGTGTTATGCAGTGATCCTGCAGAACTGGATTTCTGTGGGAAAATGCCCTTAGGACACTATTTCTTTGACACCTATAACAAGAACGAGTAACTCTATCAAACAACGCAGATACATATCAAACAAACTCATCAGATGAAAACATGAAATTCCACATACGCAACCATAAATCAGGCATCATTAAACCAAACCAAAGACCTAGCCCTGGTTGTGAACCATATCAAAATCAAACCAGATGGTAAGATAGTGAATGATTTCGAACGAGTAACGCCACGCAATAACTTAAACACTATTCTCCTTGCGGCTATGAAAGCATTCCGTGCTGATTTCATTGTAAGCATAAATTCTGAGCTAACTTACCGTGCGAAGGCAGCAACAGTAGCTTTAAAAAAAAAAGGACGTATACGTACGAGGTGCAGATGAGTTTTGAGCTTTACGAGTAGAAATTGTTAAGGATGATAGAAATAGAACTGTAATAGGATGGAATGAAAAACATTTAGAAGTAGCTACAGATGAAAATGAACTTTAAATTCATGACGATAAAGATGATAATGGTAAAATGAAAGATGTGATAGAAGAAGACAAGTGGACAGGACTGGTTGCAATATAAGGCTTGCCTGCGGCGTCATCATTTAGTACGGTGTAGGGTCCGCAAATTTATATGGCATTAGTTTAACACTCAAAACGTTGTTTAGTTGCGACTTTCACATTAGTATTTATGACGGGTTCCGTACGAAACGGTTGTTGATTTGGAGCAAACGGCTTTTTGTTAGATCGTGGTTATAAATCATCGATACCACTATTTGGTTGGATGGGCTCTTGTTTAGCTATATGGGCAGTATTTAATCCAAATTATAGCCTTATATTATTTGATTAAACAGTTTTAAATAAAAAAAATACTGCTAGTGTGCTTTACCTTGATTATTTTAAACCAGTTTATGTTATTTAGATAATAAATTTAACAGAAAAAAACACGAACAATAAATAGAGTTACTTACCTAGTTCTGCCTTGTTTTACTCAAACAGTCAATTTTCTGTAAGCGTTGTAGTTAGAATGTAACTACAACAGGATATATTCACAATCATTTCTGCTTAGCCCAAAGGTATGACTGGTAGAGAATGCCATACGGCATTAAGTCCACCTTTTGTACAGTTTTTGATTGTGCAATAAAGTATAAATAAATAAATAAATAGATATATTCATTTTGTACTTACCACATTAGGTATAAACTATTATCGTGTCCACGTGAGACTACAGCCATTTTGGTCGCAGACCGCGAAACCCATAGTTATGGAGATATTTTAAAGAAAATAACAACATGTTACAATATACATACGTGAATTGAATAAAGATAGAGTTAACGTAACTTACTTATAATTGAGTCAAAATGTGATCGCTGAATACTTACCCCCTTATTCATAATAATTCAAACAGTCTTATAAACCTGTTCAAACTATAACACTGTTTTGTCTCATTCTTTCTTGGTGCTGTCATCATTTGACAGAAAGTGACAAAACAGTGTAATAGCTAAAATAGGTTTATTTGACTGTTTGCATTGTTATGAATAAGGGGGTAAGTTTTATGCAACAGAACCTTTGATTAAAGTAAAATAGCGGAAGATACGGCATGTCATACTAATTGTCAGCTAAAAAATGGCACTACACATTCCTTACGTCAGACGTCTTATTTATGTCACCTGCACACGCAATCCAATGGAAATTAGGCGACGGGGGCCTGATTTTAGCGGTCCACTTTCGAGCGGCGCGTCACCTATCTTCCGCTATTTTACTTTAATCAAAGAACAGAACTAATCAATTTGTTTTTCTAGCATAAAACACTAACCCTCTTATTCTTAATAACTGAACGGTCTTTTAAACCTATTTTAGCTATTACACTGTTTTGTCTCATTGTTTCTTGTCGCTGTAATCATTTGACAGAAAGTGACAAAACAGTGTATTAGCTAAAATAGGTTAAAAAGACCGTTTGAGTTATTATGAATAAGGGGGAAAGTGTTCAGCCCCTACTTTTAATAGAAACCGATTTTTATGTCCTTAAAAGATGAAATATGAAACCAAAAATTGCGCACGGGCGGGATTCTCTTCAGCAGTTGGCCCGGTTAGCCAGAAAGATGCTGGTTCGAATCCCGCCCGTGCGCAATTTTTGGTTTCTATTTCATCTTTTAAGAATAAAATATGACACTGTGAGTGTTAAAAATATTGTAAAACCATCGATTTTTATGTATTCTAATATCAAACATCTTTTCAACAAAGTAGGTATCACTATCAAGAAGAAGTAATTTTCAAACAGTTTAGTTTATCTTACCTTGTCTCATTACAACTAAAGTGATCAATATTTAAACGGTCGATCAACATAACTTTCACTGGGAAGGAAAAAATAGCGATTACATACAGGAAGTCTTGCTCAAGCTTGTACAAAGACAGGCTAAGAAACTAGTGTCATAAAATAAATATATCCAGTAGATTCACTGCTACAAAACTTTTCTATAATGTCACCTTTTTCGAGTATAAGAGACAAAAATTTTGTTCTGGGTGTATGGCTAAGCTGTACCTACTACCTCTCATAATTGCAAGCCACAGCATTACCAACTGTAAAATCATCATCATCATCATGTAAAATGATAACGTAGAATTAACTATTGATTAGGCTCAATAACCCTTATTTGTACAAAGGCCTTACCTTTGCCAATGGTTATGTGCTGTTGCTCATCTATCATATCGGCCATCTTTCATATTGGTGATCTTAAATAGTTTGTCTGGGATAGCGAAAAGGCCTATAACTATGAAGAAATATGAATGAATAATTAAATGTTGTGTTCAACCTCGTCAAAAAAGTGCATAGATCACTAGAATCACACTTCTGATTGCCCGCAGACGACAAAAAAAAACTGTGAGAAATATTTCAGTAAACATAATTTTTAACTCGTAAGTATTACAATAACATCAGAAATAAAATGAGGTTTCTGTGCCTTAGCCAGTTATGAAACGAGTATCCCTTTACATCACGCAGAGTACAGTTTGTCTCGTCTGTCTATTTTAGACGCGTACCTTTTTTGTTGCACGCCCCGTATTTATAAGCCTACCGCTAAGTTAAATCACCGTTTGTATAGTTAAGCGACAATATATAAACCTTGCGACAAATGGAATAAATATCAGTGTATATGAATAAAATATTTTTAAGGGAGGAACCCTTTATTCAGTCAAATATAAACTTCTTAAATAAGTGAGCAGTCGGATAATTAACAATATTTTATACCCGATAGATTTGTAATTGACGAAGCGACCAAATACAGTATACATCATGTCAGCCAGACAGGATCATCTATAGGTACGGTATTTTAATAATATCTTCATTTTCTATAGTTATCATCTAGACGCACTGCGGGATACCACCCTTACCTAGTTGACATTCCACTGATTAAAACTAAGCGCTTTTCGTCAACTTTCATAATGCGCACAGCAAAAATGTGGAACTCTCTCCCCGCATCAGTGTTTCCAATGGAATATAACCCTAAAATTTTCAAAGTTAGAGTGAACAGGCTTTTTCTGGGTAAGCTTGCTCCATCGTCGTCTCTGTCTATGCCACTGGTCTAGTCTGGAGACAAGAGCGAACCCATTTCAAATTTAAAAAAAAGTTATATTTTTTATTTCTTACTTTTGATTTAATTAGTAAGGTAATGTAAGTTATGACCGGTGTCATTCTTATTCATTACTTTCCAAACGCCTTCTTTAAAATACAATAGCTGGCTGGACATAACTCTCGTAAAAAATAAAGCGCTTTCGAGCGTTATCGCAATTACCGTTGTTGAAAGAACCCGCACCTGTGTTTTAAACGACGCACGCGCACCGATTACTTTGTACGGAAAATAGGTTCTTTATGGGTTGCTACTTATTTAACTCGAACGGATTTTGAAACGAAAAAAATAAATGTAGGTTTAATTAAAAAAAAAAACTGATGCTGCTATTTTATTCAAAACACAAATCTCTACCTATTGACCTCTGAATATAATATTCAAAGCGTACTTTCACGACTTGTGTAGAACCAATAAATTTTGTTATTTCTTTCAGTCATATTTATTTGACTAGATTTAGTGTACGGAGATAACTGGATAAGATTTTAATTAATCTTCTGACTCATAGTAATGTACGTACTCATGTACTGTAGTTTATGTTTTTATCATAATCAGCAAGTAGATTTTCTCCAAATGACTCTTTAAGAGGGTTTACATTTCAATAATCATAACTTTCATGACCTTACTAAAGTACAAAAAGCTCTTAGATAAAGCCTTTTCCCACGGCAGTTGTAAAATGATGTAATTAAAACATATTAACGTTTCATTAGCTAATTATACTATATCTAAACTACTAGACCACCAGGCAGTTATATAGATGGCCACCCATGAAAACATTTAAATATTTTATATTAGAATCATAATATCATGCTTATGAATTAGGGTTTTATTTGTGAACTACGAGATATGAAAATTTTATTCGCTAGTAAAAATTTATGCAATTGTAAATCATCAAAATGCACGTCTTTACGATTAATATTTCGGAAATTTTCACAAAGATCTTTCATAAGTTATTTTACATTCGACTTAACGCTCCCTTAGTACGGCCCCGATAATTTGGCCACAATTGCCTCCAGGGCCAGATTCAAAATAACAATAATTTGGCAAATTTATTCAGATGATCGCCTTTTGTTTCTTCGTAATGGAAGGTTTGCGGGGCAAATTTAAAATGCCATTATGTGCGTAATGCCGAACAAAATTTAGTACATACGAAGTTTATCGACCAGTTTTTGAGTTACGATCGGTAGGTCCATTATAATTTGTCTGTTTGTTCGATTATTACGTAATTACAGAGAATCGGGGACGGTGGTAGGATATAATGAAGCCGTAAATTACAGTTCTATATATTTGAAAGAGAAAAATACGTACCTGGAGGAATAAAATACCACTTGACAAAAGTGATTGATTCAGCATACTTTGACGATGTATCAATAAAGTATCAAACGCTTACCTATCTTGTTGGATAGGCAAAGACATAAACACAGAAACTAGGCTACAAAAATATTATAAATATTCGATTTATTAATCATGGTACCTCAGATGTATCATCAAAAGCACATCAGAAAATAAAACGCATTCAGAAAATATTTTTTCCCCTTTTTCATATCATAGATGACAAAATTATGTGTTAAGTAAATGAAATTTTATAATTTTTTGCATTAATAAATTTATTCTTACCTGTGTAGCTGATTCTTTACTAAATAGCCCACTTTAATCTCAAACTTTGTAGGCCTCCCTACATGCTAATTTATAACTGTTTTAACGTGTTCACTTAGAATTAAACAATTTACGATAACATTAACGTTATAACGTTCACTAAACGTTAATAATTACAGGCTAATGGCTGATATTCGGCCGTTATAGCGTATCGAACATAAATTGCAATTATGTAACAATATCGTAAAGAATATTGTGGGATGAGACACAGTACAAATAATTCAGTCAGTCCACTATTACACAAGAGACATTTTAAAGTAAGGTATTTAAAGCCAGTATCGTGATCGATAGTAATTCAACTGATTGTTAAAAGTCATTGTAAAGTATCCACAAACGTAATTATTCTTCCGCTGGTAATGATATTTTACCATTAGTTGAGTTAAATAACGGTCAAGAAAACGAGCCCTTAATCGATTGACTCTCGGTTTCATCGTCACTAATATACCATCAAGAGAGATTGTAGGTAGGTAAATAAATAAATAAAAAAAGTCTGGCTATTTACAGTAACAAATAAACAGTACGGTTGCTGGCTGGCTATACAGTAGTTGCATTAAATATAAATATAAATAAATATGCGCCAGACAACACACCAATTGTCTGATTTCGTGGTAAGGAATTTTCTTCATTGTGTTACGAAGTTCTAGACAACGATTATGACGGGTGCGTCTCCCATAAATACTTAAATACATATAACATCCTTGACTTAGGTACAAATGTTCGTGCTCATCACACAAACATTTGCCCCTTGCGGGATTCGAACCGGCGACGGCCGGCGTAATAGTCAGGAGCACTAACCAATACACCAAACGCGTCGTCATTGTTGTTTAATTTAATGATCCCTTCATTGAACTACTATTACTAGTGTATAGAACTGACATCTCGAACCATGATTTGACGCCACTTGGCATCAACGCATACAAACGGCTTCAATTTCAACATTCAAATTTCAAGGAATGCGTCACAATCTTGTAATCGAGTTGCGACACATTTATTTTTGCTTTGCATAGCTTCTCTATACGTAGTTATAACAACTCACTGTCCCCAGTACACATATAATTGGTCTTGGTTTGGTTTTAATCAATCAGTTCACATTTGTTGAAAAATAAATGTTTAAAAGCTATAACACTGTTTTAACATCTACCTTTTGTATATGATTTTGAGCCGGTTTAGATAGCAATTAGAAACCTTATTTTGGATTCATTTCGTTAAATATGACAGATCCCAATTACCAATGGATTTTCAAAAGTGAACTGGCGGTTCAAATTGCCCTGTAAATATTTTTAATACAGCACGTTGCGGTAAGAATCCCATAATAAAACTGTATTATTATGGTGGTGAGTCGCGGGTCGTTCTTCACGGTTGTTTAGAGTCAAAATTAAGGAGCCTAACTAATTTTTATTAGGGTCCCGTAGTGGAATATCGATCTGGGAAGCGTATGGTTGGTTTGTTCTTGGAATCTTTTAATCTTTATGTGGCGTGTTGTTTTTTTGTCACTGTACATTTGACGTTCATAAGTATCATTTAACACATTCCGGGACACTGTTCCAGACACAATAGATGTTCTTAAAAGATGAAATATGAAACCAAAAATTGCGCACGAGCGGGATTCGAACCAGCATCCTTCTGGCAATCCGGGCCAACTGCTCTTCCAATTGAGCTACCGTGCTGTCGGTTCGACCGCGCGAAATTCTTGGTCTCATTGATACGTCATTGCGTGACGTTGACGTGACATATTTCATCTCTTAAGAATAAAATATGACACTGTGAGTGTTAAAAATATTGTAAAACAATAGATGTTTTATTGTTTTCACGCCTGTAGTCGTTTACTGTCCCGGGACGTGTTAATGACCTAAATTGAAATAAAGTTTTGAATTTGAATTTGAATTTTATGTTTTTGATCGTGTTTTACTTAAGACCGTAATTTCACTATGTCCTGCTAGTAAATATCTTAAAGCATTTCACATAGCATGTACACTCTTTGTAAATGTAAAAATACAACACGTATGATTCTTTGAACGATCTATTAAAGCTTACTTAGGATCAGGAAGTGGTGGTTTTTCTGACTTTCCAGTCTTTCTTCTTCTTCAGCTACTGTCTACTAATCGCTTGTTGTCGGCCTCCTTGAACCCTCTCCATTTATCCCTGTTTTGGGCAGTTAGGATCCAGTTGCTGCTCGCTATCCCTTTTAAAAGTCGTCTTTCCATCTCATTTGCAGTCTTCCCCTTGATATTTTCTGTTTTATTAGTATTTATTATGTGTCATGTCATGTTTCATAGTGTAACAAATAAAAATAGAGTCTTAAGTCAGAATCCTACGGAACCATCTCACAATATTCTATTCTAACATAAAGAGTTATTTTGATCTTTGCCACCGCCTAATTCTCTGTGACCAATCGGAACTCACCTGACAATTTATTATAATGGATACACGTATAATAATACCTATTCATTCTCAACTTTATTAACCATTCTTAATTGTGCTCTATGATTTATTAACTGTTTAGAAAGTTTAATTCAAGAAACATAAAAAAAATTTTTACTTACCACAAAGAAGTAAAAAAAATAATAAAGAAAAGCATTCTTCATTGGGTATCCAAAGATGAAATCGCAATTTCATTTTAAACTAAAGTACAATTATTACACTCACAGCTACTCGCTCGATGATTCTATCTAATCAGACTGGTTCAGTATAAAACAATGAATTATAATTATTTATTAGCATAAACTTAGTAGTCTATCCGTCAGTAGCTAAGACCACTAACAGAGATCGCCGGAAAGTTTGAGGAATGCCTTTGCCCAGCGATGGAACAAGTAACTTGCAAAAAGTTCAAGCAACATGTAGACCATTACGATTTCTCTTAAAAACGCTATCTTGTACTTGAACGCAGGAAAGAGCGATGAAATCATCCACGTAATTCGTTTACAATGGCGGCTCGGCCGCCGCGCCTGCGCGGCAGCACCGCCGCGGGCGCACGCCACTCTTTATAATTTGATCACATTTGTAGCGGACAATACTGGCCCAAAGCGGCCAGACGACAGATGGACACGGCCGTGAGTGGAGAGGCTCAGTTTTCTATATATTCAGGGTTATAAATGTACTTTTTATAGATTACATTTGTAGTGGATAATGCTGGAACAAAGCGACCAGACTACATACATATAGACAGAATCGTTAGTAGAGAGGCTTCAGGTGGTTTCGTAATTGATAGTTATTTAATGGTTGACGTAGCTATTTAATCGCTGGTAACGACTTTTTACCACGAGTTAACTGTCGATCACGTAACAGGCCCTTGGTGTTAAGCTACATTACGACCTTGACCCTGGTCCTGAAAAGATTAAAGTATAGAAAAGTTTAATTCAGTTCTCAACCCTCAGCTTTCGAAAAAATTGTGGGTGTAATTTTGATTGCTAGTCCATTGATACTGGAACAGCGCTTTATGCACACGAAAATAAGAGGGTGGAGATAATGAGATAAGGGTGTTGAGTTTTTTATTCCAACAGTTATGAAGTTTGTCTTCTCAAGTATCCAAATTATTTTCAGTTTGGTACGCGTATGTTTACAACTTTCATTATTATAATACCCAATCATGCCATTTCAGTCCAAGTAAATATGAGAATTTTGTCGTTTCTAAACAATTTTCTCAAAGCAAAATAAAATATATGAAGCCACTCCATAGCTTTCCCTGTTCCTATCTCAGTCGCGACTCCTTCAGTGGAGTGCCCCGAGGCGCACAATGGGCGCTACTTTTTCTCAACAATAATAAACATTTGTATTCAGGGCGAGACTTGGCTAAAGCGCGCACTAGCCTTTTTCTCCCTAAGATTTTTGCTAGTTCAGCTTTTTATTTAATCGACTACGATTATGAGTTGATAACTGTTGTTACATGTAGATATATGTTCAGGATATTTTTTCTTTACGGTGGTGGAAAGCGTAGCGTGGAACGTTGTTTAACAGATGGTTATTAAATGTTTGGGTTAAGACGTATAATAATGATGTTGCCTACTAAGTTTAGTAAGTTTAGCATTTGGGTTGAGTTGAAGGGCTATGTTTTATATCTCTGATTATGTAAAGTCAGTTATAGTAAGAAAATCTATGTGTGTTTCAGATGTTATGATTACCCTAACTTACCTAAGTATTGATTGATTTGATTATTATTTTTAATTCATTACTGAATGCAGCTCAAAACAGTTAATTAATGATAAAAAATATTAATTATAATTCTTTTATTACGGAAACATTTTATTACCTTTCTTTTAGGATGTGTCAGATACGATGTTATTGCTGATAAATTCAATTGAAACTGTTTTGATATTTCTCTAAATAACTTTTAAAGTACCTAATAAAAATTAACTTCTAAAGGTGATTTACAAATAATACATTTTCAACATTATTACTACTAGAATTACCATTTCACAAAGATTTCCTATAAAAATTAACACATAACATTAAAAGATCGTTACAAATTATAAGTTGATTATTCATAATCGTAAAACTGGACAGAAATATTATAAACAAAGTAATTACGGTATTAATCATAGTTAACTTTCTAATAGTAGCATGTTAGGTTTGATGTTTACATAAACAACATGATTGCTATAACACGAGTGGAATTTCCGTTGAGATTAGACGAGAAACCTAGTAAACCTAGTATTCTCACAGATCAGACAAAAATGATTAGAAGAGTCATCATTACAAATTACACAGGGTGACTTTGAAAACATTGGCAATATTTTAAACTAAGAACCTACTCATGATAGTCACTTCCACATATTAAAATGAAATTCTCGATTTGATGAAACCGAGAAAAATCACGAAGTATCACTGCGATTTTTGAAATTCGTTTAGGCAAAATAATATTTTTAATACTTCCATATTATTTGTTAATTTAAGAACATCTTAAACTGTAATTTATTAGTTTATTTTGAAGCAATGATCGATTCTAAAAAGTCTAATGATTTTCCTCGGTTTCATCAAATAATATTTTTTACAATTGATTTTAATTTTAATATGTGGAAGGGACTATGATTCATGATCATGAGTAGGTTCTTTATTTAAAATATTGCCAATGTTTTCAAAATCACCCTGTAGAAATAGGAAAGCACAGTATAACCTTAATGCTGAAAGGTGGGACGAACCAGTTTCGTATTTTCTGTTTGAGGTTTTGACCCCTTAACACGTTCCGGGACAGTGAACGCCTACAGGCGTGAAAACAATAAAACGTCTATTGTGTCTGGAATAGTGTCCCGGAACGTGTTAAACTGACTTATTTTTTCTTTCTTTCATATTTTTTATCAAAATTTATACACTAACATGCTTATGCTTTTTACGCTTCTGTAAGTGAGTAACAACACTACCTCCACACACTAGCTTCTTCATAGCATCAACCAAGCTGGGTAGACAGATGGCCATATTACCATATCAAGTGGTACAAAACCACCACGTAATAAATTTTGACCGTAGTGAAATAACTTTATGGGAAACACCTGTGGAATCCAGAAGCAGTTATTTATTAATATTCTGTATGATAGATGTTTATTTTGTTGTGGTGTGAAATTAAAGCAGTTGTTTTATATTGTGACCTGTATTTTTTTTCTTTTTTTTACACTGTCTGGTATGTTTAGTAAACCTTAGGTTACTTTGTTTCAATATAGTTGTCTGAGGTGTTATTGGTCGGAGACTATAGTCAGGACAGATATTCCTTAGGAATACCGTCTGGGTATTCTATCTATATATAGTTAGTCAGATAGAAAACTAACCTATCGCGGTTCAGGATTGTATGGAGATTCGGATGCTGTATAGAGTTCGGCTTTCAGCGCCATCTAGCCGTTCCGGAGCTGAGTTGAGTTGACATGTGCATCGCCACATATCTTATTTCACCTTGTCATTTTGAGATACGTATCAGAATTCAGATTAACTAACTGTAAAGATAGTTTTGGAGCATATTATAAGTCATGATTATTTTTAAGAACTTTCAGAGTAAAGCCATAAAATATTTCATATCTAAGAATCGAAGTGCATGAAAATTATATCGCATTCAAGTGATTTAAAGCACGTTTTCTTACATATCAATAAATAACATTTTGGCCATATCGATGCCACGGTAAAAGTGCCGATACAGACTTTTAATGTGCCCAGTGATGTCTCACTTAATGTGGGAACTAGCCCGCTATCGCCACTAATAGAAAAATAAGGTGCAGCGTACAGTAAGGCAGAAATACTTATGGCATCCAGGACTATTTACTAATTTAAATTATTTTATTTTATTTAGTTAATGGTCTGAAATCTGATAGAAGTTTATATTTGGAGTAAATTTTTGACTTATGTTTGCGTAGGAAAAATACTAGTGTCCATTTTGACTGAATACCTTCCCATTTAGGTAACCTGCCGCATGGAACGATAAACCTTATGAGAGTTTAGAGTTTATATTATATTGTTATATAACAGTTATTTTTGATCAGAGCAAATGAAATGAAATAAAATGAAATGAAATGAAACATTTTATTTGCATAAAATACGGTAGTGTACGGTATTTCATTTCAAAGAAAATGTATAGGAAGGTAACTATAAAAAAATAAATTATTGCCTTAAGTGTTCCGCCTCACCCAATGGTTGACTAGTAGAGAATGCTTAAAAGCATTAAGTCCGCCATTAGTACTTTCTTTTTGTAGGTAAATATAAACGAGCAGGCTATCGTATCGTGGAATGATTTGCGCTAAAACCACAAAAAAAATCTACCAGCATACGTTCTTCATTACGTTCAAACCGGCCGGTGCGTTTGACAATGATGTATTGTGGCCGAGAGTCAAAGGTTCAACTCTATTAACATTTTATAATTTGACTCCGAGGATTGAGAGCTGGTTGGCTGTTTGACAAATATGGCCAATGACGGCTAGGCGGGCCGCCATTTTAAAAATTGATGCTTGTTTTTACAAATATGTTCACTGGCTGCGAGTTTCTTGATAACCGGTACGTGTTTTTTCATGGATGTCTATGCGCTAAACCATTTTGTATTAGATTCAGCTCAAGAAAATAATTTTGGGTGCATATACAGTCGTAAGATAATATTTTTAGACGCTTGAACGCAAAGCGGCGAACCTAAGCTCTGTCAAACAAAAATATATTGAAACTAAATATGAAACTGTGAAAGAACGCTGGTAAAATTGTCATCAAGACAGTATTTTTTTAAAATGGCGGTCTACTAACGCCCGGTTCTGTAATAGATAGTAACTCAAATAAGATACGCTGGTAACGATATTTAACCATTAGTTAAGTTAATTATCGATCACGCAACTGGGCCTAAGCACTTGCTACATTTTGAATAGATGATAGTCACAACTCGTCACTAGATACCAAGTGCTAAGTAACGATATCTTCAGCTGCAAGCACTCATTGTTACCAGTACCGATACCATGAGTTTACGACGGTTTTAATCGCTAGCGACTAGATAAAAAAAGTCTATGGAAAATTGCACAGCGCCCCTAGCGGTCACTTGCAGAACTTAATTTTTCATATAAAAAGTTACGTAGTCGCTAGCCAGAAAAAACCGACGTAAACTCATGATACGGTACTGATGTTATTAATAACTGATGTATTTAATTACCTACTGTATTCTTGCAAATAAAAAAATAATAGATTTGATATGAAATCACAATTATTTTTAAGACTATTTGCGCAAACCAAAGCCATTTATAGCAAAACTAATCGTATAGCTACTGGAACATCGAGCAAAAAGACCGCACACTTTATGTCACTCGTTTGAATTTATTAAATAAAGACATCACAGGCGGCGAACTCGAAAGGGTTTGATCGGAACAAAAAATCGATAAAATCGATACGAGATCGAGCTCTTAATCGATTCAGCAAAACAATTTCGTACAGAGACAACCGCTCGCATGCAGATGAGTTCTCACATTTTATATCTGGGTTGATATTTTGTATGACTTTATCGTTCATTTGTGATCCATGTGTTTTAATTATGTACATTAAATACCATTTCAAGTCTTATTTAGAGTAATTTACAAGAAAAAAGTAACAAGTTTTCACAGAAGTGACAAGTAAAGCATAAAGTGACAAATTACTTAAAAAACCTGATGAAGATGGTCTGGGGGCGTATTGCGATCCAACTTAATCGGTTCAATTCCGCGGCAGTTCAATTCCCACTCAGCGTAAACGAATATTATTAATATAATAATATTATAATAATATGACAGTAGTATGAATATTAATATTTATATTGTTATATTATAGGAATATTATCAATATAATACGAAATTGCAATAAGAATTGCTAATTTGACAGTAAAGCAGAGCGCTTTAACTGTCAAAACTGCATCGCAATACGCACCCTGACCATGATGTGCTAACTATCCATGAGAAATCAATTCATTCATGTATTTACATTACTAAAACTTTACTCAACGGAATGAAATGACTACACACACAGGGATGTGTAGGAATCGGTGACCGCAAGCGTTTTGGGAACAAAAATCAATTACCCGCTGAAAAGTTAATCACAATCCCTTTCGCACAATGTTAGTCATCCAACAATTTAATTCTACCATCTCTGTTATTAAAAATCAACCTCCCTTATAGGGGACGGTAGCCATCATAACTATGTTTCGGGCCGTTTAATTGGCCCCCGGTATTTATTGTTGCGATGAACATATCACGGTGCGGACATAAGTCAGGGTTGTTCATCGCGATTCTCCATTTTGTATCGGTGTACGCGATAAATGGGACAGAGGTGGCGTGGAGTCGCGTGGGAAATGAAATGTGTGAAGATATTAATTACCTTACTTTTTTTTACTTATATTTATCACCTTTGTCATCATCTTCTGTATATCATCGACAGATTTAATTCCTTCTAGTCAGAAAATAATAACACAAAAAACTAAAAGTGTTGTGGTTGCTTGTAGGTTTGTTTGACTATGTGTCATTTCATGACCTAAATTGAAATAAAGATTTTGAATTTTTTTGAATTTTGAATTTTTATGACTGTGGCCGATAAAAAGTGGACATGAATCTGGGATGGTAAAGTGATAGTTCATTTAGTTATTGACAAAAAACTTCTATATTTACCATATTTAATTCATGGAGCAGCAATACCGTAGCATGATTCGGCATTCACTTAAAGTGATCGTCAGAATTCATCAAGAATTGTGACGATTCTCGTTTCCTATTGTTTCTTGTCGTCAATCCAGTTGTCAATTTGCTTCTGGAAGCAACAAAGAAGAGTATTTAAATGGTTAATTCTAAAAAAACATACATCCAAAGCTACTCCATTGTAGCACAGAGACAAGAGATAGCAATTTAACGAAGAAACATCACAGCAACGTCTTCATTTATTCAAAGCGAAACAGGAGCAAAACCGAACGGATTACAATATCAATTTAGGAAAGTGAATCGAGTGATTTATTATTATGGTGCATGTAAATATTGCCACCGCACATTCGTCTTTTTGTCTCGCTAATTATTTGGACATGCAAAAGGTAGCGTTGGATACGTGCCGTGATGACACGGTTGACAGTAACTTATGTCATCATCAGATTTACATTAACTGAGGCCCCTTTATAGAAACCAGTTTGTAAGGTTCGTGTATCATAAAGTGATATTTCTGAAGTCATGTCTTCTCCTATTGTGTTTAAGTCCTAATATGCCATTTGAACTTGTGATTCGTGATTTTAAGTCTAATGCCAATGAACAAAAGATGTGCCGAGCCGTTTAGAGCTTTCGTCAATTTTGCTGTAATTATTATTTTTAGTTTTTCATCGTCATAATTTTGGTGATTATCTGAAAATTAATGTTTTTTTTATTGGTAGCAAAAACAGACATTAATCGTATAAAGATAGTACACAGGTTTAAAAAATACTAAGAGAAACTGGATTGACATCATTGGTTAAGAATTTAAAGGTTTAATACGCCCCAACAAGAACGTAATAATTTGTTAACGTTGATTGTTTTAAAAACATTCGATTTTAATTGAACTACTTTATTCAGATGATAATGCTTATCAGTCTCATCAAATTAGCCACATTTATAGAAACATGTCAATTCTTAAAGATAAGAATGCGAACCCACAGATAAAGATAATATTGGAAACATTAATTCCAATGATTGATCAGATTAAAGTTTTTAAAGGCATATTATGTCGGAAGAATTATCGTAATGTTTTACCGTTAAATGGAAAACATAGCATTAACAAAAATGGAAAAATAACATTTGTCTTCGTATCATTAAAATATTTATTGTGCCTATTCTAATGCAAAGCTGTTTCAGGTACTGAGATTTTAGCCATTTTTAAAGTGTGAATGTAGGTATAGGTAGGTACTTTTACAGTCCTTGTAGATTTATGAATATACTGGCAAAAAACTAACGTGACTTAATGAATGAATCTTTAGTGATAATAGTTCAGTAAATAATAGAAATTTAAGGCGTGACTAGCCTGTACTGCATAAGGTATGAATTCTTGAACGAATCTAGTCCATGTTGTATGTTTATTCAGCGATTACTTATTTGACTTTAATGGTCCAACAACATTCTCGTCTGCACAACCAGAAATGAGGAAACTGAAAAAATGGATCGTCGAAAAGAGTAGATCTTGAGTACAAGCCATCTTTAGTTGATGAAAAACAATAAGCTGATTATTTACAAGCTTTCTTTCAACCAAGGGCTGGTTTCGTAATCGATAGTGAACTCAGGGTTACAAGTTATTCAACCACTGACTGTTACTTTTACCTTTAGTTAGGTAAACTATCGACCAAGTAACTTAGTTGCGTCCAAGGATTTTAGACGTTGCAAAACATTAAATTTATTCAAAACATTAATTTGCAAGAATATAAATACCTTAATTGTTCTGCAAAGACCATTAACATTTAAAATCGAAAGTTGCAAAATAATTTGTCTAACTGCGTTTTGATTGATGAAGTTTATTTCCGAGCTGCAGTTCTTTAATGGCGTATAATTGAGTGTATTTTTCTTCAATGCATACTAGCTCATGGTAGCTTGGTCATTAGGTGTGGTGCAAGGAACAAAAATAATCAGATGGAACAAATACAAAAAGGGATCATTGTTCACAAGATTGAATTAACTTTTAAACCACTTGGTACATTATTGCTCAGCACAAACCATAATTGTTTCTGAAGTTTACGAGAATACTACACACACGGACTGACTTCGTGCACATTTATTTGTAATTAACTCGTCAAGTATGTGTGAACGAGACACAATAGAAATTCCATTATTATGCGACTCTCGGCAGTCGTTTGATACCTGACTGATTAAACGCCTGACGTTTCGAATGCTTAACAGTGCCATCTAGTGGCTAACGTGTACACTACGTAAACCACTAGATGGCGCTGCTTAATCCCATATAAATTCACGTTAACGCGCTCGATGCGTTTGATCGAGTACGTCTCGCTCTGACTAGGTCTCCGCTGGCGCTTATGACTTAAGCCAATCCAGTCAGTCGCTAACAACCACTCTGTCATCACATAGATCAGGTTGTCGGAATGCAGGTCGTTGCACCGTCGTCAGGTTTGGCAATCGCGACATTTCGCTACGTTTGCCGGCCGGTTCCAAATTACCTTTAATTGGAGATGACATAAAGACTGAAGATAAAGATGAGATAAACTGTATTTGATATTACGTTAGAATGTTAGTGGAGTTAGGTTGGTTTCTAGTGTTTATCTTTGAATAGCCTAAAGACAAACGTGGTTAACATTTTCAATCGTAACTCGTCACGGGTATGGATCTGGGACTAAGCGACATCGTGAAACTGGCGTGCGAACCCCAAAACTAAGAAATACCCAAAAAAAATGGTACATTAGATGATTAATCAGATTCATCTGAGAATTGTAAGACAAAAAGAATGCTTTGCATTTCCTTAACAATGTTTAACTTTTTATACTTTTAAAACGCCTCCATCACGCGGCGATTTTAAAGAACAATATCAGTTGGCCACTCACGAATGCAATCAAGCTGCACGAAATATCTGGAGTGAACAGGACCGGGTAAGATTATCCAGTAAGAAGTTAAGGGTTCTGTACATTGCAGAAATATATATATACCTATGGAAAACATCACGTAAAGCTTATCAAGACGTCCACGACAGTATTTTGTGCAGATTTGAGTAGGAAGACGTCAATACGCCATGTTGCATGTAGCTAATGCTACTGGTATGTGCGGTTGAGGGTTCTCGCGCCTAACCACTTTTCAACAAAAATTGCTTGCGCACACTACACAATAACGGCCGTTACTTCAAACAAAAGCTGAAGCGACTTTGGATCATAGGTAGTTAGGCGCCAGAGACGTCAATAGTGCATTTTGAAAAGATTTTTCAATTGAATATACCTAGATAGAAATCACTAGTAACGTTACAACTCGTGCAGACGAGACCTCTACCACGATTATTTATTTATGTTAGTCTTATCCCTTGTGCCTTGGAAATATTTTAAGGTTTTTTGATTAACCTGCGCAACACTAAAAAAAAGGATGATTGCTAAAAAAGCAGAGTAGTGAGTTGGCATGCGGATTTGCATTTTGGGCTACCGGCTGCGAATGTTCTGGTTTTTTTGTTTTCCGACGATTAAGTGCTTTATTCTCACGATTTGATAATACTTGCACTCGAAACAGTGGCAACTGCTGCCTATAATTCCCATTTAAGTGCCCTGAGCGACATTTGACAAAGATAAAGGCAACTGAATATGCCGCCACCTAAAGGCGGTTAACCACCGACATATCAAAAGCACGTAGGTAGCCTGCCTGTCGAAATGTTGACTGCTTCAAGTCAATGGCAGCCAACGAAGAACTATTTTACAAGGTGTTTTAAAACAAGTAAAGAATGAAAGGAGTTACTCAGAATCAGTAACTGAACAACTTTCTCCTAGAAACATGGGTCGAAATGTGCCAAAAATTAATTGACTCTCCATAGAAATCAGACGGGTCGCATGACCGATTTAGTATGGGAAGTCAAATTTTTTTGGCATTATTCGACCTATGTTTCTACGAGAAAGATGTTCAGTTAGTGATTCTGAATAGGTCCCTTCATTCTTTACTCGTTGTTTTGAAACACCTTGTACATACTTTTGACTATTTGGTGGTGCCTTTTCGACTCGAGTAGTCTACCCAGCTTTGCATGTTTTAAATGTTTACTAGCTTTTGCTCGCGACTTCGTCCGCGTGGAATAGTGACTTCTTTCTCCCGTTTTTACACATTTACCACTATATCTTTGCTCCTATTGGTCGTAGCGTGATGTTATATAGCCTTCCTCGATAACTGGACTATCCAACACAAAAAGAATTATTCAAATCGAACCAGTAGTTTCGGAGATTAGCGCGTTCAAAAAACAAACAAACAAACAAACAAACAAACAAACTCTTCAGCTTTATAATATTAGTATAGATTAGTATAGATTTATTTCTCGGTCGAATAAATGTGTTTTCTTTCTTTCTTTCTTTCTATTTGTCATTAACAAATCGAGAAGGCTAGTTAGTACGTGTCGTCGTGGTGTTACCTATGTCGTCAGTGCTGACTATCAACAAAAAAAGCGTTAGTACCTATTTACTTAGGTCAGAGCTTTCAAAAATGCACAGCAAAACGCTCTCGCATTGCTTTTCGCATTTAACTAACCACGCCACACGCTCTTAAACCAGCAACATCCTCACTAAATCCGCTCACAATACTCCGACATAATACCCAACATTTACCCGGCACTCACTTAACAACCAGATAAATCCGATTGACAATCGCGAGCACGCTTAACG